>OZ012660.1:48420186-48929473 GCA_963942545.1 Oxycera nigricornis | reverse complement strand
ATATATGTGGCTCCCTCCTCCTTTAACAACCGGGCTTGGGACCGGCTACGGCGGAGTTAAGACCTGCATAAGTATTATTGTAATGTGCAATTATAATAATCTATATCCTATAATTGCCCCAAAGTGTTTTTTCCAAACACGCCACTGACCTACATCATCAACTTTGCGATTGTTTGCGTACGAATTTGTCACTATGAAATTTTGCCTGCAACTATTTGACGTTTCGCCTGCGCAAAATCTCATACCATCCCACGTATAGGGTTTTAGACCCTTGGTTCCGTTCCTCTTCTCCATCTTCATTGATTAGGTCTGACTACAATTGACTTACGAATCCGCAAGTCGGCATGGAATGATGCCGACCCTATCACTGACAGCTATACTAAATTTGACATACATTTAGTGAAAGTTTGGAACGTTTCGTTAGAGCTTACGTAGACGTTAACATCTTTTCTCGGGTTCGGGCAATACAAACTTGGAACGCAACTATTCACAATGGCCATCACGTGACAAAATCTCTTCAGTCTTCGTAATGAAAAAAAGTACATTCATTTACGCTAGCGTCATTTTGTCTTCAAAGCGTCGATATGAAAATAACAAATTACACCGAAAGGACTTTGTAACCTGTCCCCCTTCCGATTGATGCGCGTGAATATTCAATCAAAGCAATACACTAAAAGCATTACGTAATCAATGGACGCTCCCGAAGATGATATGATTGATATTAACTCATTTCAATTTATTTATTTAAAGTACCATAATTTTCATTATTATTTTGGTGTTTAATATTTTTAATATTTATGTAATTATTACTGGGAAGTTGACCGTTGTTTCTTTTGAATTCGATTTTAAAGTTGTGTTTACCAGCTGATAGTTTTCCCACTGTTCATCGTATACACTATATGTTAGCAAAAGCCTAGTACACAGTTCGATTCAGAACAGAAAATTCTGCATGTCTCCACATTTGGTAAATAATTTGCTGCTGGAAATTTGACAATGAAGACTAATGGAGATTATTCACGAAACACTTATCTTGTCGCAAATGCCGGCTGCTGTTGATTTTAGAAACAACTTCAATGACAGTTTTAATGACAGCTATTGCCAAACGTCAACTTTCTGCATCAAAAGAAATGTCGAAACAATTAAAATTCAAGTCGGAAAAGTGTGGAGAGTACTTGGTGCTGCGGTGCTGCCATCTACCGAGTTCATCGATTCTGCGCAGAAAACTGTGTACTGCTTCTGCAGAATTGAGTCTGAAATTCCGTGCAAAATTTCTGCAACTGCAGAATTTTCATACAAATTCCTGCTCAGAACCGAACTGTGTACTAGGCTTTAGATAGTAAGTACCAAGGACATTAGAACCTAATAGCCGCACATCTGTTATACAACTCGCCATGTGGAATTTTGTATGCCGATTAGTGTTCTAATTTGCATCGGCACACAAATCGCCAAATCAATTACGAATCCAAATAAAGATACTCAAAATTAAAAGGAAGTTTTTTTCTTTTATAAAAACACAACACAAATTCGCTCGCATCGAGTATACGTGTATAAATTGCTGCTACCCCATTTTTTCGCACGCGCGGTAACAAATCTAGAGTGCTTTTGAAATTTATTCAGCCATTTATTCTTTATGCTATGGATTAGAACATGGCCGCGTTGTATAACAGATGTGCGGCGAAGTTATTTTTTGTGTTCGTGCTACATATTATGTATACTATCCGCTATCAATCAATTGCTAAGTTGTCCAATTCTCGTCAGAACACGTAAAGCCTGGTAACTCAAAAGTCATTAAGGCATGCTTATGCATTTTCGGAACAATTCTGAAATGGAGTGGGCTCACTAAACTTACTTGAATTTCAATCTAGTTTCTCATAATAGGTCTGACTACAATTGACGTCCGAGCCCGCAAGTCGGCCTGGGATGATAGGCACCCAAGGTATATAAACTAGACTATTCCCGATTTCCAAATGCGTTCACTACTGCGCATGTACGTCACAGAGGCCTGAAGTCGCCAAAAAGTGGCCATTAGGAATAGCATCAACACTTTTTGAAAAACATGTTCCGCCCAGTAGGAAAGGGAAAATGGCAATTGATGTTGGAAATAAAAGGTGATGTGAATGATGACAAGTTCCGTCGACGCAACGGAGTGTGGAGTGTTTAATGGATAAGAAATAATTTCTGAATTTTCTCCCATGTTTAGCGCTTCGAACAATTGCTTGATATCTTATTATTTTCCATTAAAACGCTATAGTTTTTAATTTTTCCCATATATATATTTCGGGAGTAAGTTGCTCCCTTCTTCAGTGGTGATTATTTTCCCTCACCACCACCAATATTCACCACTGAAGAAGGGAGCAACGTACTCCCGAATATATGGGAAAAATTAAAAACTATAGCGTTTTAATGGGAAATAATAAAAATATCAAGCAAGAAATAAGTATCTGAAATGATGCAAAGCTTATTTAATGTTTGTTTTCTGAGAAATTGTGGTATTTTAGTATTTTAATGAAAGTCTCTGTATTTAATACACCAAATATGTACAAGACGTACTGTTCGGTGAATTGTGCACAATTGACTGTCGCGTACAATGAATTACTGGAGAACAAAAAAAAATGTAAATAACTGGAAAATATACATATTCAGTATATGAAACACATAGACTTTTCATAAAATAATGCAAAGGCGCTATATATATATATAATAATATAAACTTTATTCGAAATGACCTCCTTTTGCTTTTATGCAAGCTTTTAAACGTTTTGGCCACTGGTCTATAGCGGCACGCACGGTATCCAACGACATTTCATTTGCTGCTTTCACGAACGATTTTTTCAGACTATCCAAATTACGGTGGGGAGTTCTACAGGCCTTGTTCTCTAACTCTGTCCAAAAATCATAATCCAGCGGATTTAAATCTGGCCTCCCGGATGGCCAATCTTCTTGTGCAATAAAAGCAGGAATGTTGTTGCGTAGCCACTCCTGTGTGCTCTTTGCTTAGTGAGCAGGAGCAGAGTCTTGCTGGAAGACCCAATGTTGTCCACCGAAGAGAGTGAACGATAAAGGTTTCACAACACCTTCTAGCCCATTGGTTTGATACACCGCCGCACCAGTTTTGACATCCTTTTCGCAAAAATGGAGTGTTGTGACACCTTTATGGGATACACCCCACCAAACCATTACAGAAGCTGGATGATGGCCTCGTTGCACTCTGGGAACCATTTTTTTAGCTTCTTCTGATGATGTTGAATAAACCTTATCATTTTGTTTATTAAAAACTTCCTCCACAGTAAATTTTTTTTCATCGGTAAAGAGGATGTTTTCATGCCCATCAGTTGCGTGCCAAAGCAAGAGACGCTTGCATCTTTCCAATCTTATTTCCTTTAACTGTGGAGTCAACATGTGGGCTGTTGACCGACGATAAGCCTACATATGAAGATCATCTCAAATGAGTCTACTCATCGATCTTGTGGAGATTTCCAATTCCCTCGACAACATTTTTTTGTTTGCGCAGTGGATTTCTACCGATGCGCTCTCGGACAGTTTTGGTGGCACTGGCTGTTCTAACGGTACGTGGACGACCGGTCCTTGCCCTATCATCTATGCCTGAGGTCTCATTAAATCGTTGTATAGAACGATAAATAAATCTTTTTGTTATTTTGAGCGGTTTCAACAAATTCAAAATTTCAGTAGCATTTTTGCCACACTAATGGAGTGCTACTATAGCGCTACGATTTTCTTTCACGCCCCATTCCATGATTACTAGTCAAAAACTGTTACCAAACTGATCGGAATATTACGCCGTACAGTTCATTTGTTATAAATTGTAACATAACGGTACAGTTCCAGGGTGATTTCTGAGAAAGCGCGCATTTGAAATTGGGTGACAGAATTTATGGCACGACTAAGATATATTGTTTTATTGTTGTATATATATTGTTTTATTGTTGCTGCTATTGCACCCACGCACCGAACAAGTCACCATCGTCACTTCACTTGTCTTTCGTTTACCAGTTTCCTACGCAATGCACCGACTATCCGCCGCCGGTTTCCGTCATTTATACATTTTGAATTGTGGCATCAATCGAAAACAAAAACCGTGCAGTGTCCAAAAAATCTTTCACGATAGAAATATTATCAAGCTAGGTTTCCACGAATGCGGGACAATCAGCTTTTCGAATTAAAATTTTTTGAATTGCAACGGCAGTTGTCACCGATGACAACTCATTTCATATCCAAGACACCCGTCATATGAAAGACATTTTAGGTTCAGACTCCACGTCCGATTCCAAATCGGTTTCGGTTTGTTTGTTTTTACGAATGAATGTCATAGCGGCGCGACCTTTTCTTATTTTGCAAGTTATCTATAGGAGAACCGGGCGTCCCTGCTTCCACGTCCGATTCGATCAATAACGCCAGTTTTACGACCCGTCCGGTTCAGAATGACTCTGGTCGACGTTCCGATTCATAATCAGAACGAAGCCGCTTCCTTCTCGCTCATTTACACGCTTTCGCCATAAGATCGGATGGCACCCGGCTCCACGGCCGGTTTTCAGAAACCGATTTTCTGTATGCGCATGCGTTGTGCTCATTCGTTATAAGGCAGTGAACTGAGAAGACTGATGGCAAGCCTCATATCGGTGTCCTGTTTTGTTATTCTGTTCCTAATTAAACATAGCAATTCATACAAAAGCCGCTCCTAATAATTCAAAATCGAATTTATCCATTTTAGGATTTTAGCACTGACTATCAATAACACCAGACATATGTTTTCACGATGAGCACCGACACGAGAATGAACACTAAACAAACAATCTGATTCAAGGGCCTCGCACGTTCTTATTTCAGATTTGGAATCGGACGTGGAGCCTGACGCCCGTCGTTCTTATTGTTTACGCATTCCAAATAATAATCGGTTTGGAATCGGACGTGAAGCCCGGGCCTTATACGTTATTATAGTTGAACTTATATTTGATCACGATTTGACCATTTTTTTGAAAGCTTCTTAGCCTACCGTAAGTCAATTTAACGAGCTCGACTTGCGGGCTCGGACGTCAATTGTAGTCAGACCTAGTGTCTACCAGTGGCGAGGCGTTCATATAAGCCGATTCCCATCGGCTTCCCTTTCCAAATATGTTCCAAAAATGTCTAACACTTCAGTTTTATAAGGGAATGAAGTGTTTATTTACTTGCATGCATCACTGTAAACATGCACAATCGTTCCACTTGATCTCAGTGTTTATTCCATCATACTCCATTCTGCACATCCTCATAGTTCCATAATAGCCAGCAAACCGATCACCATCTGTAAGAGTTGCAGCAAAGCTTTCCGAGTCTCGAATGCATCAATAATTTAAGGAGCCACGGGCATTCAACTCCCGTTTGTTGGAATGCCAGCTCGGTTTTCCTCAATAGGATATGGAAACAAGTCAAAAAGCCGGTAGCGTTCCCGGCTTGCGAATCAGCTGTGAAAATTGATGCTAGAAAATGTAGTTGACAAACTAGAGCCACTTTTTTAGATCGACCCAAAATTGTATGCCACGAGCCATTACTGAAATCCATATCTTTAAACGAAATCAAATTCCTTAATTTCGTATTTGCTTAATATATACATTCCTTGCCAATAAGGTCAAAAACGATACACATAACATAAAAATATAAATAATTCATAACTGATCGTAATTTAAAATGTATGCAATAGAAAGAATGATTACAGTAGTATTTCTTTATATGCTCATAATATACTGCTTTGTCTGTTAAGGGTCCATGTCTCTCAAATAATAAGCGGCTTACCCACAGTAATTTTTCACCCCTCGCCACTGGTGTCTACTGTACATTCTCTTTAATGAAACGTGTTTCGCCGACACCACTACATGATTGCCTATTTCACTCAAAGATCGTCGCAAATTGCTTTATGATTTGGTATTGTGTTAATGTCACCACCACTTAAATGGAAACCTAGCCACAAACTTTGTGGTTGTTCCAACCCTTTTATTTATTAGCTCTTTGGTAAGAATGTATATGACACTCTTGGTAGAAAAAATGAAAAATTCGATCAGTATCGTTGAAATTCTAGCAGCGAATATATCCGTCAATGTGATGTTACGATTAGGACGATGCACAAAATGAACCGATTTTGAAACTCGAAGGACATACCATGTTTTATAGCCCAGGACGGATCTGTTTTCAGTTGGCCGTTAAGGGGGCACACTGATTTTTGCAGGAAAAGTTGTGGAATAACTCGTATAACAATAATTGACTTATCCTTCCTTTCAAAAAACGTCGAAAGCATTAAAAAAAGTCAATATGTTTTGTTTTTTTAAAAAAAATGTTTATTTAAAAAAAAAGTTGTTTTTTTTTTGTTAATTTTCTCACTTCTAACTTTAAAACGGTTCATTTTAGTGCAAAGTTGTTTGGAAACAGAAGCTGCGTAATAAAATTTTCCATTATATAGAATTGGCTAAAAAATTTAAAACATTTAACCCTTGCCGCTAAATAGCAATAAATATAAAAAGGGGGAAACCCTTTTTTATTTAATTTTTTTTCCCACTTAGAATGCACTTAGGTCCTTCATAGTTCGCCTAGAAAATCATTCCAATATAATAAAATAGCACACAAATATTCATCAAAATTGATTCAATAAAGTTAAAGTAATAATTGTGTAATCTAAATTTATTTTTAAAAAAATTCAAACATTTTGAAAACTTGCGTTTGAAATTTCCACATATAAAAGAGCTTTTCAACTATCAAATGCATTTTACAGAATTAAAATTGGATTATTAGGGCTGCCTCAGCAATTTTTGTTAAACTTGGTAATAAACTCTAAAACAGTGCTGGGCGGCTGAAGATTCAGTTGATGGAAGCCTGGCTCCTACGACTGAATGCCAGGTAAAATGACTGCTAGTATCCTAAGCCATAGTCTATGTATACACTAGTCGTTAAACTTAGAGTAAAAAGTGGACTATCAATTTTCAACGCCGGGTAGCTCCGAGGAACTACCCGAGCATATACTCTGCTTAACACGTGTATTTCCTATAGTTGTTTCGCTGTGATCTCTGTTTGATTTCTCTTAATGCTCTGTTAAATTTAGTTTTAAAGTTTCATTTCCCCACCGAGATTTTTCCCACTGTATATTGTATGCACTGTGCCCTGGGCTCAAAACTTTTCAGCCACCCCTCGTATGTTTAAAAATTGTCTAACCTAATTTGAAGTGGAGTCACATCTCTGACAAATATGGCAGGTTTACAAGACTTACTTAGACATCCAATGGAAATACCCCAATTTTTTAAAAATTGTTTACATCAACGGGAAGTTTTGTTTCTTTAGAGAATCGTTTCACATAGAACGTCCTTTAACTTGAGAACAATATGGAGAAATTATACAGAATCATCTCAATAAAAAGGACGATCAATGAAAATGTTTCGTTTTGTTATGGACCTCCACAAATTCAAATAACCAAAGACTTATGCAAATGAATTGATCGCAAACCACCGATAGGGGCCATTTCATTACAAACAAAATCGTAGTAATTCGATGTTAGTAATAGCATGCAATTTAAAACAGTAATCAATTGTTCATCAAAAAATTTAAATTTCTGATTGGGACTCGAAACTTTTCACTCATAGTTTATATTATAAGTAGGACATCAGAAGATAGAGGAATTGACAGAAAAAATATTGTACATTATGAGAAAACATTTTAACATTAAGATTTCATACAGAACATTAGAAAATTCGTCTATTTTTTCGTGATCTATATACATTAAAATTGACAAAATGAAAGATAAGTTTTTTTAAAAATAGAACGGTTCGGAACGCAAACTATTCCACCTAGATTTTTAAATATATGCCGATCTCGACAGAGGTGAATGAATAGAATGATAAGAAATTGTTTTAGACCCATTTATGGATTTAAATTTAGGATAGAATAGCAAAAATCAGGAAATAAAAGTTGATTAGATGCTAAGAGAAAAGAATCTTATTATTACTACATGTTCATTGTTAAAAGTGTTTAATTCATAGGAAAACTTTTCTATTTGGGCAATGATATTTACACTGAAGAAAAATTGATTGACATATTTGTTGGTAGCATATTTTCTTACGTTGCTCGGATTGTAAAACTAATTTTGAACTTGACTTCAGTGCCGAAATAATTCAGATCTAGTAAAAACACTGAGCATATCATTATCTTTCACATGCGCTTGGCAGTCAATAGAAATTTTGGCGTGATTGAACTCTAATCCACCTTAATTCATCTTCGAGCACTAAGAAAAGTAAGTACTCACGATTACACGTTTCGGTTAGCAGTATCTCCTAGATTTATCTGTGGGAGGTATCTAAAGAAGAGATGGACTACAAAGTCACTTAAGATGACAACGAAAGCGCGAGTCAATACCGTTCCTCAATTTTCTTTTATTTTCATCATATTCAAAATTTTGGAGGTTTCTACACCCAATACTAACGAAATTTTCGGTCATTTTAAAACAAAAGCATTGAATAGCATTCAAATACTGAAACACAGAACATAGTGCTTTTGCAAAAACCGCTATTGTTACGATCTTGTGGTCGCATCTCGGAAATTCAACTATGGTAGGTAGGTACGATATCGAATCTTGCCAAGAGGATTACAACCCGCCAAGGGCGTTAGAATAAAGCACAAACATCAGATAAATATTTTTTGTAGTTATCTCATCAGCCATCGAATTTCATAGAATCACACACATCTCAGGAAGCTTTTGAACCATCACTTTTCAAGCAATCAGAAGAAGATATACATGTGAATTTTTAGTGTAGAAAGGAGTGCAAAACTAGCACGTGGCACTTTCATTAGAAATACAACTAAAGCTAAAATGACGTAAGAAGATGAACAAATGGGAATAACTCGGAAAATAGCACAGATAAAAGTGAGAATAGGTACAGTAAACGTAGATGTAACAAGCAGTTCAGAAGCAAAAGAATCATTAAAGCAAACTAATATCCTAGAGTTTGATTTCCATTTATTAACGATGTTCGAATTATCAGCTCAATTTTAATTGATTTTCAACTTTTTTTACTTAAGATATTTTGCCTGGAAATGAATGTGAAACGCAAAACTATGGGTAACGGCATGTTCGCTCGCCATAAACTAGGATGTTGATCAGTCTCAGGTGGCTGGCTTCAAGGGTGAGTATTGTCGCCATTGCAGATGTGTGTGGTAAGTACATTAGGTAATTGTATTTCCAACTCTACAGTATGTAACATTGTTACCAAAATTAATTTTGAAAATAAAGAACTTGGTTCCACTGCAAAGTTTGTCTGTTTATTTTTATTGTTCCCAACTATTTGTTTCAGGAAATAATGAATTCCTTTTCGGTAGGTACTGGTACAAAGTAAAATAATATTTTCTTGGCAAGTTTATAATATCATATGCTCCAAGAAAGACCTCTTAACACAGCTAACTAGAAAACATAGGATACAATGAAGATGTGGATTAGATTCGAACTCTTGTCTCCTCAGGAAGTTCGAACGTAAACTCTAGCGTAGTTTACGTTCTAACTTCCTGACTGAATTCATGAAATTCATTCAAATTCAAATTACTTGGTTTGTGGCGTGCAGAAATTTTCGTTACTTGTTTATATTACACAGTATTACGAATCGTTACATTTACATTGAAAGGCATCAGCTTGAAAGTTCATCACCTACTTTTATTTGCTCCAATCTCCGTAATAGTATTATTGTCTTCATTGAATTTCAATTTGCTTATCAGAAATCAACGAATAATATTTTAGAAACTTCTACAAATGATCCATTCTCAAAGTGAAAATAACGTACAATGAAACATTTGACAAATGGTGCATAGACTGTAATCATGCTAATGGTAGATGATGAATTATCCTTTGAACATTGTCGAAGTACTCCCTATTTTTCACAGTACTACGTATCAGTGGCGAGGGGTGAAAAATTACTGTGGGTAAGCCGCTTACTATTTGAGAGACATGGACCTTCAACAGACAAAGCAGTATATTATGAGCATATAGAGAAATACTACCGTAATCATTCTTTATATTGCATACATTTTAAATTACGATCAGTTATGAAATATTAAATACATACAGACTATTGCAACAGTATGTATGTATTTCTAATTGGGAGTTTTCGAAGATTTTCGAGCATCAATTTTCACAGCTGATTCACAATCCGGGAACGCTTCCGGCTTTTTGATTTGTTTCCATATCCTATCGAAGAAAACCGAGCAGCCATTCCAACAAACGGGAGTTCAATGCCCACGGCACCTTAAATTATTGATGAATTCGAGACTCGGAAAGCTTTGCTGCAACTCTTACAGATGTTGATCGCTTTGCTGGGTATTATGGAACTATGAGGATGTGTAGAATGAAGATAATGGAGTATGATGGAATAAACACTGAGATCAAGTGGAACGATTGTGCATGTTTACAGTGATGCATGCGAGTAAATAAACACTCCATTCCCTTATAAAACTGAAGTGTTAGACATTTTTGCAACAAATTTGGAAAGGGAAGCCGATGGGAATCGGCTTATATGAACGCTTCGCCACTGCTACGTATAACCAGAGGCAAATTTTGTGACATTTTGAAGAATTGGTGGAAGGTTGAATGCCAGTTTATAGGACCACTTGTCCAATTCACATCGCTAAATCGAAACAAAAATGGAAGCTTCAATTCTTATGTTTGAAATATGGTACCTAAGCATACGTTTGTTGGCAAAAATATTATCAGAATTGCTGCCAATACTTCTGCATGTGTATTCAATGAAGCAACCATAACTTTACTGAAAATAATGCAAGTTACGGGAATCACTGTAGGTGAAAGTGCGATAGAACATGCAGAGAAGCGAGATGCTGCAAGGACCGAGCAAGTGAAAAAAAACGCAGCACTGAGGCGTCTAACGAGGCCAGAACTACTCGTCGGTAGAAGAAATCCCCAGAGGAGGAGGAGGAAACCTCATAATGAAGTACGGCGCACAGTATAGGTAGACCCAATATGCAATCGAAGCCCAAAAGCTCGTATTTTCCTTCCAAGAAATTGCGCCCTGTGCTGGGCACAGTATAGGTAGACCCAGTAGATAAACCTTCATATGTTGGCTTCCTATGGACAAGCGTTGCATACAATCCGTGGTACCACGGACGAAACGCACATGGTTTCGCACATGGTTTCTGTTATTCGGTCTTTGGTGGGGGAGATCTACGCGCTACGGTGCTGCCATCGCTTATGGTTATTATTCTCGATTATTGTGTGGGAAAATTCTTGATTCACCGAATTCAATGATGAAAAGTCGGAAAAATGATTATAATGGGAAACTAATCATTTTAAGAACCGACGAAAGTGCCTTAGCACGGCAAACTGCCATGTATATATAAATATATATATATATTGTTGAACACGCATAACACTGCCTTCCTCTAATATGGTTCTGGATTAACAATTTCCAAAGGTCCGACAAAACGCTTCATTCTCTATACAGCTGGCAGCACATAAGATACGACAATTTTCGGGAGCATTCGGCAGATGCTTCGGGTAAAATTTCCTCGCGAAGGCCGAGTTTGCCTACTGCCTATTCTATATACTGTGGTGCTGGGCATGTGTTGGCCATGTGATTGCAAAAATTGCCGAATGCTCAGCACTGCCAGATTTGCAGAGGATAGAGCGTTTTCGCGGACTTTATCTTTCATTTCAACACACGAGACATATTTTCAGTCATTTTGACTTTTTCTCTCAATCAATTTGTCAAAAGCAAATGAAATTTGTATTGGCGAAGACGTTTCACCATTGTAATTCAATGAACCGAAGTTTCTAACGACGTTTTTCACGCCTAGCATGAAACGTGCATATACGAGTTCTGGCAGTGCCCCGACCAGTATATAGCTGCCATTTTGTCGTAAATGGCAGCAAACGTATGATAAATGGCACCCAACATATGATAAATGTAAACAAACATATGCTAAATGTAAACAAAGACGTTGTCCCGTAGAACCGCGGGCCGTACTTGATAGTGCGTCTATATATGGAACATTTCCTACTGGGTGTACCTATACTGTGGTACGGCGCAACGAAATATTGATGCGCACAAAAGAGTAAACCCTGTCGGGACGAGTGATCAGTCTAGTTCCAGGGATATAAACTAGACATTGTAGTCTATTCCCGATTCCCAAATGCGTTCACTTCTGCGCATGTACGTCACTGAAGACAGAAGTCGCCGAAAAGTGCCCAGTAGGAATAACATCAACACTTTTTGGAAAACATGTTCCGCCCAGTAGGAAAGGGAAAATGGCAAGTGATGTTGGAAATAAGTTTTATTGTTGCTGCTATTGCACCCACGCACCGAAAAAGTCACCATCGTCACTTCACTTGTCTTTCGTTTCCCACGCAATGCACCGGTTTCCGCCATTTATACATTTTGAATTGTGGCGCCTCGTTTTCTTTCGCCTTGCCAGATGTGCACCCTATGTTTTGTTCATTTGGCAGCCCGAATTTTTTGGGCAAAATGGCGCACGAAACGCCCGCTGTGCGAGCGAGTCAGAAGAAAAGCTGCGCATGGGTTTACCATGTCTAGTTTATACACCTTGGTCTAGTCCTAACCTATTAAACGGGCTGGACTGTGGAGCATGGTATAAAGACGACAAGGTAGTCTCTTCCGAAGCTGCGGTGACGTCATGTGATTCAGACAATCATGACATTTTGCCCAGTAGAAATTTAAGCAACACTTTGCGGCATACAAGATGTGATTTTCCTGCTGGGTGGAGTGACACGTAATGGAAGAAAAAGATAAATAATGTGCCATTTAAATATTCTTTAAAGAATATTTGTTTGTTTCCTAAGCTATGATATTGACTACAGTAAACATTCGTTTTTGTTACCTGACAATTTGCTAAATTTTAATATGTGGCGTTTTTGTAACGCCTGATTCAAATGTGAAATGTCGTTATACTTTGGGCTGCCATACGCGCCGTCTCCGATTTTTCACTTTGGTAGCCCTAATTTCAGTGAATACGTGACGCAATGTGAGTCAGATGTGCGAGCGAAATAGGATGACTATTTTTTATCGGGTTTACCTCCTGTAGTTTTTATACCATGACTGTGGAGTATAAATGGTTCGCGGGTAAATATGTTGATAATATACGACGAGTATACTTATCACTCGTCTCTTTACCGTCATAATGATGGTAACACCGACCAATTCGAAATGATAGCCCATTACAGAACTTATCCCGTGGTATTTTCAACAGTTCATGCCATATATATTGTGTTATTTAAACACCAATTGCAGTTTTAGTCAAATTTTTCAAAATTTGCTTTCTAATTCCAATGGCACCATCATTCGATGTCAAAGGCTTGATAATTCATTTACACTACCACGAAATTTCATCGTTTTGACATCATTCGTGGTTTTGACCATTATCAGGCTCGAAAACACGTATTTTTTGCATACAAAAAGAAATGCAGTGCTCCTAACAAGATTTTGTCCACTGCAAAAAAATAACTGAAACATGAGAATGCAAAAAAGCTTCAATATTTTGATTGACTTTTTGTTTTTAATGGAAAATGATGACATTCCTGAGATGATCTTCATTCATAAAAGCTGTTATAAATAATTAAGCATTCATATTTTGATATGAAATGAAAATTTGAAAATACTTCGTCTTTTTCAACATGCCTTTGGTTTTGTTGAAATTGTGATGCTCTTCGTTCAAATCTTGCTAACCATTTCGAGTAAAAGATGACTTCGTTGTCTCGACAGCTGCATTTATGTTCTATAGGAAAGTATTATACTTCTGGGGGTAGCAAATCATTGAACCCTGCCTGCTTTTAAAATATTAATACTACCGGCACACTAGAGCTCTCATCTGTTTATGTGCTTGTAGCTATTACACTACCATGTGACTACATAGTTTTCCACAATACGTGATTATCGGTTTCATACATTGTCGAATAACTTTCGAAACGTATATATTTTTGAACTCAGCAGATTTCTTGTCACGATATGTCAAGGAAATATAGTACTCCTAACAAGAGATTTATCCATTTCAAGGAAATATAAACCGAACTCAAACAGGCGTGAATGCGAATAGCTGCTTTAAATATATTCTCATTGACTTTTCCTTTGGTTTTGAAGAGAAATAATGACATTCCTGAGATTATCTTCATTCATAAGAGCTTTTATAAATAATTCGGCATCCATATTTTGAAACCGCAACTGTTGAACATGTGTGGTTGACAAACAAAATCACCTTAATGTAATGGAACCTGTCCGATGCATTTCGAAACGCATCTATCATAAATACGTATTTTCGAGGCAATGTAAATGGGCTATCAATCGTAGGTCATCCGTAAAAGAAAGTTCCTTTTAAATTATTGCAAAACAGAATTCAACCCTTATAGGATCTTTTTTCGATAAAATTTAAGCATCATATCCTTTCTAGGCGCTTGACAATTAACTGTTCGTAGAAAATTTGGCTAAAACACAAATTATAAAGAAATTTGTTTTTTTTATAACATGCGAATTCTTATTTATGGAGTATCATAGCCATTAGTTCTTTGAATATCGTAAAACACGTAAACGAAACAGTGAACTGTGTTTGAAATTTGTGACAGCGTTTTCATTTTCCGACAAGTCCTGCCATACACGCATTGCTGCTATTCTTTCCCAGTCACTGTCAACTGATGACAATTATCCTTTTGTACGGTTGTGGGATCCTTCCCAAGTGTAGTTCTGATCCAGTTCAAATCACGACAGATTGTATTTTATTTGTCCAACATAAATTTTACTTTCGAAACCACTATCTTTTAAAGGATACAGCCTCGTAGCCGAGATACTTCTATTAGAAATTGAAGAGCTAAAAGAAAGGATATACATAAATTACTTTCCAAGGATTTCACAAAAGAATATGAAAATAGAATTGAAAGTGTTTCCTAGCGTTATTGATACGGTTTATTGTCAGGAGGTAAGTTGTGCAGCCATTTATTAGAGAAAATATGTTCTATTGTTATGAGATAGATAATCCCTTCCGCCTGTCAGTGCGAAGGACGTCGAAATTTCCTTTTGACACGGGCGACCTTGGCAATCTAAACATGATGTCCTTGCGGAGAAGGATAACATGCAGATATTTCATATGAAGAGTTGTACCGTTGTTTGACACAAATTGCCGAACTACAACACGAATTGCTTGAGCGTATCCATTGCAATTGCCAAATAAATTAGAATAAACGATGTGCATATTGAAAATACTGCATTTCTTGAAGGAGAATAAAGCCCACTTCTGGCGCCAAAAGGCTATTGATGGCGTCATTTCCAGGTAGTTGTTTGCAATATTGCAGATGTAGCTTGTACATTCTTGTAAAACAACGAAAAATCAAACAATTCCACACGCAAACATCAATTAAATAAAACTGGGCAAAACTTGTGCAGCTATGAGAATTAGAAGGAATCATTGGCGAGTTAAATGAAGCTGAGATAAATGCGAAATTAGTCTCACTTCAAATCTGTGCAAGTTGGAAACTAGTTTGGAAGTGAAGGATATTTTTGATTGCCAAAACCAGGTAGAATTCACACTACTCCAAACTTGATTTTGAAACAGAAGTATGGATTCCTTTTTCCATTTTGTTATCGTTAAATTAAATAGAGCTAAAAATGATTAAAAAAACAGAAATATAGATATGTATCTCTCAGTGGCGTTCAATGATAATTCACGGTAGTCAAGCAGAAGGAAAAAATCAAAGCTTATGGATTGAATATTATCATGATTGCAGCGAAAACAGAAGAAAATCACTTATTCCAAGTGGCTTTAAATCCAATGGAGATCCTCTGGTCAATAAAAAAATATTTGAATGTAGACTCAGACCGCGAACGAAAACAAATTATTAACTCAAATCGACCATCCCGAAAATTTAAACAAACAGGCAATGGGGTCCACACGGAAAACTTTCCAAATACCACAACAAACTCATGAGAGTAAGTGAAATTAACCATATCTAGATCAATACCAAAACTATTAATGCATGCATATATTGAAAATAATAATACTTTCAATAATAATAATGTTAGGAACTCATTACAAAGTGGAATGAGTTTGTATTCGTCTTATCCTCTTTGGGAATTTTCATAAATTACATACGACCTTTGTTGGGTCGGGGGTCGAATTGAATCTTTATGCGAATCAATCGGAGGGGAACAGATTATAAAGCCTTTTCTACGTAACTTGTGGTTTTCATATCGATACTTGAAAGACAAGGACGCTAGCAAATATTTTGGCAAAATTGGAATTTCAGGGTTTTTGAATGCAGTTTTTGTTTTCACACCAACTGAACTAGATTTTGCCGCGTGTGATCATTTTGGATAGTTGCGATCGAAATTTCCATGGATGCTACATAGATATTGAATCTATATTACTTCACTATTTTAAATTAAGAAGACTTATAATCCCGATCAGATTTGAGAGAGAATCTTGAAGAAAAAACATTTAATATGTCAGAATTAATTGCTGTTTAATTATATGTAAAATAATAGGAAATATTAGAGAAGATGGAGGAAGAAGTAATTAAAATCTTACAAGCCATTAAAAACTAAACTTCTGAATGCTACGATTTTTTATTTGATGAGAACATTTTGTAGCATCTGATTTCAAAAAGTATTGACTGTATCTTTACTATTTTAACTTCGAAAGCTAAGAATCATTTTTCGTTTTAAATTTGGTCGTAAAACAACATGTAATACGCAGTTAAAATTCGATGTCCGGTTATATGTTAAACATAAAAAATCTTACTTAAGAAAGAGTAGGAAGTAACTGAAATCTTACGAACCCTTACAATAAATGAGCTCCAAACATTTGACAAATGATTCTTACATATTTAAGTGACGCTCCTTTGTTCATGATATGTATTCATTGTTTATTATTTCTGTATAAATGTTTTTTGAGAATATAAAAGCATATTTGCTCCAGCACATTTTTTCAAAAATACACGTAATCATGCAATTAGAAATACGGCTTGATTGATCCCTTAACGAAGCAAATCTAATGTTTGGTTCGCGAGATATAGTATGTGACAGAAATGGGCTTCGAGGGGTCTAAACAAACAACCATCCGACTGTAGTTCAGGGTTACCAGGTTTTTCTCACTCTTCGCCCCCAAAAATTTCAATAAAAACCCCCAAATCGGACGAAATTCTTTTAGAAATCCCCACATAATTTGAAACCAATCTTTTTTACAAAGTTCATACAAAATACATTGATAATTAGCAAAAAAATGTTGGCAAATAATTATATGTAACAAGTAAATTTTCATCTGTATTTCATAATGAGTTAAAGTCAAAATAGAACAAATATACTTTCGAGACTTAAAATTAACACAAGTAGCAGCATAATGGAATTAAAGAAAAACTTCACATATATTTTTGGAGTTTCATGTGTAATTTATTTAAATATGTAAAATTAAATGATATTCTTAAATTGTAGATGGGTTGAAACAAATAATCCTATAAAAATTTACTTAAAATTTAAAGATAAAATGGAACACGCACTAATATGATTTGCGTTGCCTTAACGGACTAGAGCTGACTTCCCTTTTATAATTTGAAGGGTGTGGGAAATCATCAGAAAGTGTTTCTTCATCATTTTTTGAGCATAATCTATGTTTAAAACATTACGGCAGCAATATGACACCGAGAGGAACTCAAACTTCAATTGAATTAAAAAAGCCATAATTTGGCAATCTGAAATCGGTAAGATTGTGCATAAAATCGCCCAAAACAGTATTGAACAAAATAAAACGTTATAATAGCATAACTGACACTGTAAGTAATAAAAAATATAAATAAATTAAATTTGGTGAAAGCTCCTTGCTAGTGTGAAGTTTTATCTCAGCCATGGTATCAATGATAATTTGCTGGATATGCCAATAATACTTGAAGTCTTCGAATGGCACAGTAAAAATAATTTTTAATATGCAATAAGTGAATCAGATTTCATAAATTGCATTTTGCAAACAATTGATTAATTTGATAAAAACCCCATTTCACCCCCAAAACAAAAATATAATTTACTGACCCCCAATTTCTCCCCAAACGTATGTGAAATACCCCAAAATGGGGGTGAAAACCCCCCAACTTGGCAACCCTGCTGAAGTTTCCCAAAATCTAATCAGCACGTGAGAATGCGAATACGCACCTCAACAAAATCGAAACGGTTTTGTTGCGTGAGATATGCTCGTTGAAAAAACTAAATAACGTAGGTAAAAACCTCAAAACGTTGAAAATTTAAATTCCAATTTCCGTGGCGATTGCAGGAACCTCTCATATACTGAGAATTTTAGAACGCTACATATTTTTACAGAGCTAATTTTTAGTGGGCTACAATAATTGCAATTAACAATTGTAAATGAAAAATGTGTTCACGCGAAAAAAATTCCTATGTGCTATGCAGTTAAAGTAAGCGGAAAGGGTTTGTTTTTAATGCAATTCAATTCGAAATTTTCTCTAAAAATATGTTACGTTTGCAATCGATCCTTTTTAACTTCCCAGTATATGGGAAGTTCTTGTAATCGCCTCGAAAATCGAAATTGAAATTTTCAACATTTCTTTACGTTTTGAGGTCTATAGAGTATATATAAAGTGTTTTTAGAAAGAAGTATGTATGTGTGTATGTGTATGTACGTACGTACGTCCGTACGTACGTATGTGCGTTCGTGGACACTTTTTTCTACGACCATAACTCACGTAAACAAAGTCGTATCGACTTTGTTAAAGTGGCAATCGAAGCGTCTTTGCAATCTAAAGAGCTGATTAGTTTTTAGAACATTTCGGTCGGGGGGATTTGCTGTTTTGCCCGTTTGAAGGTCATTTCTGTCATGCGCTATATCTGGCGAACCAAATA
Source organism: Oxycera nigricornis (assembly GCA_963942545.1). Lineage (NCBI taxonomy): Eukaryota > Metazoa > Arthropoda > Insecta > Diptera > Stratiomyidae > Oxycera > Oxycera nigricornis. Next base: position 48,910,595 of record OZ012660.1, on the reverse strand, counting down.
TACGATTTGCATTGTTAAAGTGTCAATCGACGCGTATTAACATTTGCGTGAACCTATCAAATTTTTATAAAAATTGTTGGAGCCGTTTTTTAATTTAAGAGAAAAAAGTGCAAAAAATTTGTTTTTTTTTCATAAACAATAAATTTTTAACCTGATTTACGGAAGAAAGTATTCAATTTCTATAAAATTTATATACTTCAAGCAGTGTTTGTAAAAACAACATCAAAATTTTTTTTCATGATTACGTAAAAAATTAAATAAAAAATAAAAAATCATTAAAAGTCATCATTACCTTGAAGGCCATTTTTATCATTCACTATATCTCACGAACCAGATATAATATTTGCATCATTAAGGTGTCAATAGACGTGTATTAAAATTTTTGCGATTTTTTTAACATTATATAAAAATTGTTTCAGCCGCTTCTTAATTTAATGAAAGAAAATTCAAAAATTAGGTTTTTAGGGTTTTTTCATAAAAAATAATTTTTTAACCTAATTTGCACAGCACAGTTTTAAATGTTTTTAAAATTTATACATTCTTATCAGTTTTTGAAGAGAAACCAGCAAAACCATATTCCATGATTATAAAAAAAAACTAAATTAAAAATAAAAAATCATTCAAAGTTAACATGTATACAGGGTTCATACGAATGATATTACTTTATATCTTTTATTCTAAGGAAATTGTTGTAAATTCATGCAAAGTTTTAAATTATTTGCATAATTTGAGCAGATTTTTAATAGTTTTTACAGTGTTTTAGTGTTGATAAAAAAACTGCTTAAATGTTGGAAATCCAAAAAAACCTTCCGTAGATGATATGATTAATATTAACTCATTCCTGTTACTGTTATGAATACCTCTCATTATTATTATTTAAAGTAGTATTATTTTCAAAATTATTATTGTGTTTAATGTTTTTGATGTTTATGTAGATATTACTGGGAAGTTGACCGTGTGGACCTCAAGGGTCGCACCTCGCGGCTTGTTATTTTATTCATCAAACCAGATCATAAATTAACTGTATACTATGTATTTCAATTTTTGAATGATTGTTTCCCTCTTTTTTGCCATAAATTATTTAAGAAATGGGAATTGATTAGTATTTAAAATTGCCTAGTTCTTAATAATATGATTTAATATATTAAAATGATAATTTCGGTGTAAGAACAAATCGAAATAAGCTTTTAAATATTTTTTACCGCATAATCGCTTCTATCAACATCCATAACGATTTTCATTTGACCGAACACAAAGTTCATGGTTCAAAAAAGTCTGAAAATCAATTTTAAAAATCATATGCGGCCAGATTCACCAAAAGATAAGCGGAAATCTACAAAAAGAATATTACATTTGAACTTTATTTTGGAGCAGCTGCAAATCAGACGTTTCTAATATTTGTGGTGCCTACACTTGAAAGTCTGACGATTGTCTCGTAGACTAAACGTTGGCAACGCGACAAAAAAGCGGCATGCTCAGTGGTATATATAAAAGAAAGTTCATTGAAGAAATTAAAACTCTTATTTTCAAACATTCCTAGTGCAATGAATAAGCTACTTTGTATTTTATATAGTTTACTCACTTTCCACATGTCTTATGTAATCAATTGGCAAGGACGAAGAAAACAAAGATTATTGTCGATTGCATCTAAAAAAATTAAACACGGAATTGGGTTTGCTTATTAAAAAAATAAATTGTCCTCTAGCTTATGTATGTTCTAAATACATCATAGATTAGAGTTTGTATTTATTCTGCGTGCACCGCTCTTGACTCTCATAATATATACATGCATACTAGGCATTTCAGTACAAACTTTTCGACTAAGACTAAGTTCTAATAATAATTTATTTTCGCTCAATCTGTTTCAGCAAGTTTCCCCGATTCGCAAATAACAAGCTATTTGAAATGTGTTGCCACTTTCACTCAAAATGAGGGACGCTATAAAAAATCAAATAGAGTTATTATTTTCTAGTTTATTCTTCATAAAAAACTTATGAATAAGACTTCAAATAAAATTCAAATATGTCAGCTGGTTTGAAAAGGTTCGCGTCTTACGATATGTTTAAATGATGGTGAAATTCTCGATACATTTCCCTAGATCATTTGATATATTTTCGACCATTCGAAGATTTGAAATGTAAAACTAGAAAGACTATAAAGATCATGGGAAATAGGCCCTCGTCTCGTATAAGGCTTGAGAACTTAAATTATGTCCAACGAAAAATAAAATTCTCTTTTCAAGTTCAACAATATTTAAAACTGTTTTATTTTTATTATTTGTATGTTCGATTCAACATTTGTTTACCAAATAAGAGTTTTCTACTTTTCGCGATCCCCAGATTCTGATCTTTTCTCCGAGTTATTTAGACTTTTCATTTGGCTCTTGCCTATGTTTTTGATTCCATCCATTACACAGCTCCCCCACGTTAGTAACAGCTTTTCGGGTCTTCTTTAAATTGCGTTCAATGATTGCCCAATATCCTTCGATCATTCGAAGCTCTGAGACATTCAGTGGATTTAACTTTTTTCCACAAAATTAAACGTTATGCTTTTACAAACGGTAATTTAAGTTTTTGAAGACATTCCTTGATGTAGATTTTCGAGCTGATTGTAACTGTTTTGGGGGTTTCTTGTATGTCGTTACACATTTTTTTAAAAAAAACAATACATTTTTAACCTTATTTTGAAGTCCAAGTAATCAATGTTTATAAAATTGATATACTCCAAACAATGGTTGTAAAAAAACATCAAAGCTTTTTCTCATGATTACGTAAAAAATTAAATTAAAAATAAAAAATCATTAAAAGTCATCATGATTTCCAAGGTCATTTTTATCATTCACTATATCTCACGAACCAGATATAATATTTGCATCATTATGGTGTCAGTAGACTTGTATCAACATTTTTATGAAGTTTTTAATATTATAAAAATTCTTTTCAGCCATTTTTTTAGTTTAATAGAAGAAAATGCGAAAAATTATGGTTTTTTTCATAAAAAATATTTTTTTAACTTGATTTGCATAGCACACTGATACCAGTTTATAAAATTTATACATTCTTATCAATTTTTGAAAAGAAAGCAGCAAAATTTTTTTCCATGATTATGAAAAAAATTAAATAAAAAATAAAAAATCATTCATGTAAGGAGGGTTCATACGAATGATATTAGTTTATATCTTTTATTCTAACAAAATTGTTGTAAATTCAATCAAAGTGTTATAATATTCGCATAATTTGAGCAGATTTTTAATAGTTTTTATAGTCTTTTAATTAAAAAAACTGCTAAAATTTTGAAAACCAACAAAATTTCAATCAAATTTGCATTTGCCGTATCAATGCTTTGAATGGTAAAATGTTTCGTAGTCAATACTTTGCAAGATCATATGCTTTAAAAAGCTTTCATCGAAAAAAAAATTGTAGTTTTTAGTAGATTCATTTTTTAGTAATCGTTAGATTTCAATAGCCATCATCATTTGTATTACATTTCACTTTTTACATGCAATTGAACCTATTTTTGACTGCATATACAAAATTTTCAAGACCAAAAAGGCCCCCACCGATTGATCCGCGTGAATATTCAATCTGTCCTCATCGACCAAAAACCTTACGTAATCAATGGATCCTCCCGTAGATTCGATTGATATTAACTCATTCCTGTTACTGCTATGAATACCTCGCATTGTTATTACTTAAAGTAGTATTATTTTCAAAATTATTATTGTGTTTAATGTTGTTGATGTTTATGTAGATATTACTGGGAAGTTGACCGTGTGGACCTCAAGGTCGCACCTCGCGGCTTGTTTTTTACATGCAATTAAACTGAAAATAAGAAATAATTATTAGTCACATTGATGAAAAACCGTGAAAAAGTATAAATTCAGTGATTATGCCAAAGTCGTGGCAATTTTGCACTATTCAAAATGGTCACCACGCGACAAAATCTTTTCCGTGGGCGTAATAACAAAAACTGCGTTCATTTTTGCTACCGCTCTTTTGTACTTCAAGCATCGATATGAAAATAACAAATAACGAAGAAAAGGCTTTGTAACCTCCCTCCCTCCCACCGATTGATCCGCGTAAATATTCAATCATCCCCCTTACGTAATCAATTGACGCTCCCGTAGATGATACGATTAATATTAACTCATTTCAATTACTGTTATGAATACCTCTAATTATTATTATTTAAAGTAGTATTATTTTCATAATTATTATTGTGTTTAATATTTTTAATATTCATGTAAATATTACTGGGAAGTTGCCCGTGTGGACTTCAGGGGTCGCACCTCGCGGCTTGTTACATTTTCTTTTATAACGTCTAATGGGCATTCAAAGTTCATTATATATTTCACCCAAGAAAGAATTTAATGAAGTAAATCCGATTCATTGAATGAAGCTGAGATGTTAGCGTGCTCGATATTTTCTAGCAGTTCTGAAACATCCCGAATAGCATTGTAAATTATTCACCTGCCAATTCGAAATTGAAAAAAAATCCACTCGTGATTGTCTTTAAGATCCATGAAATCTGTTTTGCCCTCGGGCTAACAATTTTGCGGTTCCTAAATGACCGTCTGTCCATTTCGGCTATCGACTAGCTCATCAAGGAATGGAACACGAACTTGTTCGATGAAGGCTTTATTGTTTTGGACAATCTACCTAACACATGAACTTGCTACAAATAGAGAGGAGAGATATCCTTTCATTGGAAGTTTGGCGAGTTGAAAGTTACATGGGTATAAACATACTCGTACACTTTAAATTCGATGTTGCTTTAGGTCTACCATTAATTAAAGTCTTTTAAATTCTCGTGCATTGCTTAAAACTTATATTCATTAGAGAATGACAACACCGACATAGCAAGAACATGACGACTGTAGACAGTCTGAGCTAGTGTCGTCACAAGCTTTTCAGTATCGAATGGAAATACAGCTTGCTCCGAAGCTGGGGACGCCTTCTGAAGGTAACTACTAATAATAAAGTTGTGATTGTTCTCCGGACTATCCACCTGTTGGTAGCTCGTTAGATGTACACTAGAATTATCACACGTCCATTGTCGCGATTTAGTGCTAGTTTTAGTTTTCCCGGTGCAGTTTGTTTTAGTAAATTTCGCATTTATCACTATTATTCTTGCATACCGAGTGCATTAACGCGAATCTCATCCATTTCGATTAGTATGTGATAGACCAAGTGAACCAGCATAGTGTTGAACGTACCACAAAACGTGCATTTATTCGAAAAAAATATTATTTAGTGGCCGGAGGTGAAACTACTGCTGATCGAGATGCCCCACTCAGAAAAGAAAGAGGTGTGTAGTTTAAAAAAGCTAATCTTTCGGGGATTAGTGAAAAAGAAAGAATTTTCTAAATTTTCATCCCCTCGAGTCGGTTGACATTGAAGAAGTCATTGTAAGGGCACGTGAAAGCCGGATCTCGTTGTTCATGCGATAATTACTTAATAGTTCTGCTCTGGCTGAGTCTATCATGTTTGCGCCATAAATTCAACAGCCGAGGCCAAGTGCAACGCGAATTGTGTTGGCTTAAATGATGCACATTTGGAATCATCCAGCGGTGCATTAGATTGCCATTAAAATTTATCTGCAGATATAACGGATGCATGCGTAATCGGGATAGTATTGTCGAGTGGATAGTCCTTAAGTTTTTCTCATGGACTATTTTCTTTAATTAATTGGCTTGAGGTACATACGGCAATATTTAATCGATGCTGTCCATAAATATCACTTTTACGTAATGAAATCACAAACTGCAGGGGAAGAATATCACATAGTATCTTATCAAATCGAATACGATTCATAGTTTGCATTCGAATGCATTACTTAAAACTTAAAAACATAATATCCAAGTTGTGAGTTCCGTTGCCATCCGAATACAATTTCCGAGTCCGAATTTTCTAAAAAGAATGAATTCAGATAGTAACCGATTCCATCGGATACATTCTATGGCATGTGATGTGTATTAATGAACACACATGATTCGTTTGACCGGTGACAAAAATAATTCGGTCTATCTTATGAGACTCTGAAAAGTTTGTTTCAATGTCACAAGCTTAAGACGCTTGCATGAAATATTTATGGAAAAATTTTAATTTTCTAACGTAATTTTGATGCGTACTTGCAACAATCATTCAGAATAGAAAAAAAATAATGCATAAGTTCATTGTTATCAGTAGTAATGAAAAATATTTGACTTTGAAGCCATTCTGTTCATTGCATAACTGAACTGAACTAGCAAAAATATATCGATCACATGTCTCTCTGAAAATAAGTCAAGAAGTATCACAGACTGGTTGCACTTGAATATTTGTTTCAATATCGATTCAAGTAATTTATGGTACCTTATGTTTTAAAATATAAATTTAAAATGTGGTTGAGTGCTAATTGTTTCTTGGAATGCAAAATAAATGTTGCCGCCTCACAATCAATATGACTGTTGATCGTGTTAGATGGCGTCAATCATTTCAGATAATATTTTTGTTGTTTTTTATTTTATGGCTGTGAAATAAATGTTAAAAATTACCTTAAAGATGGTTTAAAATTCGTCCACTCTCCAAAAGTAGAGAAAAATCGTTGAGTCTTCTCGCTCACATGTTTCCTAGAATTTCTCAGCTAGACATTCTAACTAATTTATTTTACTAACAAATTCCAAGAACTTCTTTGCGAATATTTCGAAATCGAACTAGATGTCTTTATTTTCAAAACTTTATATTTAGTATTCAATAAATTTGTCAGAACCAATTTATCAAGTTTTGATAATACATCTTCGAAAAATAAAACAATGTAAAATGAGTTGATATTCTTTGTATGTTATTTAATTATTATTTGCAAAAGAAAAATGGACAACTGACTGACTTACTGTTGAATGAATGATACTTTCGTTTGTCAATGTGTTTATGGCATTTTGAATGTTGTTAATGGATTTCATTTTCACAAAATAATTTTGATATTGATGTAAAAACCTTCCTTTTAGTTTTGTGTAAAATTTGTTTATTTGATGAAATCGATTTTCGACCGTAATCGTTCGGTCTTCATCAGCGATTGGGATGGGAATTTTGTGGATGTTTTCTTGTATAACGGAAACAGTTAAGGATACTAAGAGGAAAATACTTGCTGTTGTTAATTGAAAGTAAGTTCATCGTTAGTTTTCAACATAATATAGAAGTAATACTTTCCATATAATTGGTTAAAATACGCTACAAAACGAAAATATAGTCCTTATGAAGATGTAACCAGATACGTAGGTCTTCAGTAAAGATAGCGGCACACAAATTCGTTGTTTACCAAATTCCTACAAAAACCAGACAGCTCTACTATTTTGCAATGGAAAGTCTACGTACAGTGTAACTTGTCGTGGCATTGCTTGGTTTTTGTTTGAGCTATTAAAAAAATTGGATCTGTTTTTGCCGAAACTTTCAAATGGTTGACAAAAGAAAAGAAGTAAGGTTGTCTGACAGGAAAATTAAGGTCACGCTGAAGTGAGAGGCAAAAACTTTCCGCAAAATGCAAATAGTAGTACAACACTTTTTAATCAAGCGGAATTTAAATTTCTAAGCCACGTTTCAGCGGTCTTCCTAACTAGCCGAACGAGAAATGCAGGCTATCTTCCAATCAGTGGAACAGAATCCAAGGATCACTCCATTTAAGATTGCTACTGACATCGAAGACAAATTTAAGAAATCAGTTTGTGATAATACTATGCGGTAAATATTAAAAATACACCATAGCCGAAAAAACATTTTCCGTTTATTCCGTCAACAGGCTGAAACGTATTAGCGTCTCGAATGTGCATATTAATGAGCTAATAGAAATCTAGGAATCTGTATTTATTCAGAACAGATCAAATATTGCATTTTTGTAATAAAAAGTCGATTGGAATAAGGAAAATTTCATTAGCCCTGTTAAAGATTTTAATTTCAAGAGGATAAGATTCGAAGCATACTTCCTTGTGTGTCGTGCCGTATGTTTAGGGTCGTTGTCGTGCTGAATATTCAATATAGTAGAAAGATTCTCCTCATCCCATGGCGACATGATGTTTTCTATGATGTCGAAGAACTTTTCCTTGGCAAATATTTCTTCTTTACTATGTATTGGTCTAACGCCAAGCCATGACAAACATCCCTAAACATTAATCGAGCCACTTTCGTGCTTAGCAAGAGTTGAAGTGTAGCGAGAGTCAAATTTTGTACTTCTTGGTTGTCTTACATATTTCCTGGCATTAGGGCCAATGCATTGTTTTTTGATTTCCACTCGTTTTTCCAGGGTTGATGTGCACATGGGAAGTTCATTCTTTTATTCCGATTAGTTGCCGTTACTAGGAGCTTCTTAATTGGCTATCATGTCATGTAGTCCGGCTTCCGCAGGACGTCTTTTGACTGTCCTCACCGAAATATCGCTACTTTCCTCGAAAAGTCGACGATAAATTTCGATAGCTGATCTTCTTGGGCTCCGTTTCGATGTGCGGATAATTTATCTATCCATACTATGAGTTGTCTTTTGAGCTCTTTTAGCCCGGGGAATATCTCGGGACAGTCCTGCGGCTTTCCATGTGTTTCAGTGCTTTGTAAAGCATTTTTATGGAACACTCGAAGCGGTTGGCAATTTCTCAATATGACAAGCCTAACTCTCTCAAGTGGATAATCTTTTATCTAGCTAGAGAAGTTGCAAATACTTTTAAAACTTAGAAACTCATATTTAAACTGCGTCGAATGCAACTGACTTTTTCAAATTGATCATAAAAAATTTTCATGCCATCCTTTTTATAGTAAAATACAGTGTTGCTAATTACGTATTCGCATCCTGTCTTGGATTTTCACAAGTTTGTTGTCCTATCATCCTTATAGAGATAGCATCCGGCTGGCTATTAAGTGTTTTAAAAAATTAGTAGAGATTTTTTTTCGTTTTTTTTTAATTTTTCTGTGCTACATTTTCATTTAATTTTTGTTTCGCTTCTCTTTGCGTCATAATCTTTTGAAATTATATTTGTTAAACTCTAAAATAAAGTACATAAACAAAATAAATTACAATATTGACAATATATTTCTACATCTTTAAATTTTATCCATTCGAATCAATACAACGTTAATACTTTGTGTACGTAGACTTGTCATGCAGATTTATGCATAACAAAATATTAGACATTTCAATTTTTCAAAAAAATATTTTCGTTGAACATTGTTTAAGCATTTGAATTAATTTGAATAACGTATTTTTTATTATTCTATAAGCGTTCAACAAATTAAACTAAAGCCTTAGGCTATGTAAAAAAATGCCACATTTTTACTTGAAAATTTCCTAAGACAATTTTTCTGATGCAAAAATTTTAACCAACTTTTTTTGCTAAACGATTCTTTCTAACAATAATTACAACTAACTCTTTTCGTAAGATTTTACCTTGAAAATTAATCATTGGAATGGGTTGCTAAGAATAATTTCGTGAATTTAAAAACAAATTTTGTCATAAAATTTCTCACAGAATTTTTTCAGTGAAATTTGCCAGGTTGATATTTTAATTCAAATCGTTTGATGTTATTTTATGATTGAATGATATTCCGAGAAGTCGCTACTTAAATGCTTTAGGTCCGGCAAGACGTCTAGTCTTTGGTATCGAATAAATTCTGAACAAGTTAAATTTTGCTTCAGGTCGTTATTTCGATGTCCTGAATATATCCTGGAAAGTAAACATAATTTAAACCATTAAATGTGGGGAGAGAGTTGTCAATGCAGCTTCATTTTCTGTTTTGTTTCTAATATCTAGAAAAAATGATAATTTGTCGAGAATATAGTTGATATAAATTGTAGCTTATCAAATTTTCTACAAAAGTCTTTCCCATTCGTTTTTCGTAGAATCAATTGTAAAAGGTGAGAATAAGTTACAAAGTCTGCACTTTTACGAAAGCAAGTACGTATATTCTATTCCACTTTCCCCCTTTTCTGGAGTTAGTTAGATACTGCGTGCATTTCTTAAGTACAATCCCCAATGTAAGCTACATTCAGAACTATTAGCCTCGACAAATTGGTAGTTTTCGATGTTTGAAGAAAACTGAATAAACCTCAATTTTCGTCAATACAGGTATAGGAAACTAGAAGAAAATATATTAATAATGATGCAAATGAAAACATCTATATTTCTTCCATATTTCTTGATGAATTTGTCCAGTCTTTGGTAAATATAAAACACTTATTTTCATTAACTACCATATGCGTTGCAAGTATTTTCTTTATTCCCATACCATATGCGTTGCAAGTATTTTCTTTATTCGGATTAATTAATCGTTGCAGCCTTGATAATTTTCGTTAGTCAAGTGGATGTTGCATAGAGAGGGTTATTTCTGTTAAGTGACATTTTCTGGGATTTTTATTTAGTTTGAATAAATTGTCGGGCATTAATATAATTGTTATCAATTATAACTTAGTTATTTATTTTTTGTAAACTCTAATTTTCTTCCTTAGCGTATGTGTTTTTCCTTATTATTTTATTGTCGGTTGAATTTTTTATAAAGATTGAACAAATTATCTTCATGGGCTGCAAAAACAGTCAAATGTTGAATTGGATTATTTTTATTTTCTCTATAGAACTCACAATTTAGTTCGAAATTTATCAAAGCAGCATTGCTGAGTTACTATCTGTGAAGCTAGATTTTTGCAGAAAAAACACTATTTTCACTGTAGCAATAAATAAATGAAATGCAATTTGCTGTCCGTAAAAAATCATAATCAGTGATCGTTTTTAGATCATCTATTTTACGAAATAAACAGTTGTTTGAATATTCGTATCTCACTCGCGATTCACCTCAGTTGCCAATTATTTAAAAGATAGCTATTAAAAAGATCTTATCAATGAAATTTAACGCAACACTGCTAACATGTGATCTAATTTTAATGATTTAAAGTATTATTCTAGTTGAGACTGGTTCATATACATTCATATACGAGTTGTTGACCTTCTTTCGTAATAACGCTGTAGACATTTTTATTATTTTTGATAACCAAACATTTGATATGTTTGATTGAACTCTATCATACTGCGTTCGCATTACATGCTAGAAAATGTGAAAGCTCTTTTGCCAAATAAGAGTTGTCCTTTGAAATTATTGCATTGTTTTCCAATTTTGAGGTCTGTTATGGAGGATTTAATATTTTTCAATTCCATCTTCAAAAGATCCCCAAAAGTAAGTGAACGATTTGGTTTATTTTCTTCGCATTCGCTCTACATATTTTAATAGTTCTATATTTTCCATCCCAATTAAATTCGCAATATCTTAACATTTAGGCACCTCGGATGTCAATCTACGTACTGACCTCAAAAAAATAATCATACTTTAATGCAATGTGTTGAATCGGTGTTCATATTTCAATTCACACGTCAAAAGTACGCTTATATGTAGTTATATAATTATCAGGGCAAGTGATAAATGCTAATCATTTATCTGCTCTATTGTTGAATAGACTACTGATTGCCAGTGGTTGGAATTAAAATCTAAAATATCTTTTTGATACCGCAAATGTGATAACGTACTTCACACATCGTGATGAAGTTTTATTCGGAATAAAGTTGAATGTGAAGTTGAGTGTGTAAATGGAAATAGTGAAATACTGATGTAGACAATATGGTCTTTCCACTTTTAGCCATTCAATCTTTAATTTGAAGTTGAACAGCTGGTGCAAAAATAGATACGCGTTACAGGATTTGATGAGCGTTTGATCAATGTTGCGTAGAATTAAAGTTGAAACAGCATCCCAGAAGAATCGATCAGATAGCCTATATATATATATACCATCGCAAAAAATATGATTTGTGTTTGTCAAATTAGGCCGAAATTGCCGATTTGATTTCATTGCCGTCGTTTAATTTCTTGCCGCGCAATTTTTCCCCAACTTTGGTAATAAACAATAGTCACTGAGGGCCAGTTGTGGACTTGTTAATTTTCCTTTCCTTTTTTTCTTGGATAACATCCTTCAATTGTCCTAGTTATTTTTTTGGTTCTGGTGACTCCACGTTCTTTGTAATCGATCAATAGGAAACCTGCTGTGTCCCAAAAGATGGTCATCATGATTATTGTGGCCGATTGGGAGACTTTATTTTTTTGGGATGTGGTGTGCCTTTTTTATGATGATGCATCGATTCCTGTTTTGACTCGGGTTCATAATGGTGAACTGAAGCTTCATCACCAGTAACAATCCGGGCCATAGCAACCTCCTTTCGAAGCGCTCGCGTTTTTGAAATGCTGTCAGCATTCTCGGAACCCATCTGACTTTTGTCATCCCAAGATGTTGATGTAGGTCGTTTAAAATGGTGGATTTTGATACTCCAATCAATGTTGAAAACTGCCTATTTTCAACCGGGCATCTTTCAATACAATATTTCGATGTTTCTTGCGTCGTAACCACGTCCGGGCCGAGGATCGTTTTGAATCCAGTCCCTTCCTCGCTTGAAAAGGCCATGCCATATATGTATATACCATAGTTTTGACATGGGCAGAGTTTTTGTCAACATGACAAATTATCCTTGTTAAGTGAGGAATTTTATTACTGCGCGATGTTCCATTTTCTTCCTAATGACTAGTTTATTCCGGATTGACTAAGTTCAAACTGCGTATTTATACTGAAAATGAGTCATTTAATTAGTAACTACCTGAATAAGAAGCCACACCACCGTCAACTCTCACATTTTTGGTATATTGTATAAAATTAAATTTGACCTAAAAATTCGTCAATAGATATAACATTCAGAGATCCAACCAACAAAAACAAAACATAAATCAAAAATTCAAGGAGAAGTTTAATTTGTTTTGAAATTTTTCTGGGGCTACTTTCACTAAGGAAAAACTTTCAAACATTCTATGTAAATCAACGTTTAGCCCGCATTTAGTATACAGGGCCTGTACCAATAGTAGTAGTAGTGATTTTCTATAGCGGGAGCGGAGCTGTGGAGGGAAGTTTGGCTGGCTCGGCAAGGTCACAGTATATGGAGACCCAGTAGGTAATGTTTCATATAAAGGCACACTATCACGTGCGTCCCGCGGTTCTACGGGACATAATCATATGCTCTACTCTGTCTAGCACACGTATTTGATTTTCTGTTTCGCATAGAAATCACTGGATTCTCTCTTAATTCTCTCTTAAATCCCAATTTCTTTTGGATTCTTACAGCTCGTTCGCACACTTTCTCTAGTATACACTGTGATGCGGCCAAAGTGAGAGAACTGCTGAACAATGATCGATGCTTAAGCATTGAAGCAATTAGTGTCGAGTTGATCATAGCCCACACAAGCTTTCAATGCATTGTTCACGCGGATTTGGCCACGCGCAAGGTGTGAGCCAAAATGTTGTCCAAAAATACCGCCGAAAATTCGGCGGTGCCACATTGCCGCACTCCGACTACAGTCCCGATCTGGTTCCACCTGACCCTTTTTTTTATTCCCACGGATGAAAAGACAGCTGAAGGGACATCGGTTGGACTCGATTCAGAACGTTCAAGCAGCATCAACGAGGGCTCTCAATAGCATCCCCGAAACTGAATTCCAGAAGGCGTACGGCAAATGGCAACAGCGTTATTCTAAGTGTGTAGCTGGTCAAGGGTGCTATTTCGTAGAATATTCAGGAATTTTTAACATATCTTAAATATATATAAATATTATTTTTGTGTATAATATTCTGTCGTATTTCACGGTTAATGATTACTCACAGTTCATTGAAAATTAGGTCAAGTAGGAATTAAATGGAGTAATACAAGTTTATTGAATGAAACTGAGAAGTTCGCGTATCCAATGCTTGCAAGCGACTCTCTAAAATATCCCTGAGGGAATTGTGAAGGAAAGAGAAATTCTTAGTTTGCAAACATTTCTCCACGCACGACACGAAGTACAATAAAATTCTATTATGAGCTAAATGATCGCTTCATTTACGAAAACTATGAAGACCAATGATCCAAGATAGTGCCGCAAAAATGGTCATTTGCATGTATTCCTATACACTCAATACACTTGTTTATTAACTTAACAGTAACGTCAAGAATGTTTGCCTTCCCGTCATTGAAAATATTCAGATTAACAACATGTTTGTGTAAATTGCATCACAACTAATGACGTCAATGTCAAGATCTTTTTTCTCACCCTGGAAATTCTGTTTATTCTGAGTGACCTTCGCTGATAAACTTTAATTAAATCAAAAAAACAATCAGCTATCATTGTAATGTTGAAGCTTCATGCTGCAGTGTAATAATCTAGCGCTGCAACAAGCTAAAAGCTCATACAGCGATAGACAATCCAACGAAGCTCGGCTGCATACTCATGTGAGCATAAAAGCAACTTGCAATGTTAACAAATAGTTTAGTTTAATTTTTAATAATAACGTGGAGTATGAATCATTTTCATGCAGTGGTGGTCCCTGCTTGATAATTCACAACTGACGCAGCACCAAAGCAGTCTTCCGCGAAAAAGGTCGTGGTGAAGGTTAAACTTTTGTTCTGGGATACAAATCAAGATTAGATAAGACTTATACTATCATTATCTAGGCCATAGGCAATTCAGATTGCATTGAGTTATCAATACTTTTGTAAATGCACATGTGGATGTCACGTGGTCTCAATGGTTTTTTTTGCTTCTTTAGTTTAATGAGCTTATTAACCCTTGTTTGTAGCCAAATTTTTGTACCGAGTGGATTTTGAAATTGACCGATGCTTGAGTATCTAGATTCATCAGAAGATTTTTCTGAAATGAAGAAGGACATCTTGGAGAAGATAGATATGTTTGTTCAACTCTCTGAAGGGTTTTATTTTTATCCGTGGCGCAATATCAGTTTTGTTTTTTTCTTTACAGTTAATGTACATATTTGGTTTTGTGCGTAATCAATGTCAATACCGATGGTTCATATAGAGCCATTGGGATTATTTGTTAAAGTCGGTGTTTACCTTTCGTTCTAAGTCAGCTTGATTTTTACCTGAGTGAAGCAACATCGTATCGTCAGTGTATATTACAACTTTTCCGTCAATTCCTGCAACCACCAAGTTATTTGTATACTACAGGAATAGAATAGGTCCTAGTATTTATCCCTGCGGTATGCCAATAGTATTCTGTGGTATTTTACTGTTAAAGTTTCCAATTTCAGTCTTTTGAAGTTTTTCTGTCAGGTACGTACATAAGTATAAGTTCTTTTGGCTTACCAACAATTGCCCAGTTTCCAAGTTTACTTACCAATGTATCATGTACCACTGTATCAAATGCCTTTTTTAGATCAATAAAAACTGTAGCAGCGTAATTATCCTGGTCCAGTTGCGTATTGATATTAGTTAGTACAGTCAAAGCGTCCGAATTTTGAGATAAACCGTGCATTTTGGGTAGGCAGAAATTTTTTTGCAATGCGTGGGCAATGGTATAGAAAGCTTAAGTTCAAGTTTCTGGGGTCGCAGCTCCTGTCCTTTGGGCTCCATCTTCAAAACAAAAAAAGTTGGGGCGCCCTCATATCTCCGGAAGCATGGCTCCCACAAGAAAGTTGTGTATGGCAAACTTGCGTAGAATTGAATTTTTAACAAGTCGTCCATACATAAATTTCACATGGCATCAATAATTAAAAAGTTATAGGCCTAAAACGACATCCAAATAGGGGGGGGGGTTATCTTTCGAGCGCCACAAATCCATTGTTTTCACTTTAACCCCAAAACACATAGACAATAACTTTAAGGAAATTTTGTCGCAAGTCGTTTGCGGTATTGATCGTTTTGATCGCTGTACACTGGCGGGAGCTATTGCATCCCAAAGGGGGAAAACTCACATCAAAAAGAATTTTTAGGAATAATCGGATTCCGATGGCAAACCCCCCTCGCAAAACTCACGGAGCAGTTTAGTGGGCAGAAAATTTTTAATTGCAATGAGTAGTATGTCTTTATGTGAGCTTAAATTTAAGTTTCTGGGATCGCAGCTACAATCCCCTTGGCGCCATCTTGGGAACAAAAAAAAGTGGGGCGGCCCCATATCTTGGAAAGCACTGCCCCACAAAAAAGTTTAATATGACAAACTTGTGTAAAATTTCATTTGCAGTAAGTTGCGGATACAACATTTTCACGTGATGTCGATATTAAAAGAGTTACACGCCAAAAACGACGTTGAAAAGGGGGATCATATTTCGCGCGCCACAACTTCTTGGTTACCCCTATTACGGCGAAATTCGTCCGAAAATAACTTTTAGGCAGTTTTATCACCAAACGTTTGCTGTATTGCTTGTTTCGCATCTTAGGACCAGATAAACAGGTGTTAGAATGGTTTTTTCCTATGACTTGCCCCCTTTGGGACACAATAACACCCGACATGGTACATTGATCGAAACAAGCAATACAGCAAACGATTTGTGACAAAATTATCTTGGAATATTATCTCAATGTGTTTCATGTTAAACGTGAAATTAAAAAAGTTGTGGCGCCCGAAAGATGTTCCCCCATTTTGTGTGTGGTTTTTGGTTTGTAACTTTTTTATTATTAACCCAACGTAAAAATTATGTATGAACGACTTACTAAACATGTTATTTTACGCAAGTTTGCCATCCACAACTTTCTTGTGGGAGCCATGTTTCCGGAGATATGAGGGCGCCCCAACTTCTTTTGTTTTGAAGATGGAGCCCGAAGGACAGGAGCTGCGACCCCAGAAACTTGAACTTAAGGGGGGGTAAGGTTTGTTTCGTCTAAAAAATACCTTTTTTCATGAATTTTTTTTAGAAAAAATTATTACTGTAGGTTTATTTTACTTATTATTATATGAAAGTACAACATGTGAAGAATATTTAGGAAAATTTTTGTTCAAAAATAGAGAGAAATAACGGATTTATTGTAGATCTCCGCAGGCGCCTAGAAAAAAAGTTTTTGTGCGGTGACCAGCCTACAGCATCACTGGATCATTTGAAACCAAAAAATCAAAATGCTTTCTTCATTTTATTACTTTATCTCTCCAGTCTCGTCGAGTTTTTTTTAATTATTCAATTTTTTAATTTTTGGCACCATTTTGAAGCCAAAATAACGATTTTTGACGAAAAAAATCGACCTATTTGATATTGTAAAATTGTTAGGAATTGATTTTTTAACTCAACGTCACTAGAGAGCTATATATATGTAGAATATGTGTACAAAATTTCAAAACGATCGGTTCAGTAGTTTTTCCTGTAGGCTGGTCACCGACTTTAAAAATTACATGTTTGGGAAAATCGATTTAGAGTTTTGTACACTGAAAAATGAAAACATCTTGAGAAAAACTGGATTTTCTTATAAAATACGTACATGTCATCATCGATGCCGGGTCCATACCGTACATCACTATCATTCACGTTATCTAAGGCATCTTTTTGCTCCTGTCGATAAAAGTAATACAATAGAGACCGAAACAGTTGCCGCTTGCCGCCGCTCAGCGCAGGTAGCTAAAAGGCGCGCAAACCTAAGAGGTACGGTTATTCAACCTACTGTAACTTCGTTGGTTTTACTCCGAATGACCTACAAATTTAATACAATATTCTTCAAATGTTGTACTTTCAGAAAAAAAATAAACAAAAATGGAAGAAGAAAAAAGTTGTCAAACCTTACCCCCCCCCCCCTTAAGCTTTCTATACCATTGCCCACGCATTGCAAAAAAAATCTCTGCCTACCCAAAATGCACAGTCAAACTCCCAATTGACTGGACTATGTGTCTCATCACGTCTCCAATCGCATCTTTTGTTCCTTTACGTTCCTAAAAGCTAAACTGGGTGCTATCTAAAACCCTATTCTGCGTTAAGTGTTTTTTAATTCGTGAAGCTAATATTTTTTCCATAATTTTACACAATGAGTTTAACAATGAATTAAATTACACACTCCGGATGTCAGGGGTTAAGAACTTTTTCAATCAAACAGCTGCTGAACGAGCGTAATTACTTATCGCTAGATGAAGCTTTTCCACGGCGTGCCTTCACTGGCTGTCAAGCTAACAGTGCTCAGTGCGCGAATTCTCTAGCGGGCTGAGATTTCCGAAAGATCTCAGCTGATAAGAGTCCTTGTAACCGCACATTGTTGTGTCGCATGTGCAAGAAGCAAGCTTTTTACGACATACACTATCAGTTGTTGGCCTGAACTCGATTTAAACTAGCTGAAGTTCATACCGAACGTGTCAAAATGTCGCCGCATAAAGTAAGAAGTAGAATGGAAATATCGATGGGACTATCCATCGTGCTAATTGGTGTTATTGCGTAATGGCTCTAATTGTCTTTTTGTTGTAGGGTCCATCTCAATTGAAGCGCGCCACCACAGACAAGCTACGGGAAATCTTCCTACGCTACGCTTCACAGGAAAAGAATGGTGAACTTTTTATGACCAGTGATGATTTCGTTCGCCGATATTTGGGGGTATTCTCGCAGCCAGGCTTCAATGAGGTTTGTACACGCATGACGTTATCGAAAGTGAAATAGATTGAGATGTTGATTACCGGTTTTAGGAATCTGTAAAACTTTTGGGCGGCATTGCGGACACAAGCAAAGATGGTCTCATATCGTTCGCCGAGTTTCAAGCATTTGAAGGGCTCCTGTGTGCTCCAGATGCCCTGTACAGAACTGCATTTCAACTGTTCGATCGCAAAGGAAATGGAACGGTTGCTTACGGTAAGGAGTTAAATGAATAAGACAATATTTGAATAACAATTGATCCTTGAATGCTTTGCGCTTAAATAATCACTTGGACTGAATATTAATAGTTAAATCGACGCTTCAAGGACACTCAATGAAATACAGGGAAATTCTTAATGCCCTCAGTGGGTTTAAGCAGTCCTGTGGTACCTCCAAAATCAGATTTAAAAAATGTATATTATAATGTACAGCTGCGGACATATTATTAGAAACACTTGTAGCTTACTAAACCGGATTTGTTAAAGAATCAGTCGATATGACTTTTTAACTGATACAACGGCAATTGAGGGTGGTAATGCGTTAGTCAATGCTACCTCTAAAAGGACGGCAGGACGATAATGTCTTGGAAAATCCAAGATTTTGAACGAACACGAATAGAAACACAAAAATTATTTTAAAATTCATTAATTTAAGCAAACATTTTACCAAATAAGAACAATAAATTACAAAAACATATAAGTAACGTGTCGGGAACCCCTTTTGCTTGACAATCTATTGTAGACGATTTGACACTGTCGTTGTAAGTCACCTGTATCTCTCCACGTGTATGGATGCCTATACTTCTTTCACCGCTTCGAGCAATTGATTCATGTTTGTGAAATTTCTTACTGCAGTTGCTACTTTTATGTCTCCCCAATAGTGCTCAATTGGATTTAAGTCCGAACACATAGATGGCCAGTCTAAAACGGCGATTCCTTTCCGTATGTTTTGGGTCGTCGTCCTGAAGCTTCTATATAATAGGAAAATTCTCTTAAGTCCATGGCAACATGATGTTTTCTAAAATATCCACGTACTTTTTCTTCTATACGGTGTATTGGTCCAACACCAAATCACGAGAAACATACCTAAACATTGCTTGGCAACAATTGAAGTGTAGCGAGGGTCAAATTTCTTACTTCTTGGTCATCTTACATATCTGTTGCCATTAGGACTAATGCGATGTAGTTTTGTTTCGTCACTCCGAAGATTTAATTTCCACTCATTTTTCTAGATTAAATGTTATCATGCGAAGTCTGTTCTTTTCTTCCGATTAGTTGCCGTTACCAGGGGCTATCCTGCCATGTTCTCCGGCTTCCATAAGACGTCTTGTGACTATTCTCACCGAAATATCGCTACTTTCCCTGAAAAGTCGGCGATGAATTTCGGCAGCTGATCTTTTGCGCTCCATTTCGATGTGTGGACAATCCTCGGAACCCGGGAAATATCTTGGACAATCCTGCGGCTTTCCACGTTTCAGTGCTCCGTAAACCATTTTTATGGAACATTCTAGGTGGTTGTCAATTTATCGATATGACAAGTCTAACTTTTAATACTTCGAAAATCACTTTTAAACTGCGACGAAGGCATTTTGATTTTTCAAACTCATGATAACGAATTTGCATGCCATCCTATTTAAAGTAAAATACAGTGTTTAAAATCATGTGCCCGCTCCAACTCTTAGGTTTTTCGGGACTTTGTTGTTCTGTTATCCTTATAGAGTCAACTTTTTGTCTCCTTCAATTGTCATTAAATCAGGTAAAAGGAGAATGAGTAATATCGACGGATTTATTGACAAATTGATTTTTTTAGTAAGCTATAAATGTTTCTAATTACATGTCCGCAGCTGTATATTATATTTAGCTCTACCGGTGATGTTTAACTCTTCGAATCAGTTGTTAGCTTTATATCAACGAATCTAGTTGGACATGCAGCTCTCACTGCTCCTACCTCGTACAGAAATGCATTGATAATCATTTCGCCTACAAAGTTGGTAGCGATGCTCATATTAACGGACATCTGTTAAAAGCTCATTAGTTTTTCTAAATTTAAGTTTTAAAATTCTCCCATTATCTTGCCATACGACAGAAATGAAATTAATTAACTTTCCTTATTTTATTGCAGAGGATTTCGTTGAAGTCATACAAAAAACAGAACTACATTCAAAAATTCCATTTAAGTTAGATGGATCATTCGTGCAACGGTACTTTGGAAAAGTATAACCAATTTAATAGCTGCTATAAAAACGCTTTACACAATTATCCTTTCATTTTGAAGGCCAAACAACGTTTAATAAACTACTCGGAGTTCAGTCAGTTTCTTCATGATTTCCATGAAGAATACGCCCGAGAGGCGTTCCGTACAAAAGATTCATCGGGAACGGGTTACATATCGCCATTAGATTTTCAAGACATCATGGTTAAGGTGAAACGACATTTACTAACGCCCGACGTTAAGGATAATTTAGTAGCGGTAAGTGTGATTGCAAAACTTTTCATATTGATTGAATTTCATTGTAAAGAATGTGGGTTTGTAGGTAACTGAAGGTCACAAAGTTAGTTTTCCTTATTTCATGGCGTTTAATTCCCTACTCAATAATATGGAGTTGATAAAGAGGATTTATCTTAACGCAACGAGCGGCAATCGTTTGGAACCCGTAACCAAGGATGAGCTGTTACATTCTGCGCAAATCATGAGTCAAATAACACCCCTCGAAATCGATATATTGTTTCAATTGACTGGAGTCTTACATCAATCAGGGTAAGTTAACGAGGGATTGATTTGTAATTGCCATTTTTGAGAAGTATCTGAATTTTCATACATAGTTAAGTGGAAGATGTATGTATGTATGATAAAATGAGACGCATTTCCAAAGCAAGCTCTGTGTGTTTTTTTCGTAGTGGTTAAATGATGTCTAGAAAAATGCTAGAACTACATCCAACTTATAGTTCATTTTAAAGTAATTTTTGAAAACTACTTTGAAACGCAGTTGAGAATTGAACGTAAACCTGAAAAATATAAAAATCAAGCTTCCGTATGAAGATACAGGCGAGCTACATTTGATGTGTGATCTATCAAAGTTCATTGGCTTGAAATTGGCAAAATTAAAAACAACCCCGTTGCATGGAATATTGCCTTTTTATAATTTACATATTTCTACAAAAATTGAAAAAGTATAACCATATAAAATACATACAGGCTTCTTTGATTACCTTCATATCGAATTGAGTCTCAAACTCCTTTAGAATCCCTTATAATCTAGCTGTACCTCGTTTTTAGTTCTTTGAACATCTGTTACTTTTGAAATACAAAGAAAATGAGCTTTAAAAACTATACTTTTTTAAAAATGCCGCTTACGGAAAGGTGGTGGAAACGTCGAAAGGTTGATAAAAATAGGCAAGTTTCATTTTGTCAATAGTGAATGTTATTTACTTATAAATGCCTTGTGTTTCTATTTTAAATACTAACTAATCCATTTCTTTTTCAGACGGATTGTGTATAACGATCTGAGCAACATAGCTCCCGAACATTATATAAAACACATAACAACACGTTTGGCCGAAATCAAAGCCGTCTCTAGTCCTGAGGATCGATCAATTTTCATTCAAACGTTAGAAAGTGTTTATCGTTTCACCCTTGGCTCGGTGGCTGGAGGTAAGTATTGACGACAATAATTGCATGGATATGCTAAGGTAAAACACACGTTTGTAGCGGTTGGTGCGGCGGCAAGTTATCCAATCGATTTAATTAAAACACGTATGCAAAATCAACGGGCGGGCTCATTTGTAGGTGAAGTTGCTTATCGGAACTCATTTGACTGCTTTAAAAAGGTTTGTAAAATTTATCTCACTAAAATCAACTAAATCAGACTAATTTGAAACCGTAGGTTATTCGCCATGAAGGTGTGTTGGGACTGTATCGTGGACTTGTGCCACAATTGATGGGGGTGGCGCCCGAGAAGGCTATAAAGTTGACCGTCAACGATTTTGTTCGCGATAAAATTTCAGATCAAGGTGGAGCAATCACAGTATATGGCGAAATTTTAGCCGGTGGTTGTGTACGTATTGATTTTCAAACTGAATAAAACAATCACGCTATTAAAGCATGTTTTTAGGCTGGCGCGTCACAAGTAATTTTCACAAATCCTTTGGAAATAGTCAAAATTCGTCTTCAAGTAGCTGGAGAGATAGCAAGTAAGTTTTCGAATGCATGCTTTCAACATAATTGAATGTTAATTCGAAACTCTATTAGATTTTATATTTTTTTATGTAAAAACAAAAGTAGAAGATTAAGATTCATTTCAGTTTTATTTTCCAATTCTATTTTGCTACAGATGCTTATTCTAGATAACAGATAATTATCTTTACAGCTATATTTATTTGAGTAGCGTGCTATTAAAGGATATTGTTAATGAAAGTTGTATGAAACATTAACCCTTTTCCATATTTCAGGCGGTGAGAAAGTTCGTGCCTTAGCAGTTGTACGCGAATTAGGTCTTTTTGGCTTGTATAAAGGTGCAAGAGCGTGCTTCTTGCGTGATATTCCTTTCTCGGCTATCTACTTCCCTACTTATGCCCACATTAAAAGTTCAATGGCTGACGAAGAAGGGTATACATGTAGATTCAAATTTAGTTTATATCACTATCCTTTTTTTATAGGTACAATCATCCACTTACGTTATTGGCCTCTGGTTTTCTAGCTGGCGTTCCAGCTGCGGGATTGGTGACGCCAGCGGACGTTATCAAGACAAGATTGCAAGTGGTCGCCAGAACAGGACAGACGACATACTCTGGTGTTATGGATGCAGCTAGGAAAATTTACAAAGAAGAAGGACCTCGTGCATTGTGGAAGGGAACAGCAGGTATAGTATTTAATGGAATCTGTGGATGGTCGACGAAAATCGATGAATTTTTATATGCCACTATGGAAAAAAGATAAAATATCTTTTACTTAGTCCGTCCAAAAAGTGAGCGAACTGATGCGATTATTTTTCATTTCGAATCAAGATAAACCTTTTTTCTTCTTCTTCAAAATATTCTTCATTTGTTGCGAGGCAATTATCTCATTTCCAATTGCTCAAAAACATCCCTTGAAGTTCTGAGAAGTTAAACTTTTTGGACTTAAAAAAGTCACAGAAAAGAGGGGCTAAATTTTGCGACAGAAGTGGAGATTGGTAAAGCACTGTTATTGAAATCGAAGCATAGATGATGTGCGAGTGCATTTTCATGATATTGGATCCACCTTTTCTTCCCTTAGAAATTTGGCCGCACACGACGCACCCGATCAAACGCTCAAGGAACTCAGCGTAGATAGCACGATGAATGATTTCTCATTCAGAGAGCAATTCATGATAGACAACCCCATGAACGTAAAAAAAAACAATCAGCATCACCTTCTCTGCAATTTTTGTTGATTTCCATTATTTGTTTTGGGATTTTAGCTGAAGACCGTACTCATAAGATCAGGATTCGAAATCAATGATATCCCTTTCAAATCAATCGGAAGTTTGAGCCGAATTTTTTCAGTCGATATAGCACTCTGTCCTTCTCTGTTTTTACTTTGGAGTGAGCTGCTTCAGAATAATTTTCGCACACAACTTTTTCAATTTCATATTTTCTATCAAAATCGTGTGTGCAGACAATTTTTCGATATTTCGATCATCGTCTATCATTCGGAGTCATCGATTTCCATCGTCAACAAATTGAGTAAAAAATGTGAAAATAAAACGACTTTAGTATTACCTATGATATTGCATCGACAGAAAAATCAGATAGTGGGAGTGGAGTCGTCCTCACCATAGACACTGTAGAAAACTCCTGTTCGAGAACTTTTGGACGGATATGTGTTCTGCGATTTATTATGCATGTGTATGTGTTTACATATGTTGATTTACAATACATCAAATATTTTTTAATATTAAATAGAATGAAGGAAGTACAGGTTCGCGTTTATAGTCATTGAGTGATAATAATACAATTTAAATTGATTTGTAACAAAGAAACATTTGATATATGTTCAGAAGTTTTCATTCAATCAGTCGGATTGAATTATAAATAATAGAGTCTTTTAAATATGTTCTACAATAACACAACAAACGATGAATTTCTGTCACTATCACGCATTAGATTAGTATTTAAATCCTTTTAAAACAAGACATATTTTCAAACAAGTTCTTTCCTCTTAATTTTCCCCAGCACGTGTGTGTCGATCGTCACCACAATTCGGTGTAACATTGTTAACCTATGAAATTCTCCAACGGCTGTTCTACGTCGATTTCGGAGGATCTCGACCGACCGGCTCTGATGTTAAAACGAAAGTCAAATCTGAGTTGCCAGTTAAAGCGGATAATGTAGAACACATCGGTGGCTATCGCGCCGCAATCCCTATGCTTAATGGAATAGAAACGAAATTCGGACTTTGTCTACCACGCTTTTCATCCACCATAAAAATGCCACAAACCAAATCTTCGAACGGTTCATGATAACCTAAATGTAAGAGTTATTTGTTATCCTTCGTAATTGACCGTTTGGAAAAACGCGAATTGCAAGGTCTGTAGTCTATTTTGAACTTATGCAAGAAATATTTTAGATAAGTCTATTTTATAAAGTATGTTAGATAAAAAGTTGGTCTTATTTATAGCGTATATGATTGTTTCCAAACGCATTGTTTGTGCCTGGAAAAGGAATAATAATTTGAAATTATGTCGTTTAAATGAAGGTCCTTTTTTTGTTTTTGATGAATTAAGTCAAAATTGGCAACATTACTTTCAACATTGAAGAAAATGAATTTAAAAAGATGAAATATCAAGTGATTTTGTTATAATTTTATACCAGCTTGAAGAGAAAAAAGATCAGCCAATTTTCGTTGTACCATATTATTTATGTTTGGTGCTTTTTTCTGCTTATCATTTAATTCCTAAAAATCAATTATGAAATGTATAAATTAATAAAACAAACCAAGGCGTTTTATAACTGTGGTCAGCATTAAATGCAAAAACGAAAATACAAATATTGTATGCCTTTACTTATATCTACACTCGAATGTATGTTTTGGAAGTAGCACTTATCACTGTGATCGCTGGTAGCGTTCCATTGCCAAACGCGCACACTTGTTATTATGCTGTTTCAGCTTCTCAAACGCTCAGGATGCTCAGCTAAGGCACACGATGACAATTTCCTTTTAGAGCGTTCTTGAAGCCCGTATATAATGTGTCAACCATATACAGTTAGTACTCAACCATCAACAGATTCTTCCAAAAATAATTATCAGCTCAGCATTTATGTTCGTATTTGAAAATGATTAAAAAAACTAAGAAATGATTTATTTTCGCGTCTTCGCAATGCATTGCAAGAAAAGAATCAAATTTTTAACAGAAAGAATTCGCACAAATGATGCTTATTCAGTTTTGAAATGAAACTAGAAACATTTTCAACAATATATTATAAAATATGAAATTTTATGTACAATCTTGGAAATCTAGC
This sequence comes from Oxycera nigricornis, assembly GCA_963942545.1. NCBI lineage: Eukaryota > Metazoa > Arthropoda > Insecta > Diptera > Stratiomyidae > Oxycera > Oxycera nigricornis. Next base: position 48,884,712 of record OZ012660.1, on the reverse strand, counting down.
TAATGTATTACATAAGAAGTTCTGAAACTGCCTTTCATATTACAAATTCTTCAAATGGAAACTATAAAAATACATGACTTTGTTAAGTTTTTGCGTTATATTTACATAATGGCGTAGCATATCTGACATGTGATAACAAGCAGGTATTAGTTAATGAAAAAATATTTTTTTTATTAAATTGGAGTGAAATTATATTTTAATTGGGTGTTTATTTTGAAGTGAAAATAGAAAATTTTAAAGGGCCTGCGGTACATGGTTGGTTGGTTGGAGTGACAGCCCTCTTTATCAAGAGATGGCCACAATAGGCCCATTGTAATACCACAGAAGATTGAGACGGCACTAGAACCTAGCTGCTGGGTGACGAAAACCAATTAGATTCTCGTATGAAGCTGGCTATGCAGCTAATATTTAAATTAGCTAATTCAGTGAGGCTGTCCAGAAAGGGGAACCTAAAGTTTGCATGCGTTTCCTGGATAGTGCTGGGCATTCGCACTTGGATTCTTTCTTCCTCTTCTTCCGATTTGCAACTTAGACAAAAATCTTTAAAGAGAAGACTTAATCTTTCTGCATGTCTGCCAATTAGATAATGCCCCGTCATCACGGATACGACAGAACTCAAGGTTTTACGACTCATGTTGAGAAGCTGCTTGGTGCGTTTGGAGCTCAGTGCGTGCCAAGTTTACCTGGTTGTTCTGCAGGTTTTCTTCCAGTAACCAGGCCCTATTTGCAGCCTCCTTACATTGGCCTTCAACGACGCAGCAAGGTCTGCATGAAGTCCAACGAAGCCTAGAGGGAAGTTCAAACCCCCATGGTGGAATAGTGACATTGCGGAGCTGCGGAAGGAATGTAGGAAGTCCTTCAATTGGGCTAAAGAAAATAATGACTGGTGTTCTTATAAAATAAAACTGAAGGAGTTCAAATCCTCTATCAGAAAGGCTAAACGCACCTCTTGGAGAAGCTTCTGTGCAGAAATAGAACACTCCAAGGATGTCAGTCGCCTGCGAAAAGTCATGACGAGCTCCCCCTCATTTTTAGGGACCGGTAAGGACGCAAATGGAGTCTGGATGAAATCCAGCTCCGAGACTCTGTCCGTTCTTGTGGATACGCACTTCCCGGGCAGTGAGGATGTGGCTGATGAAGCTGATCCACATACGGCCCCGAACTGCCTGTCAGCCGCTGTGCCTGTAAATGACAGGCTCTTACGCTGGGCAATCAGCTCATTTCAACCCTACAAATCCCCTGGCATGGATAACATCTCACCTATTGAGATCCAGCAGGGTATCAATATAGCACTGCCATGGCTGAGCGTCATTTTCAAAGCATGTGTACGGATGGCTTACATTCCACAGCAGTGGAGAGAAGCAAAAATAGTTTTCATACCTAAAGCGGGTAAAACATCCCACTCCTCACCTAAGGATTACAGACCTATCAGTCTCACCTCTTTTCTGCTAAAAACTCTGGAGCGACTGATAGAGATCCATCTGAGAGCTATTCTGAAATCACTCTCTAATGCGCAGCACGCATACACAAAAGGGAGATCGGTTGAAACAGCTCTTCACTCGCTCACCAGCTACATCGAAAAATCGCTAAGCGTCAAAGAATACACGCAAGCAGTTTTTATAGACATCGAAGGGGCTTTCAACAATATCAGCCATAAGGCTATTGGTAAAGCACTCGGGGGAAGCAATGCCGATGACAACCTGATAGGGTTCATCGGTCAATTGCTTAGCAGCAGGAACATCAACTCCACGCTAGGAAACAGTACCTTACGAAGGAGGGTTTGTAGAGGCACACCACAAGGTGAGGTGCTATCACCCCTTCTATGGAACCTAGTGGTGGATGAACTCCTGTCAACAATAGAAGCGACTGGCTGCAAAGTCGTAGCTTATGCCGACGATGTTGCAATAGCAATATCGGGAAAATTTGTTAACACCCTATCGGAAAGACTAAACTTTGTCCTAGGTATTCTTACCAAATGGAGCAAAGAGTGTGGTCTAAAGATTAATCCGCAAAAGACGGAATTTATGCTCTTCACAAGAAGGTAGAAAATTCCACGATTTGTCCCACCTAAACTTGAGGAGATAAGTCTCAACCCATCTCATCAGGTCAAATATTTAGGTCTAATTCTGGACTCTAAACTCGCATGGAAAGCGAACATAGCAGAAAGAGCACGCAAAACTGCATGTGCAATCTACTGCTGCAAACGAGCTATTGGGAAAAGGTGGGGATTAAAACCCAAAATTGTATCATGGCTCTATACGGCGATAGTGGAACCAATCCTTCTGTATGGCGCAGTTATTTGGTGGCCTGCTATGGCGAAAGCATCAAACACAAACCTGCTAAACAAGGTCAGGAGGAGTGCGGCTATTGCACTCACCGGGGCTCTACGGACTACCCCGACAAAGGCATTATTCATGCTATTAAACTGGCTTCCGACAGAGCTACTCACGAGACAGCAGGCCAAGTGCACTGCTGTTTGATTAAAAGCCCTGCGACTCTGGCGTGAGGAGAACTTTGGCCACTCCACAATACTACGGAGGGATGGGCCAACGTCAGGGAAAGTGGACCTTGCATCTCCGATTCCCTGTTTTCACCATGGTTTCAGGTCAGTCATCCCGAATAGGGAGGACTGGACCACAGAAAGAGATGGGATACAGGAATCGGTCGACATCTACACTGATGGATCAGAAATGGAGGGAAGAGTTGGCTGTGGCGTGTTCTCAGAACAGCTAGGCCTGAAACTATCCTTCCGATTACCAGACCACTGCAGTGTTTTTCAGGCAGAGATCATTGCGATTTATAAGGCAGTTGACTGGCTGAGAAGTCAGAAAATTTCCATAAGAAATTTAAACATTTTCACTGATAGTCAAGCTGCTATCCATTCACAATCCAGCGTGCATACCTCATCCAAAATAGCTATGGAATGCCGCTCACAACTGAACGTGATGTCGCTTCACTGTGAAGTGATTCTTTGTTGGGTACCGGGGCATAGTGATATACCTGGAAACTGCGAAGCAGATGCCCTAGCGAGAGCTGGCACCGGGCTTCAGGAATATACACTTGACCCCGAAGTCGGTCAACCTCTAGCTTCCATAAAGCTAGGATTTAAGCAGCACTACGTGGAGGCTGCGAATAGGGCCTGGCTGCTCAAAGAAAGTTGTAGCACAACCAGGCAAACTTGGCACGCACTGTGCTCCAAACGCACTAAGCGGCTCCTCAATATAAGCCGCGAAACCCTGAATTCCGTCGTTTCCGTACTGACGGGACACTGTCTGATCGGCAGACACGCAGAAAGATTGGGTGTCCCTTTCAATGATTTCTGCCGAAGTTGCAGATCGGAGGAAGAGGAAGAAACTATTAAACACTTTCTGTGTGAATGTCCGGCGCTGTCCAGGAAGCGCATGCAAATCTTGGGCACGCCCTTCCTGGACAACCTCACGGAAGTGGCTGATCTGGACATTGGCTGCATAGCCGGCTTTATTCGAGAATCTGGATGGTTCTCGTCGTCCCGCAGGTTCTAGTGCCGCCCTTAAATTCTGTGGTATCATAATGGGCCTCTCGTGGCCTAAGTGAGCTACCTTTGGATAAAAAGGGGCTGCCACTACAACCAACCAATCAGTCGACTGCCTTGTATATTGCAATGACCTCTGCCTGAAAAACACTGCAGTGGTCGGGAAACCGGAAGAATAGTTTCAGGCCCAGCTGTTCTATGAAAACATCACAGCAAACTTTTCCATCCATTTTAGAACCATCAGTATAGACGTCGAACGATTCCTGCATTCCACTTCTTTATATTGCCTGCGGTACATATGTACATATGTATTTAAAGAGATAAATGAAATGAAATGAAATTTATTGCTGCATATCGATACTTGAAAGGCGACATTTTTGAGCGAAATCGAGATTCAAGGATAATTAAATTTAGTTTTTGTCTCTGCATCGACTCATTAAGATTCTTTCGCGTTGTGGTCATTTATTGACAATTGCGTCTTATATATGGCCATTGGATCACTTCAGAAAATGTTAAAGAGTATGATGGTAATATGGTAAACTTATCAATGATGTTTGGTTATCATGTTCTATGTTTCATTTTATAATATTCAAACCGATCTTTGAAGGAATTAAAAAATGACTCATAAAATATGTTACGTTGATATACACCTATGTGCAAAATAAGTGCAGTGCACACTTGAAAAGTTATATTTTTGGAATTACAACATAAATTTCGATCGCATACCACAGTCATCTGTTTATGATCGATGAAAATAATTTGCCAGGTGTTTTAGATAGCCCTTTTGTTGAAACGTCAGCAAAGATCACCTAATTTTTGGAGACAAGATGTAATTTGAATGTGCAAAATAATAGCAGCGGAGGTAAATTAAACTCGTTTTCGAGAAAAAAGTTTGTTTCAATTTTGCAGTTAGGATATGACGAGGGTAAAGAAGGTTGATAGCTTTAAAAACTTTCGTTATTTTTAGTATGAAATATACCATTTACCAAACATTGCAGTGGCGAAAAGAGAGATTTAAACGAAAAAATGCTTTTGGAAGGCAAAATCTACAGATTTATTGAAAAAACATTTAGCTGCTCTAGTAAAATGGCTTCGAATGCAAAAAAGTTGATGAAAAAGGATGAAACTCGTGGAAGAAAAAAGAAACTCAGCACGTGAGATTCCAAAGATGTTGTACGGCTTATACGAAAAGACCCTTTTTTGACATCAACGAGTATAAAACAGGAGCTCAAGTTGGATGTCAACACTTGTACAATCAGAAAACCCTTATTGACTTCAAATTTAAAGGTAGAAGTCCGTGCAAAACACCATTACTAAAAGAAAGACGCGTTCGAGACAGGTTGCTTCCAAATGGAGAAATATCCTATGGACTGATGAACCAAAAGTTGTATTATTTGGCTGTCCGGGAAGGAGACAATACATAAGAAGACCACCAAATGTTTCTCGTGATCCACGGTATACCACGAAGACAGTTAAGCATGGAGGGGCAAAAATCAATGTTTGGAGCTCGTTTTCATTTTACGACCCTGGCCCCATATTTTGGATCAAACCCACGATGAACACCAAAATTTACGTAGACATATTGGAAAATATCATGTTACCTTTTGCGGAAGAAGGTATGACCCTGAAGTGGGTCCTTTTGCAAGATAACGATCCTAAACACACCAGTCGTTTAGCCGCGAGTTGGGTTTTGACCAAGAGGATAGAAATTATGGGCTGGTCAGCTCAATCTCCCGACCTCAACCCCATAGAGAACTTATAGACTGACTCCAATTTTCTCTCATCTCTAGTTTTTTTGAATTCAATCATGCATTTAACTTAAACGGTCAACTTCTTGACCTTGTTTTATAAAATATTATTCCTAACGTAACTTCGATCACTGCACCTCTTCCCTATGTTTCTTCGGATCTCCATCATCCACCACTGCTGTTTGAAATCTCTTTTTGTTTGCCCGAAGCTTGGAATATGCGCAGACAACTCTAATTAAAATTTTGGAAAACGAACTGCATTGCTTTATCGGAAGAACTCAAATCGGCAAACTGGGCTTCTTTTTTTGATAGTCTTGGCTGTGAAGATTCTCTCGTTGAATGCTACTTTCTTCTCTATGATCTTATCTCCCACTTCACTTCCTATCATAGTCTTACCACGGTTCTGATCCTTTCTAGCTGATCCGTAATGCCTTAACTATCTTGAAGTTGAAAGACGACCTTATCGACTTTACAAATTCAATAGAACTCGGAAAATTATACTGCCTTTTCAAACCATCTTGCATCAGTCAAACTGAAAATAAAAAGAGCAATGTACTCGTATAACTTCTGTGCTAATATGGAAAATTCGCTGCATTCTAACCGAAGGTAGGCGTTTTGGTCCTATGCCAATTTCCTTATATCTTTGTTCAATATTTCTAATATTGTTTTCTAGGAAGGTAAACAAGGTTCGACTCCTGAAAATGTCTGCGAAATATTTGCTAAGATTTTTTTGTCCTGCCTCCACTCTTCCAAATGCTTTTAATATTTCGTTTCTCTTTGCACCTATTCTTGATTTTATCTCCACTAACCCAAGTGAAATCCAAACTCTAATTGATTGTTTGGATTCCAGCGTTAGCGCTGGGCCAGCGGGTATCCTTAAATATTCATCAAATTCTTATCTTTCTCTCTATGCATTCAACTTTCTTATATTTTCAACGCTAGTTTATCCTCCTGTATCTTCCCTAATTTGTGGAAGGAAGCGAACATTTTTCCTGTACTCAAGTCTGGTTCCTCTTTCAATGCTTCCAATTATCCTTCTATTTCAATACTTTCTGTCTCTTTGAACGCATTGTCTACAATAAAATATACGAAGCTCTTAATTGTAGACTGCCACTGTTCCAACATGGATTCAACACCGGTCAACCAACACGAATCTCCTTGAGATTACCCAAACTGTCGCAAAGGCTCTCGACAGTCGTTCTCAATTTGATGTAGTGATACTGACTTCAGTAAGGCATCCGACACTGTCAATCTAAATCTTTTACTTCTGAAGCTAGCTCGTTTTGGTCTGCTTGGACCATTACTCTGCTGGCTTGAATCCTATATCAGCTCGCGATCATGCCGTGTTAGTCTATGTGGAGCATATTCTTCTCTCTTCCACCCTACTTCCGGCGTTTCTCGAAGGGTCTGTTCTAGGCCCTCTTCTTTTCTTACTTTACATAAATGACTTCCCTCAGTCGTAGCATCTCAGTGTCTTCTATATGCTGATGACTTAAAAATTTACAGAGTTGTTCTCTCGGATAAGGATTGTATTGGTCTCCAAAGGGATCTAGACGCGATCGATTCTTGAAGTCAAACTAATTTTCTCGACCTCTTTCGATCTCACATTGTGGCAATGGCCGCTTGTGCCTCTCGTGTCTCCGGGTTCATATTAAGGCACTCTCAGATGTTTACTGACATTTCTCGATCCATTTCTTTCCTGTACATCAGCCTCGTTAGACCCATTCTTGAATATTGCTCGCAAGCAGTAGCGTACGCAGGATTTTGATAACGGGGGGTCATATGTTTGAAGTCTTGACTAGGTACGTTTTCTAGTGCTTCGGTGTAGATATGAAGATATAATTATGTAATCATACTTAATCATACTTTTTCATCGGTCAAAGTTGGAGTCCTCCAAAAATAATTCTGGCAGACTTCAGCCCGATTGCATGTCTGGTTTTGATATTTTCATTCGTACTATAAAAAAAAATTTGTAGACTTTCTTGGAACCATAAAGTGTATATACATGTTTGCAAGTACATATATTGCAACGTCTTCAATACCTACAGGCCAGAAAAAAAAGCAACTAATGAAGCCGTGGGAAAGTGAAACCGTCACTAAGCACAGACAGAGTATTATCGTAATCAGGGCTGGCTAAGCTTGTTTGCAGCCCATGGTATAAAGACAAATAGGTAGTCTCTTCCGAAGCTGCCGTGACGTCATATGATTCAGACAATCATGACATTTTGCCCAGTAGAAATTTAAGCAACACTTTGCGGCATACAAGATGTGATTTTCCTGCTGGGTGGATTGACACGTATTGGAAGAAAATGATAAATAATGTGCCATTTGAATATTCTTCAGAGAATATTTGTTTGTTTCCTAAGCTATAATATTGATTACAGTAAACATCCGTTTTTGTTACCTGACAATTTGCTAAATTTGAATATGTGACGTTTTTGCAACGCCAGATTCAAATGTGAAATGTCGTTATATTTTAGGCTGCCATACGCGCCGTCTACGATTTTTTACTTTGGTAGCCCTAATTTCAGTGAATACGTGACGCAAATTGAGTCAGATGTGCGAGCGAAATAGGATGACGATTTTCTAGTGAGGTTACCTTCGTTAGTCTTTATACCATGTTTGCAGCCTATGCATGGAAACAACTCTGTGCTCTCAAGCAAATTTGTCGTCATTACCATGAGGTATATTTTTTGTACGCGTTTTTTAATGAGGTGTCCCCAAGAGTCCTAATCCTCAGATTACAAATCATATGACAAAATAAAAACAATCCATTTTTTGAGGGTTCTGATCAAAGATAGAAAGAAACATTCAAAAATATAACTGTTGCTACTTAGATTTGGGTGTGAATTAAATAAATTACACTTTTCAGGAATTTTACTTCGAAAACTTTTAATCAGGTGACCATATTCTAATGTTCCTACCAACTCTTTATCTATATATAAAATTGCTAGGCTTCATACAATAAGTAAAAGATAACGGCACATACGGATCCAATTTGTGCAAATTATGCCCGTATCACCCCTAGGTAAGATCTCTAAAGCACCATAGGCCGTAAATCAGGCCCATATGGGTTTTACTGTGAAATAGATGAAAGATCTAATTGCGTAGAGATACTGAATCTCACTCAGCTCCCACGTTCCAGAGTGTCTCGGCGAATAATTGTTAAAGTGGGCGACTTAGTGGTTAACGCTAGTTCATGGCTCCTTGTCGACAAATAGTTTTCGGGAATGAGATTTGATGCCACACTATCATTTCACTCAGCTGTGAATGAGAACCTGAATCAAATGAGAGTAATAACCACGGGTGAGCGTGGTCCTGACCACTTCACGGGTGGGGGGGGGGGTTGAACCCTTAAACCCCCCTGGGTAAGCCACTGCTCGCAAGTATGGTCCCCACACTATCAATATCTAGATTCTATGATTAAATCAGCACAAATTCACTCGTTTCCTTATCTTCAAATTTAAAATGACATATATGCCATATGAAGAGCGACTTTCCTTGCTACAACTCCCTGCTTTACATTCACGCAGACTCTTCTTAGATGAATGTTTTCTGTTTCGACTTCACCACCATCAATTAAACTCTCTAACAATTTTATTAATATATTATTCGCGTTTCTCACATTATAGTCATTTTTCTCAAATTTCTATCTAGTTTGATTGCTTTTTCTTCATCGTATTGCAAATTTTTATGTATGAATTTCCATTTTTCCATGCAAATCAATCCATTCAGGTTGAATTCTTCGGCTTTTTTGTACACCTCGGCCGTGGGAGTCAGATTTCGTATGTTTTAGATAATCCTATAATCCCTGCTGATAATTCGTGATATGCCCATTATGTTATTTTTTGTCGCTTGATTTCATGCAATTCTCGAAATTATGTGCCTTAGTGATTTGGATTTGAGTATAGATAGGAATTGATGAAGGAGACCAACAATAGTGTTTACTCAATTCATTAATTTGTTCATGAGAGTTTTCCGTCTATTGTTAGGCTCAGGTATTTTGTTTGCTCAATTTCTTTTAAGATATTACGGTTAAATTTTGCTAAAGATTGAATATCCGTTTTTTTTGGATGAATATAATGTATGTATTTTGTTTTGGTCGTGTTCATGGTCAATCCAAACCATTGTGATTAATTGTCCAGGTCTCTGTTTGTTGTTTGTTCTATGTCAAATTCGGTCTTGCTTGAATCAGAACTGTATCGTCCGCATACATCACTACTTTCGCAGTTACCCCTGAAGTAGATAAGATGTTCGTACATATATAACAAGAAGAGAATAGGACCTAGGATGGATCCCTGAGGAACCCCAAAACTAATTCGCGCTGATTGGTTGTAGCTGTCGCCGATTCCTGTTTTTGTTGATCGTTCAGACAAGTTACTATTCAGAAAATCTTTCGTCTTACCAACAATTCTTACTTTCTTCAATCGTGTAACTAATATGTAATGCACTACCGTATCAAAGGCTTTTTTTAGATGAACGAAAAAGTACGTAAAGTATTTATGTGTCTCACCATCTCAACAATAGCATCTGTTGTACCTTTCCCTTCCTGGAAGCCAAATTGATTTTCATCCAATACTTGGTTCTGTTCTAAGCAGTGGCGGTCCGTGTGGATTTCGGCTGCAGGTTCTGCATCTTATCTCTTAGGTTTGTTTGCATTGACATTTTTTAAGAGTATACATACCAGAAGCAAAAGTTAAAAATCTATTTGATTGATCCTTCACACTTCGTGCATAGTTCGCATCTTTTATAAAAATATATCGAATGTACTTACGTTTCATGAAAGAATCCATAGTCCATAGGTAAGGTAAGAAGTTGAAATTACGTATTATGGTATGTGCGTTTACACCTTCTATTTGGTATTTTCAAAGTATTTGATATATATTAAACTAAAACGAAACGAAGTTGAGGTTCATAATACGTTCAAGGTTGAAAAGCTCCATTCTGCTGCAGCTTTATGAGCTGAATAGTTGTGAATATTTTAACACACATAGTTTTGATTTTATTATTTACTGTCAATAAGAAGCCGCGGTGGTCTATAGGAAAGATTGCCGATGAGATATGACTCAATCATTGTATATAATTTCCTAGTACACTATGCTTCGACTAAATCCGAGCAATAAAATATCTTAAAGTACAAAAAATCTACCAATCCCCCGATCTAACAGTCCCCCGATCCACCAATCCAACAAAACGTGTGTTCAAAGTGTTACCCTAATTATATTATAATTCACATTTCTTTTTTAAGGGTACCTTGAAAGATACCCAACAAACATTATTGTTCTTATAAAGCGTTTCAAGAGCTTTATAAGAATCAAATCAAGCTTTGGCTAGGAGTACAGCTTTTTGACATTGTTCTTATATCATTCTTGAAGAATGTTAGTAGCGAGAAATTGGCGTACGAAATTAGCCTTATAACGCTCAATAAACATATTTGAATAACTCTTGAAATCCCTTGTAAGACTATCTTTAAAGGAGTTATAAGAACTAATTCCCATAACAACTTAGAGGAAGCTGGTATAAGACTTTATATACTTATTATGCTCTTGATTAAGATGACGTTCGGCGGAGAGAATAGAAAGTAAAGCTGTGTGTGTGTGTTTTTTGTATGAAATGGTAGTGTGTTGATTAGTTTAGGTAATAGCGTTGGAAAAGATTGCAAAAGTGAAGCAAAATGGTGTCTCATATTTGCAAACTAGTAAAACGAGTTGAATAATGACTATACGAACGTGAAATTTTTCCACGAAAGGAATTTCATTGATAAAGTATATTGTTCTACCCCTTAAATAATTGAAGCGCCTTTGAAATTAGACTTGTATATAATTTTCAATACTTTATGCAAGAAGTCTTTTTGTAATTTACTTTCTCAAAATAGTTCATAATAAGTAATAAATCATCGTTTGACAAAATGTGTACAAGCAATACCAAATAAATAGTATGAAAATTATGAAAATATCTTTAGATTAGCTTATTCAACCTGGTTGCATTTCACTTCAATGTTTTCATTTTTTATAAAAGGGGAAAACATGGCCGATGATTTTTATCTGTTCTAAAGCTTTTATAAATCTATTATAGGATAGTTTCTTCATTGTGACTTTAATAAGTAAGTTATGAGCCCTTATACTTATAAAGCTCTTGTTCAAGATTGTTACAAATATAAAGTGAGACAAATGTCAAAACTGAGCACAAATTACTTTTGGGAAAAGCTATTATAAGATTATTATTAGAACTACAATCAGTAGGTTCTATTCAATAGCATTATTAGAGCATTATACAACCTTGCTCTTGGCTAAATCATGTTGAAGTAACAATAGGAACCAAGTCTCAAAATTACCAAATTAGAAGACATTATAAGCTTCTACTCTTAGAAATAACCTTAATAATCTGCTTTATAAGAATATTGCTTCTTTATCCAAGACTAAAATGTTTGTTGGGTAAGGAGGATTGAATTATATTATAAATGATTTCGAGTTCACTATCTCTAAACAATATGTGTAGGCAGGATCACTGATTCACAGTGGCGGCTCTACCTTTGGGGCTAGTGGGGCTCAACCCCACCACTTATTGATGAGCCTATATTAGTGCAAATGTAATAAAATATCATTAAAGATTTCAATATAGTTTTCATAATTTCATTTCATTTCAAAATATAATGTAGCATTTTTTTCGCCCATGCTGTAGTTTACTTTCACATAATCTTCTTGTCACGCACTGTAGAACAATTTATTTTTCTCTTCGACTCGCTTCGTTGTGCCTGCACAGAGTAATAGCTAAGAGTAAACTTTATTATTTTCTCTTTGACAATTTTCCACCTTTACTATGAGGAAGGGCTACATGAAATAAGCCCCGATTAAGAGAATTTCGATTTGAATGTGTGCGTGAATTCTGTGCTGAAGCGGCGGGAGTGTGCGTGTTTGAAATAACATGTGTATACATCGCGGACGGGCTAATCATATACAGCCCGTTCAGTGCTTCGACAACGTTTAGTCTTGGCATGGTCTGGATAATATTTTTGAGCAGACATGAGCAACATTTTTTTACGGCGGGCCGCAGGGGGTGACGGTGATGACTGTTAATGCAATAGTAGTCTCATCAGTGTAGTGCATGGTATTAGTACTTAGTGTGCCTTCGTAGTGTTTAGTATTTTTTTAAAGTTTTGTAGTGCTTTTAACAAGATTTTCCTTGCATGCGTTAAAACTTGCTAGAAGTTTGAATTTCAATTTTAGTAATTTTTTTTTCGGTATTTTCAAAATATGAATACGGTAGAAATTATAATTAATATTAATATTACGCTATTCGAACGAAATGTTTCAAAATATGTCTTCCATTGTTCAGCTTTACAGTTTTTTTGAAGATAATAACCTTTGTTCGTCTTCGCTTGCAGTACTCTCTGTTTGTAATAAATTCATTAAAAAAATATCCAAAATGAATGAAAGGGTGATTGACTTGTTTGCTCAACAAAAAAATCGATGTGCTAAATATTTATACAAATAAAACGTCTAAATAAAAGAAATTGCTTTTGTTGTTGATGTTGATTGAAGAACTATATACAATGTAGAACTGTTTTTGCTGAATTCATTTACTGATGGTTTTTGCTCTTGTTATTGTTGTTTTTGTTGAATTTATTTATTACTAGTTTTTTCGATTGTTATTGTTGTTTTTGTTGCATTTATTTTAATAGAGAAATTATTTATTTTGAAAAGTGCGATAGGCCTAAAAGTTGTTTCGTAGGAAGAATTCAAATATTTTTAAACAATTTTTTTTTATTCTGAGTGCACTTAACTTTTATTAAAGCTTTAAATGTTATTCAAAACACGATAATAGGAATATATCTTTGATTGCCAGCGAATCTACTTTTGGGGAAACTGATCACTTAAAATCGCTTAACGCTCCACATGTGGTACCTCTTGGGTGGAGTGGAAACTCACATAAGAACTTATATTGGTGATAGAAAAATTCGTACCATTAGCCCCACCATACTTAACTCCCACGAGCCGCCACTGCTGATTCATGCTTCTTTGGGAGCCGTTTTTTGTTAATGCTATTGCAGAAACAAGGCTATTGTGGCTAGAATCTTAAAAATTAACAATAATATTTTTAAAAGCGTTTTGAAATTATTGTTTTTCTCAAAAATCCCCCATAGTGCCTCCCTGCATAATTTATTCGTCACGAATTGAAGTAGTGATGTAGGTAAAGAGATAAGAATTGGAATATTAAATCTAAATGAATTCCTCTAGAGAATTGAGCTAGAGCCGCCACTAGTTCGGATTATAGAAATTTCGGACATATTTACCAAATTTCTTTCTAATGTGTATTTCCATGAATATGAAAGAAGTAAATGAAACGAACCATAATAGTAGAAGTAACAATAGTTTCCTCAATTTTCTTTAACCTTGACCCAGACACGAACAAATCGCTTCGAGTAACAACTGGACCGTAAACTATGTTTAACTTGATGATCACTCATGGTTACTTTTCGATGAAGATGATGGAGAAAATCTACCTGGAAAAAGACTGTAACATGACTATTGACGCGTTGCAACTCCAAGAAAATTACACATATTGTAATAATGGTTGGCTGGTCAAAGAGGAGTTTTACGCATTGAAAAGCTTTTAAAAGATAGAGCCCAACTATTTTAATCCAGTATTTCTTTGATTTAGAGTGAATGCATTGTTTATTTTTTTTAAGACGATGAAGTTTATATTTTTAACGTTTGTATTTAGTTGCACATGCGGAATCACTGTGTCTCACTCGAATGTTGGATATTCTTGGATTAAATTCTTGAAACATTTCGAATTCAATTTTAATGATTGTCTTGTCGTGAGTACTTTTTATTGTTGATATAAGAAATTAGGTTTTAGATGCAAGATTTATTTGTTATACAGTGTTTGAATTATAAAATTCGAAGCAGACGAAACAGATATTGTACGTTTCAAATCAATTGTTTCAGTAATTTCATTTCTAAATTAATAAGTTAAAGTTTCATTTCAGGTAAATTGAATAATTGTACAAATAAATGATATTAGTATAATTTTACTTGCTGGAAATTATACAGGCAAAATAGTGTTTGATTTTAAATAAAAACGATTTGGGGCAACATTTGATTTTTATTTTTATATTTATTTATTCCAAAAAATATCAAATAATTATGATTACCGCTAAAATTGTTATGTTCAATCATTTGATCATCATCAAGGTTTCAAACAACTCAATGTGGAATTGCATCCAAAATGCATCTTGGAGGAGCTTTGATGAAGTTATGTCCGAAGACGTGGTACCACTTACACACTCCATTCGTTTGGTTCGATTCCGAATGAACAATCCTTTGAAGTAGGTTTAAGGGAGTTTATTGGATTTATTTATTTATCAAAAAATAGCAAATAAAAAAACTTTTTTTCAAGAGAACGATTTGATCGAATCATAAAGCAACATGAATTGAATAGTTTGAAGGAGCGGATACTTGCTAAATTCTATAGTATATTTTCGACACACAAATTGCAGATTGACCGAAACGGATCAGAACTAACTATCGGTAAGAGTCCTTAAATTATATAATGTTAAAAGTTTTAAAAGGATTGTCTTTAATTTATCTTAGAAGGACGAGGACGACATCGAAGGAAAAATCAAATGCTACCAGCCATGATGTTCGGCATCACTGCTCTTGGAATGGTGCTTGTCCCAATAGGATTCCAATTTCTAGCAATTGTTGTTGGAAAAGCTTTTTTGATGGCCAAATTGGCATTGATTTTGGCGTCCATCAATGGCTTGAAGAGGGTAAATTTTTGTTGTTCATAAATTCAGTTAATTTCATCAAAACTCCGAACCCGATAAATTTGAAAAATGAATAAGAGAGAACTGTTCCCTTAACACTTAATTTTTATTTTAAAAGACAAATGTACATTGCTCATACAACTTACCAGCTTTATCAATGATTTAATCCTCGTGGTTTTGAAAATAAAAATTAAAGGAAAAGGAAACATTTTGGAGACTTCTAATCATTATAAAATTTCCTTGAAACTAGACTTCGAAAAGAATATGAATCTTACAATTATTTGGACAAAGTACAAAAGTAGTCGTAATTTTCAATCATAAACAAACAGTCCTTAAACTTGGGATGTTAGTTTGTTTAAATCCCGATAGCGAGGCAAATTTTATTTGTAACAGTTTTGATTGAAATCTTTTTGATCAATTTTTAGATTGCCACAAGTGGCGTGAACTTTGGATTGTACCAAATACCAGAGCCTCATGCCTATTACGATCGTGACGGTGCTCATCAGCCACAAGGAATTTTATAACACAACTGGATTTGTTCAAAATGATGTGAATGAAATGTTTTAGCATGTTTTAGCGTATAATTACAGAAAAATAAATAAAGATATATCAATCAGAAGCTAAAAATAGCGTTTTCATGTTTAATTTCGTTTTTAATTGTGTTGTCTTTGCTTTTAGTATTGATTTTGATTTTGTAGTAAAAATTCATTTCAATCTGTAAAATTTTATTGAACTTTCTCTACAACCATTTTCCCTGGTTGTCCTTTTCTGCCATATTTTAAAAGATATTTTTCATTTCAATTTTGAATTATGAATTTATTAACTTCCCAGTTCCCTATGGGAAGTTATTGTAATGTGGTCAATTTTGCGAATCCCAAATTTTGACATATCTTCACGTTTTAAGGTCTCTAGAATCCAAATCCATCGTTTTTAGAGAGATGTCTGTGAGTCTGTATGTACGTATGTTTGGATGTGCATATGTACGTATGTTCGTTCGGAATTTTTTTTTCGTCTCGATTATCTCGAGAACCAAAGATCGTATTGACGTGGGACCGACGCTTAACTTAGAACTGAATGACTTTTCAGCTAAATCTGTTAAGCCGTTTTTTATTTAGGTTGAAAAAACTGAAAAAACGACTGAAAATGGCTTATTTTTAAACTGTTGATACGCACTATTAATTCGTGCAGATACAAAATACCTTCATAGTAATGTTGTTATTATTGTGCGTTTTAGCAAAATTGTGATAAAATTTGTAAAAAATGTTATTTCAAAAAATAATAAAGATTAATTTATGAAATTCCAAACTTATATTATCAGAGACGCTAATGCAGTTAATAATTGGATATTGTTATAAATAATTTAATATTGTTAATAAAAATCAAATAATATTAGTTATAATTTGATATTGTAGGTACTTATGAACACAATTATAACTATTCAGTAACGGTCAAACATTCTTAATAACGAATGAATATTGTAAATAATAATTAAATACCCTCAATAATAGTTGTGGATTCCGAAGCCGAAATGAAGAACGAGATTGAGGACGAAGTTTAGGAAAAGAAGGATGACGAGGACGAGGTTGCCGAGGCTTTGGTAGAGGATGACCAGGTGGTGGAGACGTCTTCCTCTACCAAAGCTTTTATGGTTAGATAAAAAATTGATAAAAATAATAAAAGTAATTATATTAATTTAGAATAATAATGTTTAATAATAGTAATTATTAATAATAGTAATTAATAATAAAAGCAAATTCTAGCTTTTTATTCACCCCACTAGGAAGATAGTCGTGTGTGTTTTACTGCTAAATTTTCGGTGCTAAATTTACTGTCAAGAATGCACTTTCTTTTTGCTGTTAGATCTAGCTCCATCTCAAAATTGCTCGCATTAAAGTTTTTGTCGTCGCGAAAGTTTATAATCTGTTTTTTCGCAAAATTATTTAAACAATTTTTAGAAATTTTTGAAATTTTTGGAACCCATTTTTGGAATTTTAGTTTAGAAGCTATGAGCACGCCCGTGCAATTTTTAAAAAGCGAGTTTTCACATGATTTTTTCAGTAATCCGTGCAACGTCACACCACCTAATAATTAAATAAGTATGATAAAAAAATAAGTTAAAAGATTTTACTATACAATCGATGATGTACTAAAATCCAGAAAATAAGAATCTAGGACTTTGATCAGGCTTAAATAAAACCGTGAGGCATATTTGTTAAAAAACTTTAGTAGTTTGTTGCGTCGATTCTTCGAGCACACACTACTACCGTTTCTGTCGGTATAAATTTTTATGAATTTTTAAGAATGCTTTTATGGAAATAATGTTGCGTTCGAAGATCCAAATGTTCTACAGGCTTAGAAGGAAAACCTGGTAAAGTGGGTCGTTCAGATGCAATAGGTTTACTTGGTGTAGGATTCAACAAAGCGGAGAATAGTGTTTATACTCTTAACTTTAGACAATTAAAAAATCTTGGGACGCCCATAGATGATGATGCTACCACAAAAAGTTACATTGATACGTATGTCGAGATAAGCAAATTCAGATTCACAGCGATAATAATAATAATCATGATTCAAAATAATCTTTTCTGTCATATATTGTATATAAATATATCACAAGGAATGAAGTTAGGCTTTTTTATGAGCAAACGAGATGTTGCTTACGAATTGCATATGTCTGCTCGAAAAAAGTTTCAGCGATGGCGCGTCATTATAAAAGGCTTGGATAACTTGTGGCAGGCAGGTTTAGTTGAAATGGATGCATGCGCAAGCAAAAATACAGGGTTTCGTTTCCTTCTTGCACATTCTTAATAACGAATAAATATTATTAATAATAAGCAAATATCCTCAATAATGGTCGTGGATACCGGGGCCGAGATGGAGGACGAGAGGAGTACGATGAAGAGGTCGAGGAGGAGGACGAGGATGGCGAGGTGGTGGACGACCAGGTGGTGGAGGCGTCATCTTCCACCAAAGCTTTTATGGCTAATTAAAAAAACAAGCCACGAGGTGCGACCCTTGAGGTCCACACGGTCAACTTCCCAGTAATATCTACATGAATATTAAAAATACTAAATGCAATAATAATTATGAAAATAATACTGCCTTAAATACTAATAATGTACCTCTCGTAAAAGCTATTGGGATGAGTTAATATTAATCGTATCATCTACGGGAGCATCCATTGATGAAGTAGGTAAAGGGGATGATTGAATATTGACGCGAATTAATCGGTAGCGGAGGGGGGGGGGGGTTAGGTTACAAAGCCTTTTCTACGATATTCGTTATTTTCATATCGATGCTTGAAGGACAAAAGAGTGCTAGCAAAAATGAATGTAGTTTTTGTTAATACAACCACTGAAGAGACTTTGTCGCGTGGTGGCCATTTTGAATAGTTTTGTTCAAAATCGCCATGACATCGGCATAATCATTGAGTTTGTATTTTTTCACGATTTTACAACAATCAGGCTAATACTTATTTCTTATTTTCAGTAGGTCTTGAAAACATTGAATGTACAGTCAATAATCGGTTTAATTGCATGTAAAAACTAAAAGGCCTTACGAATGCTGATGGAGGAAATAATTGAAATTTTACGAACACTAAAGAACAAAACTACAATTTTTTATTTGATGAAAGCTTTTTAAAGCATATGATCTTGCAAAGTATTGACTACAAAACATTTTACCATTCAAAGTGTTCATTACCACAAATGCAAATTTGATTATTTTTTTTGGTTTTCAAAATGTAAGCAATTTTTTTTAAATTAAAATTAAAACACGATACTGTAAAAACTATGTGTTAAAAATCTGCAAAAATTATGCAAATATTAATAATTAATATAAAAGAAGTAATTATAATAATTTAGAATAATAATTATTAATAATAGTAATAATTAATAATAGTAATTAATAATAAAAACAAATTATAGCTTTTTTATTCACCCCACCGGAAAGTTAGCCGTGTGGAACCATATTTTGAAAACTGTACTGACTTTCATTAGTCGGATGGATAAGGCTACTTGAACCGTTTTTTTATCAGATAATGCGAGATTGAACGCTAAATTGTTAGTAGTTTCATTCTCACTAAGAGGCAACACTGCCAGTGGCGTACCCAGGGGGTTACGGGTTCAACCACCACCCCCCACCCCCCTTGAAGAAGAATTGAATGCTGAGTTGACTCTGGCGTACAGAAAGATAGGGCATCTTGAAATAGTAAACCGCCCAAAAACGGCCATAGATGGGATATATCGAAATTGCTAGAAATATTGGCTGTTCTCCCAGTATCTACGTGTACAAACGAACGATCATTTTCAACATTACGACGACTAAAAACATACTTGTGCAATTCCACCTGCAATGAACGGCTAAATGGATTGGTACTTCTAAATATTCATAGAGATCTCACTCCATCTACAGAAGATGTGTTAAATGAACTAATGAAAAAATCGTCGTTTAGATATTTCACTATAATTTTATCCGGCTAAGCGTTCTGTTTTATGCTTGGACGTGTTGTGACCCAAGCGAAATCCTTGCTTGATGATTGGACTATTCCTTGTTCTTAGAATCAAACCTGGGATTTCTCCTTGCCTCGGTACCGACATAGGTAAATAGCAATAAAGAAAAAGGATAACCCGTCGGGACTAGCCATAAAAACGCATGTGTTTACCAATTGTGTAACAGTGGAAAAGTACGTAGCAATTAACACTTAGCAAGAGACTACTGATACCAAAATGCACGTGAGCAAATGGTATGATGTGACTGGTTATGTGTCCGAGTATATGCAACGGCTAGTCTCCGGACGGTTTCCTGATATAGAGGTGGCAGATTAGTCCTTAGTCGTACGTAAGGCGGGGCAGGGAGTTGTTCCGCGACGGGCTCTGATTCGAGCGTGATTTTCTGTGTTCCCAAACAAGACCATAACAGACATAAAATTTAAATCCCATTTCACACTGTTTCTCACCGATACTTTAGATGAGTTTTGAATACTAAGTTTGTATCATTATCGGCATTTTAAAACTTTGATCACCTCGCGTAAATTTAAAAAATTCGAAGATTCGAATGTTATGGATTATATATCTCAAGCATATTTACACAAGGCTTCGTCATTGCCTGGGAAGATGTTGCTAAAAATAATAATCGAAGGCGTAACCGGCAAAATTGGGCCTTCAGGCAATATTAGAGTTATTTCATTCACTTGACCAACGGAACATTAGGATGTGAAGTGGTCAGGAACACGCTCATCCGTGATTATTACCCTGATTTGATTCAGGTTCTCATTCACAGCTGAGTGAAATGATAGTGCGGCATCAAATCTCATTCCCGAAAACTATTTGTCGACAAGGAGCCTTGAACTAGCGTTAACCACTAAGTCGCCCACTTTAACAGTTATTCGCCGAGACACTCTGGAACGTGGGAGTTGCGTGAGATTCAGTATCTCTACGCAATTAGATCTTTCATCTATTTCACAGTAAAACCCATATGGGCCTGATTTACGACCTATGGTGCTTTAGAGATCTAACCTAGGGGTGATACGGGCATAATTTGCACAAATTGGATCCGTGTGTGCCGTTATCTTTTACTTATTGTATGAAGCCTAGCAATTTTATATATATTATAGATAAAGAGTTGGTAGGAACATTAGAATATGGTCACCTGATTGAAAGTTTTCGAAGTAAAATTCCAGAAAAGTGTAATTTATGTAATTCGCACCCATATCTTAGTGGCAACAGTTATATTTTTGAATGTTTCTTTCTATCTGTGATCAGAACCCTCAAAAAATGAATTGTTATATTTTGTCATATGATTTTGAGGCTGAGGATTAGGCCTATTGGGAACACGTCATTAAAAAAACGCGTACAAAAAGTCTACCTCATGGGTTACGTGGAAATGACGATAAATTTGCTTGAGAGCGCAGAGTTGCTTCCCTGCATGGGCTGCAATCAAGCTTAGCCAGCCTTGATTACGATACTACTCTGTCTGTGCTTAGTGACAGTTTCACTTTCCCACGGCATTTACTTCATTAGTTGCTTTCTTTTCTAGCCTGTAGGTATTGAAGGCGTTTTAATATATCGCTCACCGGCTGCAATAACGGCACATGTCAGAAAAAGTCGATTTTAAGTTAAGCCCCTCATGTTACTTGTATTTCTGTATTCTACCAATATAAATATTGGCACAAAGTTATTTGCTCTGAGTTTTGCTGCATGGCACTTGTGTCGCTGTTGCATGTACCAATTCGGAAACCACACCAGGCATCAACACTGGCACAAATATTATTATTCCACGAATTCTCATCGTGTAAGCATCATCGATTAGTGCAATAACGGCATATTTTACTTGTGTTATCGAGAAGACTAATAAACTTTCATGAAAATTAGGCCCAACTTACACGCCATCACAATATTTATCGCTATTGAAAGCTGCAAAAAGATCCGGAGAGCCATATAAAGTCATAAAAATGAGCTACAATGACTTTATTGATATAAAAAAATGGCAGAACAAACAACACTCAACTTCACTAAGAATTCCAGTGAAGACACGTTTAAATTGAATGATGTAGCTGTTTTCAGAATTGAAAAAGATAATTTTGAACATTTTTATTACAAGACGTCTTATAGCGAGAACCAGTACAAAGCCGTCAATATAAGAGAAAAATAACGTCGCGCAAAAACAACTTTAGTGTCATTTAACGAAGTAAAATTTCATAAAGTTTACTATGATTTTTTACCGATAACTAAAAAGAAGCATGCCGATTTGATGTATTTATTAAGCACTAATGTCATCAAGAAAAGCTACAGCTACTTTTACAATAGCCTTAAGGTTTCTTCTTCTGAAAACGAACCTACGTAGCGGACTACTTCGCAACCAACCGAATATTGATCGTGTTGGAAATGTTTTTTGAAATTATGCTTAAACTACTTTATTTTTGTGAGTACCTGTTATACTCACTTTGTTATTTCTAAGTTAAAAAATTCATTTCTAAGTGTAACGTCAAAACGAGGTTGTTTGTTTTGTTAGTTTATTAAAAACCTTTCATAATATAAGGTGTTTGTACAGCCAACTATCTTAAAACTAATAATGTATCATTGCGAGAATCTAGTTGTATCATTATTGCAGAGAGTGTATTGATTGAATATTACATATTTTTGCTAAATACAATAATGGCACATGTTGAAATATCTGCCTTTTTTTAACATAAAAACAAAATTTTGTTGCTGCGACAATAACTTAAGACAATATGGATAAGTTGCAGCAAAAACTTTTAGAATATATAGATTGACAAATCCTAAACAATCAAAATAAAATTGGCTATTTTCAAATTTGTTCAATATCTCAGAATGCTTAAAAGTTGGTTGTGCCGTTATTGCAGCCGGTGAGCGATATGTACTTGCAAACATGCATATACACTTTACGGTTCCAAGGAAGTCTACAAATACAGTGTAGACTCTTCCACACATCAAGCGCATAATTTTATAATTTGAATGGAAATATCATGAATGATCCAAGTAAATGAAACCAGACATGCAATCAGGCTAAAGCCTGTCAGAATTATTTTTGAAGGACTCCAACTTTGACCGATGAAAAAGTATGATTAAGTATGATTACATAATTATATCTTCATATCTAACGTACCTAGCCAAGACTTCAAAAATATGACCCCCCCTTATCAAAATCCTGCGTACACTACTGACCACTGGTATTCAATTACCTTGAAGAAAACGCACTCCGATGGTCAACACGTATACATAATTTTTAGCTTTCGTTGCGTTTGAGCTTGAAAATCATCATATGTTATTATGTTATGGAATGTAATGTCATGTTTAATTACACTGGTCTGCAAAGAAATCCCGAATATGAAGAGTTTAAAATGCTGAATCTAGATTTACAATTCATTTTTCCCTATCAGATGTATATTTTTTTTTAATGTTTGTTTAATAGTTCAAAATTTTGTACATTTTGTCTGTCGTTCTTGCTACATTATTCACTTCGAATCGGATTTGTGCGCACAAAAACGGCTAGCATAATGGAAAGAGGAAGAACGATATCAGCTGACTTGGTTTTAACACTAATGCATATTCAGTGGTCGCTGTGCTACAATTGAAATCTTATGAATCTTAAAAAACTAGACTACTAAACTACTAAAAATTACGATTTTTTATTTGATGAATGCTTTTTAAAGCACATGATTTTGAAAAGTACCTTGTATCTGTACTATTACCCCTGTTTAACTTTAAGCACTGATAATCATTTTTGATTTAGCAGTTGATCTTAAAACAACATGTCATACGCAGTAAACATTGGATGTCTGATTTTATTGAAAAGCATAAAAAAACTTCATTTAAGATAGAGAAAGAAGTAACTGAAATCTTACGAACCCTTACAATTAAAGGGTCTTTTTACAATTTTTCGAAATATCAAAAAAAAAATTCCAGATTTCTTTAGTAAATGTGATCAAGAATATGATTTAAAAGGATTTATATTGATATTTTAATTATTAAAGTATTTTAAAGCATGTATAACGAGATGCCGTGTGACAGCATTTTTGACGCTCCGCTGTGTTTCGGTATTCTCAACTCCCCTCTCCTGAATTACGAAAGTATAAGCATGGTCCACCTCTTGATCAAGAAGCTCAGGAAATTAGGAAGCCAATATACGAAGATTTAACTTCGAATGATTTATTAGAAAGGTGCTTCGTAATTCGTAAAAGAAAGTAAACGTGATTTTCTCCAATTCATGTTTTAACCCTTAACTGGTATCGCTACCCCATATAAAATATGCATGATAATAAAACAATAAGTTTAAGTTTTTAATTTTCTGTTTTATTTATGAAAATCAAACTTATAATCTACACATTAATTAAGTTATTTGGTATATTTTAATCAGAGATTACATTTTTCGTTATCAAAATAGCTAACATCTTCATACTACATATATTTTCTAAGATCTTACTTTAGGTACTCTTAATTATATAAAAACTTAAAAATAACGTAAAAAACCTCCTTTATATTGTTTTCGTATATAATCAATATAACAAAAATCAGGAACATCTTCTGAGATCACATAAAACAAAAAAAATTACAAACTAAAACAAATCCTCATGGAAGAACTAAAAACGTTACCAAAAAAAGTCTAACATTTGGTACAAGTGACCGTTGTGACAGTATGTTCTTTACATATGTAATGCAGGCACTTTGTACACTTTTTTGAACATTTGACGTCCTTTTTGCGATCGCATAAGTAACACCTTCCTCTCTTGCGGCCGCTCATTTGAGAGTCAGAAGAAGTAGTAGGTGTGTTTTGTTCCACTCCAATAACTTTCTCTCGACGTTCTTTTAAAAAACTATTTATTCTATTCTTTAGATCTTCCGGAAAAAAATCCTTCTGTCTATCTTGCACAAATGGTTGTACTAACTCGATTCCAAAAGCTTTTATATATTTATTTACCTTTAGACATTTCTCCGGATTTGCTGCTTTCCACAAAACATAACCGTTTACCATCGAAATGTTCATTATTGCTGAAAATATAAGGCATGGCCAACGTTGCGTTCTTCTAGCCACAGAATAATTTGCACATATTTGATATTGAGCATCTACGCTTCCTTTAGTGGTGTTATAAAACATTATGACCTCTGGTTTACCGGTAGTTGAATCAACAGATTGATCGTGGTGCATAGTAGAAATCATTACAACGCTTTTTTTCGGAATATACGATGCCAGCGTTTTATCATTGGTAAATCCGAATAAAGTTGAACCTTCAGGACGTGTTTTATGTGGTTAAAATTCAGGTGGCACCTCGCGTTTATTTTTGCGCATAGTATCTACCTACATACGTCAAACCATTTTCTTTTAGCTTATCAACCAGTTCAACTGACGAAAACCAACTATCACCTGTAATGTGTCTATTAGTTTTCATTACAGGTTCCGCCAATTTCAAAACGGTTTTTGTAGGTACAGACAGTCCATCTCTTCTGTTTGTTTTAGTTTTACCAGTGTAGATAAACGCATTATATAAATAATGAGTTTCGACTTCATATATACTCGAAAAAGCATTTTCCTCTGAACGGGCACAGAATTTCTTCCACAGTCAAATATTCCGAACAGCTATAACTTTTTTGGCAGTTTTCGATGAATTTGTCAAATATCTCCGAAATGAGTGCAGCTCTGTCAGTCTCTTTTCTTACGGCTCTTGTCTCAACATCATCAAATCGTAAAGCCGATAAAAGGAACAGAAACCTTTTCAGGCTCATAGTGACCCTAAAAATGTCACGGCCAGTACCATCTGTAGCCCACAAACTGTCAACATCCTCGTGTCCAGACTTGAAGACTCCAGCAAGCAGCATAAGTCCCAAAAACGCTTTCATTATTAACAAACCTACATTTTCAGTATGCGATCCCTGGCTTTTATACTTCTCAGTAAATTCTGTGATTTTCTGGGTTGTGTGAAGGCACGCAACTTCTATAAGATCATCAGGAAACAATAATTACCAGGATTCCATCTCGGATATATTCATTTTTTTACGCGCTTGTCCTGCAAGGCCCGGAAGGTGTGTAATGATGTTATGCTGTCTTACGCGGGAAGAGCTAGGAATCTTGAAGCTTGAATCTATTTTTACCTCTATAAAAAACAGAAATTGGCCTAGCTTGCTCTTCTTCTTCTTGTCCTTCTTCTTCTTCACTGTTTGAACTCGAAGAGTCAGTCTCCCCTTCTATAATACTGTCTTCGGATCGGCTAAGTACTTCCGCTTCCTCACAATCGCTGATGTTTTCATGGTCACAAGCAGCTGTTGAGGTATCATGAACGATTTCAGAGTCAGATTCCTGATCTTCGTCTTCCAAGAGTTATGCGATTTCTCGGTCGTGTACATGGCGACGATTATTTACTGAAAAAATAATAAAACATTACGAAATAACTATCACTATAAAAAGCACACTTCGGGTATCGGGGGTCAGTTTCGACCCCATTAGTATATATACCTCCGTTTCTAGTAACAGTAGAGTGACGCACGTCCGTCAACCGACGCGCCCCGCGACGTAATGAGATTACCAAGGTGCGCAAGAGTGTAGGTGCTTAGACTGTAAAGTTCTGATAAAAAATATGAGCCATTGGGGTCCATTTGGACCCCGATACCAGCTAAGGGTTTAGCTGGCGGACACGATTTTAGAAATAACTACTCAACTGATCACTCTGATTGTTTAATATGTTGTTGTACACATATATGGCTGTAAGCAGTAGCGGAATCATTATGATCGGCATCAAATTCTCCGATTTTCACTCAATTTTCCATATTCAAAAATAGTTTTTTTTTGGAAAATGGCCGCTATTTTGTTAATTTTTAATGAATAAATATCATTCTGGTACATGCCTTAAACAAGGATTATTTGGATTTTTTTTTTGTTTCCACATGATTTAGTCATCTGAAATCACGTCCGCCGTTAATTTTTGATATTTTTTTAAAAACATTGTTATGGATTAAAAATTTAAAAATAACATTCTTGTACACCCAAAGTACCAATTAACATATGTACAAAATTTCAAAATGATATCTCTTTTCTTTCTATTGAAAAAATGGTTAATTTTTTTTGAAAATCGTAACCCAAAAGCTTAATGAACTCCAAACATTTGGCAACTGGTTCTTACGTATTTAATAGACCCTTCTTTATTCATTACACATATTCATTGTTTATTGTTTCAATAGGAATGTTTTTAGAAGTATAAAAAACTATGATGTTTTATTTGATGAGATCTTAAAACATCTGATCACAAAAAGCAATGATTCCCAAATGTACATATTAGATAGAAGAGACTTTCTTCGAAGACACATCTTTAGAGTAAGTGAGATTAGGTGATCTTATTTTTATCAACCTTTATCCATTATAAATGTTAATGGTGTATTGGAAATATTATACACTTTGACTAGAATAAGAAAAATCAGTTAATATTATTCGCCTCAACCCTTTGTTCATAGTAATTTATATTTATCAAATGTCTGAAAGAATATTTAATTAAAAATCTAATGGAATAACTGTGCAGGTAAAATGTATTTTAGAAATTTCATTGGTATGAATTGGAAAGTCTGAAAGACTCCCAGTTTTTTTATGACATTCAAAGTTTTGCCTTGAAAATTGTTTTGTTTTTGTTTGATAAGTGTTTTTCGAGGTAAGTGCTGAGGTAAGGAAAAATACTTTGAATTGGCCTTAAGTTAGCCCAATAAGAAGCATTTACTAGCTTACATTTTGAAGTTTGAATATCGCCAAGGATATCTGTTGAATATGATCTATTTTTTTATATGTATCAGTAAAATCAACGAGTTCAGGTCCGACCACTGGAATAACAGAAACAACGTAAACTTGCGTCCAGTCTTTGAAAATGAAATTAAGACTTCAGACAAATAACATAACATAACGCCGTGGCACGGTTAGCAGGTCTATGTGAACTACAAAATCAACAGCATTTAGTTTTCCGACGCGATATCCAAAAGCACTGTATTCTCTAACAATAAAAGTTCTAATTACGTTCGTTTGGGCACATGTTGTCACAGAGGAATGTGATAATTTGATCTACATCTCAATATGTTTATGCCCCGAAGTTCAACGATTGATGCCACATCACTTTTTAAGTTGCAAACAACTGAAGCATATTTTCTGTTAGTCAAAACCCATCCGAAATGGTGAATCGTTCAGTTTTTGTGGCTACCGTAATTATTTGCTCAATTGAAATTCTTTCCACCAAGGGATGGCTTGTATATCCGACCAGCACTATATTTCAGGTAACATAATTAGAGTGAATTGGGCATATATGGTAATTCATGTAAAAGGTCACCACCTCATTTTCCGCACCCGTTGAGCTGGACCCGCTTATGCGGCTATTCTTCGACTGGGGATTTCAAGCCAACTTCATGATGCCATTTTCCCCGGCAAACTTTTACAATATTCCTAAATGGCCAGGAATCTCCAGACAACAATCCCGAGCAATTGATTATAATAAATATTATGACACAAATAGCACCCATCCATCGGATGCAACGGCTGGAGTGGTGTACATAGCTCTAGAGGATCTTATGATGAGGTTAGTATGTGATTTAGCATTTTACCAGTGTTGATTAACTTCCCGATAGTTATGGGTATCACCCAACTTGCTTGCTGAAAAGCGTTTGCGAAGTAGCAAAACATCCTTTCGATTTGAGTGATGAAAATTTGATTGCCGAGCTGATTAATTTTGTGTTGAGGTAAGTGGGATTGTTTCAAGCTTCAGTGATGAAGGAGGATTAATTTGCGGACTTGCAGCCCATCCTTGCACAGAGCCTTTGGACCAAACGAGACTGTTTATAAAAAAGCGTATGAGGCTGCCGAGAAGTATGGTGCAAGCGATATAGATTGCGACTTCTATTACCCTGATTGCGATTCGGCACTAATTAATGCAATTACAAGAGTTGAATTTGATTTGTAACGAATGTCTTGAAGGCTAAAAATATGAAAAGATCAAATGGAATAGCAAATTTGTGTTAGATAAATTGTTTTGGGCGAAAACTTCAACGTCATATAGCTTATTACGTTATAATTTTCAATTTCAATAATAACTGAACTATGTGGACGCTTTATAATTGTTGATTGACTTCTACACCAATTAGGTAACTTAAACAAACTAAACCAATGAAAATGCGGTCTTCTGTTCATCATCAACATCATCAAAAATATATGCAAAAAATTCTAAAAGATTCTCCTACTATAGGCAGCAATCATAGTCCCGTAAGCCAGCATTTTCATTTTCTTAACCAAAAAAAAACAATAAAAAATTTGCGGTTTTTACGACAAATTTATCTCTTCATTTTTTTTTGTATTAGAGAAAGTGAAATAAATAAAATTTCAAAAAAAAAAAGGCTCGACACACTATACAGAAAGTATTTGCATAGTTTTCGGAACAAAAACCAAAAACAAATGTTGAAAACTTTCGAACATATCGTGCCGATCGTGACGAGAAAAGTCTTTTCGAAAAAAACGCGTTTGAAGTTTTCAAACTTCTCAACGCGCGGTGAAAATTCCCGGTACACGGTCAGATTGAATCGCAGTACATATCTTCGTCAAACTTTGAATAATTTTTTAAGAAAACGGGTCTTAAAAGAATGCAAATAATGAAAAAAATCAATTCTTCAATAGTTCTGAACGTATTTGACTCCTTAGGATATCTCAAGAGTTGCAAGCATATCGAGGATTTTTTTATCAGGTTGGAATTTATCAAAATTGCAAGCCCAGAATTTTTTATTTTCAAGCAAGAAACGATAATCATGCAGAAATATTTTCGTGAAATCACACGAAAGCATCCACATGCATTCTCAAATTCACATGAAGGACCTATGGTATAATAGCAATATTTGGCTGTTTTAAGCGTCTTTTGGTGGTGTTTTAAGATTATTAAAAAAGTCATGATGCTGCATTTTACCAAAAATATTATGTATTTCCTCATCCTGTACAAAACACTGAAGAAGGTTGCAAGTAGCAACCGAAATACGTATTTGAGGAAATACATAATATTTTTAACTTCCCAGTATATGGGAAATTCTTGTAATCGCCTCGAAAATCGAAATTGAAATTTTCAACATTTCTTTACGTTTTGAGGTCTATAGAGTATATATAAAGTGTTTTTAGAAAGGGAGATGTATGTGTGTGTGTACGTATGTACGTACGTACGTATGCACGTTCGTGGACACTTTTTTCTACGACCATAACTCACGTAAACAAAGTCCTATCGACTTTGTTAAGGTGTCAATCGAAGCGTCTATGCAATCTTAAGAGCTGATTAGTTTTTGGGAAACTTCGTTCGAGGGGGTTTGCTGTTTTGCCCGTTTGAAGGTCATTTCTGTCATGCGTTATACCTCGCGAACCAAACGTACGATTTGAACAAGGTGTCAATCGACGCATATTAACATTTGCGTGAATCTATCAAATTTTGAAAAAAA
The DNA here is from genome assembly GCA_963942545.1 of Oxycera nigricornis. Classification (NCBI taxonomy): domain Eukaryota; kingdom Metazoa; phylum Arthropoda; class Insecta; order Diptera; family Stratiomyidae; genus Oxycera; species Oxycera nigricornis. The sequence continues at coordinate 48,854,733 of OZ012660.1, read as the reverse complement.
TTCTTGGAGCCGTTTTTTAATTTTAAAAAAAGAGAACAAAAGTTAGGTTTTTTTTCAAAAACTCAAAATTTTTAACCTGATTTTTAAACCTAAGTAATCAATTTTTATATAATTTACATACTGCAAATAGTTCTTGTGAAAAACACCAGCAAATTTTTTTTTCATGATTACAAAAAAAAATTAAATAAAAAATAAAAAATCATTAAACGTTCAAGGTCATTTACGTCATTCATTATATCTCGAGAAATAAATATAATATTTCCATCATTAAGGAGTCAATCGACGCGTATTATCATTTTTATGATGTTTTTATATTTTAAAAAATTGTTAAAGCGTTTTTTTTAGTTTTTAAAAAAAAATTGGAAAAGTAGTGTTTTTTTCATTCATCAAAATTAATTTTTGACCTGATTTGCACATCGTAATAATAAATGTTTGCAGAATTTACAAAATTTCATCAATTTTTGTAGAGAAACCAGCAAAAACTTTTCTCATGATTACAAAAAAAATTAAATTAAAATTAAAAAATCATTCAAAGTCACCATGTAAAAAGGGTTCATTCGAATCATAATACCTTAAATCTCTTATTCTAAAGACATTGTTGTAAAGTCAATCAAAGTTTATTAATATTTGCGAAATTTGAGCAGATTTTCACAGCACCATGTTTTAAGTTTAATGAAAAAAACTGCTTTGTAACCTGTCCCCCCTCCGATTGATCCGCGTGAATAATCAATCAAACCAATGCACCAAAATCCTTACGTAATCAATTGACGCTCGCGTAGATCTTATGATTAATATTAATTCATTCAAATAATTTTACGAGAAGTACATTTTTATTATTTGAAGTAGTATTATTTCCATAATTATTATTGTGTTTAATATTTTTAATATCTTTTTAGATATTACTGGGAAGTTGATCATGTGGATCTCATGGGTCGCACCTCACGGCTTGTTGGTAAAAAGCAACAACACGACTTTTTCAATAATCTTATAATAGCTATCACCATCGAAGACAAAATTTTATCGTAATTCACGTCCAAAATCATCTCTGCACAACATAACATTATCCAGAAACGATCTCATAACAGTTTCTAAACATTTTCAGCGCATTAAAAGTATTACGAAAAGAAGCAACGGTCTCAAAATCCTTGGCAAATATTAGGACCTTAAAAATGTAACAAGCAGAGTGCATGTAACACGTCACATTACCACTTTTGAATATCAGCTACGAAATATTATTCAATCTACTCTATATACTATATGTATCATTCTTAGTTGCTTTCGAACACGTTAATCAGTTCTTCCCCCATTCTAGTCTTTATTGATAGGAAGACAGGAGTAGGAAAAAGAATAAAATATGATAATTTTTCCCAGTCTAGAAAATTATTTCTCCGGAATATATAAAACTATTAACTATATTTTATAATAGATAGATAGAGTATTTAAACTGAAATTTATTGACAAATATTGAAATACTTGGCGTGTGGATGCAATTCCGTGGAAGTCGTTCTGTGACGCAACCTTCTACGGTAACCATTATAACTCTCTATATCTGAAATTAAAAATAACAAGCAGTGAAGTGCGGCTCCTGTGGTTCATACAGATAACTTCCCAGTAATACCCATGTAACTTTTAAAAACAATAATAAAGTTAACAACACTTTAAATAATAATGAATGAGTCAATATTAATCAATATGCATATTTATATTATTAATTGTTTATATGAATATTTATTTTCAATCATAAAAGCATTTGGTTTTTTTGTTGATAAGTACTCTCTAAAGATTTTCTTACGTACTGATTACTATACATGCTAATCATATTTAAAAAATGTTTTTTTTTATTAAATTAAAAAGAGCTGTACTAAATTTATTGAAAAGTGTATGAATTAATGAAAATGATGACACTTGGACCGAAATCTCAAATATATCATCAAAGTGAGTGAAATTAGATACTATTATTCGTATCAACTCCTATTCAGTATAATTATTAATGGCTTATTTTTTTATATGAATACTTTTTTCAAGTTAAAAATATCATAAAAAAATTATTAATTTTAAATTACTTAGAACTTTATCCAAGACTCTCTTAATCATCGATTATCAGAAATGCTAAAAATTTTTTTTTTAAATATTGAACCAACAATTAATTTACATATTAAATGTATTGAAAATTTAATGGACCCTTACAAATGTTAATATGCTTTGATGTAGGTACACCTCATTGACGTTAATATAACGTTTCGTTCTTGAGGTATTGAACAAGACGGAAATGACTTTGGATGCGTCAAAACATAAAAACTGCTGAACTGATCTTACCAACATCCAATCAGCTTAGCTCATTGCTAAGACGCCTCGATTGACACCGTGACAAAGTTCTTACGATTTGGCCATTGTGGACAGGGTTACCAGGTTTTTCTCACTCTTCGCCCCCCCCCCCCAAACTTCAATAAAAACCCCCAAATAATTTGAGAGCAATCTTTTTTTACAGAGTTCATACAAAAAACATTGATAATGAGCAAAAAATTTTGTCAAATAACTATATGTAACAAGTAAATTTTCATCTGTATTTCATAGTGAGGTAAAGTCAAAGTAGAACAAATATACTTTCGAGTCTTAAAATTAACGCAAGTAGCAGCATCATGAAATTAAAGAAAAACTTTGAATATATTTTTGAAGTTTCAACAAATAAATCTATAAAAATTTATTTAAAATTTAAAGATAAAATGGAACAAGCACTTACATGATTTGCGTTGCCTTAACGAACTAGAGCTGATTTCCCTTTTATAATTTGAAGGGTGTGGGAAATCATCAGAAAGTGTTTCTTTATCATTTGTTGAGCATAATCTATGTATGTTTAAAACATTATGGCAGCAATATTACACCAAGAGGAACTCAAACTTCAATTGAATTAAAAAAGCCATAATTTGGCAATCTGAAATCAGTGAGATTGTGCATAAAATCGCTGAAATAGTTGGCCGAGCTCCCAAAACAGTATTGAACAAAATAAAACGTTAAAATAGCATAACTGACACTGAAAGTAATAAAAAATGTACAAAATTAAATTTGGTGAAAGCTCCTTGTTAGTGTGGAGTTTTATCTCAGCCATGGTATCAATGATAATTTGCTGGATATGCCAATACTTGAAGTCTTCTTATGGCACAATAAAAATTATTTTTAGTGTGCAATAAGTGAATCAGATTTCATAAATTACATTTTGCAAACAATTGATTAATTTGATAAAACCCCCATTTCCCCCCCCCCCAAATATAATTAACTGACCCCCGATTTCTCCCCAAAGGTATGTAAAATACCCTAAAATGGGGATGAAACTTCCCAACTTGGCAACCCTGATTGTGGAATATCGTTCTAGATAGAAATGACCACAAAGATTCATACGTACCTATCTACATGCACACGCACACACACACATACTTCATTCTTGAAATACTTTCGAATAACTCCTAAGATCTTAAAACTTTAAAATATTATTGATTTTTCGATATTAGGGTAAAATACAATAACTTTCCTATTTACTGGGAAGTTAAAAATGCTTCCCAGTATTCAGGCAAAATATACAAAGTGAGTCGTAACCGGTTTTTTAAATTTTAGTTTTTCAGAAAATGGTGACTATTCATTATTATGATTCATTATTATGTAATTGTTTATTTTATATTTCATGTAAAAATAACCTACAAAACGCACTAGAAGATAATATATTAGCTCTCGAGATATCATGATTATCATTTTAGGAAACATAGTTTTGAAAAAATGTGTTCGTTGTTTTTGAAAGAGATTTTTTAGAAGCATCGCCGGAAACGTTTAATTTTTTTTTCTAGTTTACATGAAATTATCGATTCTTGGGCGAAATGAATGCTCTTGCGCGAGTGTAGTCACTTGAAAACTTTCTTCATTTGTTGTTATATGGCCTTGGCCTATTCGTCTTCAGTCATATACATCACAATGACTGCACGCACTTAACACGTTACCGACTCGTCAATTTTAGCGATTATTGAATGAAATTTTCAGAAAGTATAGTTGAAAAGTTGAAGAAAGCGAAAAAAATAATTTCGGAAATCGATTCCCAAGACACACCTCCGCCCACCATGTAGTCTGTTATTAATTGTCCACCGTAATCCACCGCTGAAGACCACATCCCACATATCATCGCTAGCTACCATGACCTATCCCAATGGACCTTTGGTGACTGTAAAGAAACGACGACAAACTCATAACATCAAAACACAAGGTAACTCCACAGGTAATAGAAAAGGAATATTTTGATCACGAGATTTCATTTATTTCCACTGAAACTCGTTCTTTTCATTCATTTCAAATTTTGTTATCAGATTTTTGTGCAATAACAGATTTTTCTGGCTCTAAACTTCCTCCTTGATAGATATTCAGACTAGGAAACGTTGTTCTGGTTATTGAATTCAGCGTATTCTTCAAACAATCATCGTTGCATCCAGTCTTCAGTGTGGCGTCCGATTGTTTGATAGTCACCTCCCAGTACTACAAATTAATAGATCATTAAGAATAGTTTAGTACAGGAGAATTAACAGTAAAAACAAACTTTTTACCTTTCTCAACCAGTCCTTTTCGATTTTGAAACGGTTCACAAGATCATGAATTGACGCTGGACTGAGATCAGGCACATTAAAATGTGATTTAAACGAATACTCTTTGTACCACTCCGGTTTATTGCCGGGAGCCAAATTAGCCTTTGTTAAATTGAATATCCACGTTTCAAAATCAAGAACCTCCTGCAAGACATGAAAAAGTCTAAAACGAATGTAACGATGGAATGATTGCCGCGAGTTATACATAATTGTTTTCGTCCACAAAGTAAAATTTGAAATTGGAATTCAGTCCAATGAAATTGGTACCACTACCACCATTCCAGGCAACATTTACGGCTATATTTGAGTCCTCCGAGGAGTGATATAACTGGAACTCATCAACGTGCGAATGTCCATTAAAGTGACCAGCAATAACATGACTGTATCTGAAAATTAAATCTACAGAGTCAAACGAAATATTTCCAAGGAAAGAATCGAATATACTAATACTAATAATAATTTCTGCAATATCTATTTTTGAGTTAAACAGATTTTTTTAGATTATTCTTGCAAATTTTTCTTGAACAAACGCAAACGATATACTTATTTACCTTTGGACAATACTTCTGAGGTCCATCGCCCACTTTCGATCACACCTATCATGATTTGAGCCGACGTGGCCAATTATGTGAACCTTTTCTTCTGCGTCTGCCGCTCCTTTTAATATATCGATCAACCAAAGTAGCTGTTCTTGGTAAAACAATTCATCGTACACCAACCACCTGTGGCACATTAGTAGAATAATGAAAACACTAAGCATAACATTTTTGCTACTGCAACTTACAAGTTGTCCGCATTAGCAACATTGTTATTTAACGCCACCAATCTTAGCTTTGGTCTTATCAGCATTGTGTAGTAACCAGTGTTTGCTAAGCTCTTTTGAGCGTCCTCCGTCAACCAGTCCTTCCACTCTTCGGCAACAAATTCATACAGCCACCTCGACGAAAGTTCCTCGTCTTGAATGTAATTCGGCGCGAAGCTGAACAACATTCATGAAATCATTTAGTAACTTTCAGAGGATGCGAGTCACTCGCAAACCACTACTTACAAATTAGCTGGATATCCTTCATGATTTCCAAGGATCGGAAATACTGGAGTATTGGGAAGATAGCGCTTCAGCAAGTCAGTGACAAATTTTATTTCATATTTGCAATGCTCGCGCGTTATATTCCATCCAAAATGATCAACAAAATCACCTGTGAAGTAAACGATGTCGATTTTTCGCTTCAAGGATTCGATCTCCTGCAAAATATTTTCAGCAAGACGTCCAGGTGAATCGCACGCGTTGTAATCGCCCCAAAAACCCGCGCGTGGCGTAGTCGAGTCTGATGGCACCTGAAAGAAGAATTAAATGAAGTTTGAATTAAATATCAAATTGCAAGCGCATTGAAGTCAACTAACTAAATATTTGAAGTTCAAATCCCCTAAATTCTATCATTTTCGCTAATAATGAAAATCAAAGACGTAATAAATAGGTACATTTTCTTCTTCCTAGATGCAGACCTCAAATGTAAGCTACTACCAAAAAATGTCTATCCAATAATACACGTCCTCCATTTCAAACCATTTCAATTTAAGTTAACCTTATAATATGCTCTTTGTGTCCTTCTTCGCTTCTAGTTGCACCATAGAGCTTCCACCGAATCTTTTCCATTCCATACGGTTCTGGACTTTTATCTTGATTGCTGCTCAAATTGTGCCTCTTTTTTTATTTTATCAATGGTGCAGCAGCTCAAACCGGCACTTGGCATGTTGCAATAGATGCCTCCAATTATCTCGGTTCAGTAACCGCGTTCAGCTATTTCTAACAGCACTTTGCTGTCCGCATCAATCCTCTCTACGCTTTCTTGGCTTGCGATTTCCCTGGGCTCTACCCTTAAGTACTTACAGCCATACTTAAGTATGTACTCTAGCTTCGGCCATGCGTTTCACATGGCCAGCGCTCTGGGGCTTCACAGCTATGAGAACGGGTGGGTCGTCGTACATGTTGTACAACTCATGGTTGTATCGTATTGTAATGTTTGGTTTTGAAAAGGCAAAATATTATAAATTTTAGGACTTTATTATTATAGAAAATGTTGCCAGTGTCGGGTATTTCTACACCTAATGATATCCTCACAGTGTTGGATAATTTAACGCTGCATACAAAATCTATTAGTTCTCTTTTCGAATCTTCAGACAATGTTCTATATAAGAATTCTATTATTTTTCGAAAAGGGTGAAGTTCCTTGTACTTTCCTTCGAAAGTTGGAATAACTTTGATAGCTGTCGCAATATATAAAGAACTCATTTTTGCTGTTTGTTTTTCTAAATAGGTCTTATATTCTTTGTACGTTAGTTTGAACGCTGTTTTCAATTATCTCAATATTCGTTGAATCTGCTGCCAATTCTATAACTTTTAGTCTAATTTCTTCCAAATTATCTAATTTTGTTTTTAGAGTTTCTAATTTATAGGGTTTGTTGATTCTTTTTAGCTATTGAACAATCCTTTTTGACTTGTTCCAAAAGAATTCTGATTTGTGCAGCAGGCATAACACGAAAAGTGAGTTGAAAACAAATCCAATTTTACAAAAATTTTCAAAAATGGAATTTATATATTTATTTGCCTACCTATTGCTTTTCTTACATATTTAGACTGATGTTTATTTTCGAAATATAAAATTATTAACCGGAATTAATTGAACTACAATTTTCATTCTTAAATAAAATATGTAAAAAATATGTAAAAAATATGATTAAGATTTGTTGATTATTCCTTTAATCGACCGCACGGCTCTTCGAATATCTGATCAATTTCAGAATTGTAGTCCTCTGCAAGGTCCATTTTCAGTTTGTCTTGGAAACTGAATTGGCAGGATCGCCATGTAATGTTTGGTTTTGAAAATGCAAAACATTATAAATTTTAGGACTTTATTATTATAGAAAATGTTGCCAGATCAGTTAAAGTGACTGCGTGATCGCAATCTTGTTTGTACAGCGCTAGGCGCCTATTTATCCCTCAGATATGACTGCGTATTCGCAATCTTGTTCGGCTGGTGCAAAAACTTCAAGACGAGTCGCGACTATTCGCTGACTATGGTCAAGAAATCAATGAACGATTTCCTTACTATCTAGATCCCTTTTATACAAATTTTCTATGTTCTAAACTTATCAACTAATCAATAAATCAATTGCATTTTTGACTCATCCACTTGAGGTTTATTGCTCTTTAAGCATATGCGATTCCCTTTCATATAGTCATAAATTCTCACTAGTTCATATAGTCATAAATTTTCACTTGTTCATATGTATGTCCTTTTCTCCTAGTCATAAATTTTCAATAGTTCATACGTTTGTCAACAAACAATCCACAACACAGGGTTCACATTACGAACGATCATTCGTAGCCGTGTCAATACTCAACTTACATCTTGGCGTGTGCCATATGTTATTCAATTTTACGTTGCAGTAAATTATGACGTAGTGAGATACACTACAATATTCTTCACTCCGTTCTGGAATTTCGAAAACTTTGTCCTTATCTTATCTATCTTTTTCCAAATGGGTTCAACCCAGAACTTGCGCTGATATTCTCTGGTCTTCATCCAAGATTTTCGGGATTTACTGGCGAATGGATCATAGCTTCTGATTGAAGTCTCTCAGGGGATATAATGTTTAGCCAGTTTTTATGCATAGTTCGTCTGTAATAGTTTTCTTTAAGAAGTATCCTTAAACAACTTAAATCTGAACTTGATGAGATAGTAGGAAAATATTGTGATGCACTACTCCACTCCAAACTGTCACGGTTTACCGAGCGTCGGGGCGTTAGGTTTTAATAAACAGGTTAATTCTAGCAAAGTCTGCAACAGATAGTATGTAACAGCTGAATTTATTCCGAGTAAAAATTGTTGAAGTAAAATTCCCGATTCAGGAATACGTTGAATGATTTTAACAGATTTCAAGGACAAAGAATCTTTGCTACATGTACATCACTTTTGCGTCTACAATGTTCAAAAACACTATTTAATGTGATGATTTTGATCTTAAATTAACGTCTTCAAGACATCCTTTCGACACTAGTAAGAAACGTGTAAAAGTCTTGTGTAGGTGCAGAGATGTATTAAAATTTCTAATCCTACTCTATGATTTCGCTTAAGTTGAGCTTCACCAACGATTTATTATGGAAACGCAGTCAGCAAGGAAACACTTTTCCATTGATTTTTTGAAAAGACATTCTCGCCAAAGCTTAGGAATTCCAGAAGTTTCTGAAGTTAAAGTTTCTTGCAGTGTGTGAGACTCAACAAGCCTCAACTGGAAAATCTGTTTGAAAACTTCATTTCGACATTTTTAATTGCGACAACAGGTAACAAAAGCACCATAAGATTTTATATTTGTAATTAATGTAAAATATAATTATCCGTGTACATATATTTTCAATCATGCGGTAGGTTCATTTTTTAAAATGATAAATTCTAAACTTTATAATGAGCAGGTTTGGATTGAATTGTTATGAACCTTCTTTTAAGAATACTTCAAAGTGTATGGTAAAAAAAGGAAAATTGAAACTCTTGTGCATTCCAACAACTTTAGGAGTCCAGTGCTCAGGGGCATTCTCCTATATGTTCTGAATCAGCATCGCAATATTTTCTCAGTTTAAAAAGACTACACCTGCAACTACATAAATAAAGTGCCTTGCAAATAAGGAAATTTGATGTTTTGACCTTGGTTCAATTGTCTACCTATATGATTTTGTCTATTACACAAGCATATAAATAGTGGGTAATTCCATTATGAGCATTCACAAAAAAATTGATCTAGTAGTTTCAAGTCAACAGTCCGCCATGTTAAAAAAGTTGAGCAATTTTATCGAATTTAACATAAAGTTAGCGGCGGTCATTACCTCATAAAGAGTTATGGTGGCTCCCCCACTAAAAAATAGTTATATTGCCTATTTCCAGAGATCATGTGAACCCGAATTTTTTTTGGGAAAAATAAAAAAATAAACAAGCCGCGAGGTGCAACCCTTGAGGTCCACATGGTCAACTTCCCAGTAATATCTACATAAATATTAAAAATATTACACACAATTATGAAAATAATACTACTTTAAATAATAATAATTAGAGATACTCATAACAGTAATTGGAATGAGTTAATATTAATCGTATCATCTACGGGAGCGTCCATTAAATCGGTGGGTGGTGGGGGTAGGTTAAAAAGCCTTTTCTACGTTATTTGTTGTTTTCATATCGATGATTGAAGGACAAAAGAGCGCTAGCAAAAATGAATGCAGTTTTGTTATTACGCCCACTGAAGAGATTATGTCGCGTCGTGGACATTTTGAATAGTTGAGTTTGTATTTTTTCACGATTTTACAGAAATTAAACTAATATTTGCTGGTTTTTTTACAAACACAACTGAGAGTATATAAATTTGATAAACATTGATCACTGCGCTTTGCAAATCAAGCTAAAAATTTATTGTTTATGAAAAAAACCTTAATATTTTACACTTTTTTTAATAAATTAAAAAACGGCTCCAACGATTTTTTTAAAAGTTCGACGGAATCACACAAATATTAATACGCGTCGGTTGGCACTCCAATGATGATAATCTCATGTTTCGTTCGTGAGATGTAGCGCCTGACAGCAATGGGGTCAAGGGGTCAAAACAGCAAACTTCCTCAACCGAAGTTTTCCAAAAACTAATCAGCTCTTAAGATTGCAAAGACGCTTCGATTGACACCTTAAGGAAGTCGATATGACTTTGTTTACGTGAGTTATGCTCGTAGAAAAATTGTCCGCGAACGCACAGACGTACGTATATACATACACACACATACATACTTCTTTCTAAAAACACTTAAAACATACTTCAAAGACCTCAAAACGTAAATATATGTTGAAAATTTCAATTTCGATTTTCGAGGCGATTACAAGAAGTTCCCATATACTGGGAAGTTAATAAATAAAAAAAATTAAATTTTTTTAAAAAAATTGATGAATGTCATTTTTACCATAAATGGGAGGAGCCGCGATTTAAGGAGCAATCTAAGCTATGAAATGGAACTATCAACGAAAAATTTTGGTTTTCGTAATATTGAAAGGCGGAGACATCAGAAGCGAAAGAACTCGTACTAACATGATAAATTAGAATTTAATGTGAATTTTTTGTTGCTACTACATCGAAACTGGTTAGATACCTGATGTAAGGCACTTAATTGACTAGCTCCTTAACTTAATGCAGTTAATTTTCGTAAAAATCAACAACACTATAATAAAAGTAACTAACATAATATTAAATGAGAAAGTGTTGTTTCGGGGTGACGGACGGCATCCTCTTCAGGTGCTGTCATTTACCATCCGCCACCAGACAGCACGACCACGGTTACGCTTATTGATGGATTCAGCTCATTATACTTCAACTATATTTATTATTTGTATCCGCGAAGTATAACGACTGTCGAGTTTCGTATATTAAGCATACGTAGCCATTTCCATACATATTTGGGTGTTCGAACCTCCACTTCTAGTCGACAAACTCCTGTCCACTAGTGTGCTTTTTCTATTGGTTCGCAACTCCACTAACACTATTATTATACATTAATGGAGGTTTATGGCTGCTCCGACTGTGCCGGGGAGTTCATATACTTTTCTAGCCTTTTTACCGAGTAAAAGACTGCACGTGTTGGTGTCTAAGACAGAAGTGATCTTTATTTCGCAAGCTTGTCAAAATACATGTTCACAATGGACTACATTTGGACGATCGTTCAATGGTGCTACCACAGGTTCTTGTTTCCAGGGTTTTGGCCGGTACCATATTACTAAATGGGAAAGTGTGGTTTCGGGGTAGTTGGTAAGTTGCGAACCAATGGAAAAAGCACACTAGTGGACAGGAGTTTCTCGACTAGAAGCGGAGGTTCGAGCACCCAAATATGTATAACATAATATGTTTAAATTTGAAATAAATTTTAAAACCAAACCCGGGACTAACTCCTTTCGTCGATCATTCAGTCCACGGCCCGCTCAAAATATGACGGATAATTGAGGGTTCCCTGTAACTCTTTCTTGAAATACATATATGCATGGACACAGAATATAAATAGCTTTTTAATCACATAGTACCTTCTGATGAAGCAAGTAATTTGAAAATAAAGGAGAAATACGTTCAATGTGAAAGAAGTGAGAAAAAAATCTAAATTTGTTTATGAGCTGAGGAAAAATTTGATAAGTTGACCATGCCACCAAGAGCAAGAGGTTCAAAATTTTTAAGTTTATTTAATATCCGGGAAACGGCTGTGAGGCTTCAAATAGTAAGTAGGAGTGTTTTTTTAATGTATATAATACACATTAAAGCACATAACTATGTTATTGCATGTAATTATTATTGAGATTAAATTGCATTCGAAAACCATTTCAAATATTTGAAAATATCAGGTTATTGATTTTGTATTAATAGAATATTTGGTTGCAATCAAAAAATTTACCTGTTCTCCGCGACAGCAAACCCAATCCTCACACTTGGCAGCACTCCCAACGGCATAGTAACGGTCATAGTGAAAGTCTGATAGCTGAAGTATCGTGAGATTACCAGAGGAAACAAAATCATATTTCTTCGAGCCCTACAACATTGATCGATTAGATTTTCTATTGATGCTTGCCAGAGTATCCTCTCAACTTACGCTCAATTTCGGCTTCTCCACTGTAAGAGCATGTTCATAGGTATCTTCATTTTTCAAACAAAAGTATTCGGGCATTGTTTGACCACATACGTATTCTGCTGTAAGGTTACTTTTGTTCTTGAATATGAAATTCGCCACTGGCTGAAATGTACGGCACAAATATGGTAAAAACGTAAGTGGAAGGAATAGAAACGAAATGTATGGTTGTCGCAAAAGTGTAATAATGGTTGAGGCGACCAATGGATTGCTACATATATCAAATATCTCCAAATACTAATATTGATTTTTTAGGCCAAAAATAAGCACATAACGTGAAAGAAAATTCTTATTTCAAGAATATTATTATTTACCAATCAAAATAAATGTTATTATGATAATTATAGTAATGAGAGTTGACGGCCATGTAAAAGCATATAGTATGGCATGACTGGGCTTACATAATTGATATCGATGTTTCCGTTACAAACATAATCAGCATCAATGTCAGCATACATGCATAGTTTTTTCATGAACGATTTGATACTTTCGTCATCATTAAATTTATCATTTTTGAGTTCAATGAAGCTGTGTGCTGCAACGTAACATTTGAGACAAACTCTTGCCTATAATAATTTAAAAAAAGTAAGTATTTTACATAATCAGCAAACCAATTCTCGACTTGCATTGGTTTCAATAGGAAAATCAATTAATTTAATTGAATTTCGCTCTGCATTAATCATGTCATCTCGCAATTGCTCGAGCGCTGCATCTGTCTGATTCGTTTCGAAAAATGCTTTGAAATGCTCGTAAAAATTTTTTGCAAAAGAACCTGAAAATGATTTTGAAAATGTAGCAATGTGATAAAAGGCCTGTTTGTGATTCTTTCTGTTCCACCAAATGATCTGAATTCAAAATGTCATTCGATCGATCTTAGAAGCACCCGTTGGGGTGTTTTTAGGTACTAACTTAAAACTCGCAAGCATCACACTTCTGTTGTTTTTATTATTACCTCACTTTTTGTATTGAACGAGAACCCACTCAAAAATGCTCGCTTAGTTTAAACTAACTTAACCCTTTATGGAGCAATGTTGCACATCTGCAACATACCATTTGAATTAATGTAAAAATATAGCGAAAGCGGAAAGACAAACTTTGCTCAGTGTTGTACAACGGTAACAGAACATTCTCACGAATTAGTAACATATCAGCGGACTATATGGCCACACTTGCATTTATGTGGCCTTGAAATCATAAACACAAACAAACCGGTTTAGCGCTGTTTGAGTTTAGTGTTGAAAAGTGATTTATTGGTGAAATAATGATTTTTGGCTTTTGAAATTTATGTGAGTATAAGGCAAGAGGATGGATTTCAGTAATCAATAATAGTTTTTTTCAAAATCAAGTTTTTTTTACTATTTTTGGACTGATTTTGTTTTGTTGCATGAATGCAACATTGCGCGTACCAAAGTCATTTCGTTAACGGTTTATTCGAATTTGAATGTTTCTTTTTTGAACGTCTCATTCAAAATAAAAGGAAGAAAGGTCCAGCTCAGCAAGTTCCTCCAAAAGATGTGAGGTTGGACCAATACGGACACTGGTCAGTTTGGCTGGATAAACGAATGAGATGCGAATTTCCATGCTGTAGTGTGTTTACGCAAACAGCTTGCGAAAAATTTGGGGTTAGCTTGTGCTACAATAAGCAAAATAACTGCTTTAAAAAATTTCATGCACCATAATTTTTTTTGGTATTATTGATGCATTTCTGCATCCAACAGTTTTTTAAAGAAAATAACTACTTTTTTTGTAATGAAATTTTTTAAATTATTTTTACTTTTAACTATGTCCCATTTGCCAACTTGTGTCCGTATAATTTACGAAAATAACGATCTTGCGCCGTAAAGGGTTAAGTTCAAAAAAAAACTTTAAAATGTTTGAGTCATAGATTTTTTTAACCTAAAGAGTGCTTGCGTTGTGGAGATTTCAAAGGTCCATATTCGATTTGGCGAAGTTTCATTTATGTGGTTTGAGAATTAGAGTTTTAAATTGTGTGTTTAAGTGTTTAAATTAAAATATTTTTCATGAAAATAAGTAGGTCTCTACTTTTTTATTCATAACCACAATTTCATCATGTTATCTACCCAACAGTAAAAACTCTGTGATTTTGTTTAATTTTAAGATAATCAACATGAGGGGAACATTTGTCACTGCATAATATTACGGAGGGATGGACCAACGCCAGGGAAAGTAGACCTCGCTTCCCCGATTTCCTGCTTTCACCATGGCTTCAGGTCCTTAGAAAAAAGTGAGACGCATCGATTCCTGTGTTGACATTTACACTGATGAATCAAAAATGGATGGAAGAGTTGCCGGTGGCGTTTTCTCAGAACAGCTAGGCCTGAAAATATCCTTGCGGTTACCAAACCACTGCAGGCTGAGGTCATGGCGATATACAAGGCAGTAGACTGGCTGAGAAACCAGAAAATTTCCACAAGAAACATCTTTTCTGACAGTCAAGCTGCTATTCAATCACTATCCAGCGTACATACCTCATCCAAAATTTGTAATGGAATGCCGCTCACAATTAAATGTTATGTTGCTTAACTGTGAAGTGATTCATTGCTGGGTACCAGGACATAGTGATATACCGGAAAACTGCGAAGTAGATGACCTAGTGAGAGCTGGCACTGAGCTCCAGGAATATACACTTACACCCCAAGTCGGCCAACCTCTAGCCTCCACAGAGCTACGATTCTATCAGTATTATATGGAGGTTGCAAATAGGGCCTGGCTACTCGAAGAAATCTGTGAAACAACCAGGCAAACTTGGCACGCACTATGCTTCAAACGCACCAAGCAGCGCCTCAACACGAGCCGTGTAACCTTGAGTTCCATCGTATCCGTATTGACAGGGCACTGTCTGATGGGCAAACACGCAGAAAGATTGGGTGCTCCTTTCAACGATTTCTGCCGAAGTTGCAGATCGAAGGAAGTGGAGAAAACCATCCAACATTTTCTGTGCGAATGCCCAGCACTGTCCAGGAAACGCATGCAAACCTTAGGCTCACCCTTCCTGGACAGCCTCACGAAAGTAGCTAATTCAAATATTAGCTGCATAGCCAGCTTCATACGAGAATCTAAATGGTTCTCGTCATTCCACAGGCTCTAGTGCCGCCCCAATCTTCTGTGATATCACAAAGGGCCTATTATGGCCAAAGTGAGCCACCTTTGGATAAAGAGGCTGCCACAATAACCAACCAAACAAGATATTCAAAGTATTCAGATCAATTTTATAGTGTTTCTTTCATTTTAATTAATATTTGTTACAATAAGTGAGATGTTCTAGGACAATGCTAGGAAGCACGCTAGGAGTGATTGTTTGCATAATCAGGTAAAATTAATCACTGATACACACTTTATGATACAGAAATCACTTAGATATAACTTTGAGATACGGAGGGTCAATTAACCGTTTAACTTCCAGAGGTTTCGTATTTTAAGTTTAAAAAATGGTTACGGAGCAGAAGGGAACAGTAGTTATCAAAAATGGAGATAGGATAAACTTCAAAGCGTATTTCAAGCTGCCTGGAAAGACAATGTCTTTCATCCCGAAATTATCAAACCACTTTCACAATGTACACAATAGATAGTTCCGCGACTTTCAACCTAACGGCAGCCGAACTTATTGGAAACATCATACCAATTTGTTTTAAAATTTATAAGATCCATTCGGTCAACATAAGCCTAAAAATTGAAAGAAGAGAACTTTAAGAACTTTAAAAAATTGGACCGACCTACTTAGGAAAAAGATTGATTTTACATGAAATTTTTAAGAAATTTACTAACGAAAGAATTATTGGTTTTGATAATCTTCACAGAATTTTAGGTTCACACTGAAGATGAATATGTTATCTGATGCTATGTAAAATTTAAAAATGATCAGTGTGCGATGTTCAGGAAAATCAGTTTTGAAAAAAGCGCGTTCGGCATGTTTTCAAGCCGAACGGGAATCAGAAGCTTCCACAGGCTCTAACAGTTTTAAATGGATCTCGCTCCCTTTCACCCCATTTCAATTTGGTTTTATTTGAGTTATATGGTAAGTAAATTTAATTTTTCTTGTTTAAGTCTTTGGAAATCAGTTTAGATATGATTAAAAATGTAGAAAAAAAATCTTTCGAATATCCTTTAAAAACCCTAAAAGCCTGTTGCTATTACTATCTTCCAAGCTGTCGAGAAAACACCTTTAATTAACTCTTGATTTGACACTACTGCTTGAAATTGAAATTGACGGGCAACATTTTTAATTTGAATGGAAAAAATTTCAACAATAATGGATAATCTTCAAAAAATTATTTTCTTCATCTTGAACAGAATCATGGAAAAAAATTAAATACCAAAGAGCTTAATTTCCGAAGGATTTTTCCAAAAAGTCAGTCTTTAAAAGATATTCTTCAAAAATTGAAAACATTGCTGATTTCATCATAAAAAATACAACTTATAAACATAATTACATTCAAATTCAAACAATTCGTGTAACAATATTGTTGAAATTTCATCAAAATGTTACGTTTCGCTTTTTCTTAAATGTGAAATCCACTAAAACATTCATTTGATAAATTTTCCAACTACACTTCGCAGAAATGTTCAAATTTGACAAAATAAAATGTATACACAACAATAAATAATATATACTAAAATGCCGCTCGAAACTATTCCTGGAAAAATTTACACAAATGAATAACGAAATATGTCTCATGAAATTTCAACGAAATAACGACATGTTAACTATTATCCTATTATACAACTCAGACAGAAACAACTAATAGAATTTTATCTAAAGTGAATTTTTTTAGAAAAATATGTTACTACAAAATTTTCACGTGAAATTCTAACAAAGCTATCTATGATTATAAAATCGAAATTTCTTTTGACGCTAACGTTTGCGTCGAAAAATTCCCCAGAAGTAATTTCACGAAAACAAAATGTTCAAGATAAAATTCTTACAAACCTATTCTAATAAATCGCTCTTGAGATAAAACTGTAGGAAACAATCTCTTTGAAATAAAATCTCAAGAAATCCATATGTCGAAGATAAAAGCAAGATGCAAATTAAAAATAACATCCATCATAAAATATGTACGGAAAATATATCTGAAATTGTTTACGGGACGATTTTCTAAAATAATTTCATCCAAAAATTACAATCAACAAAGTTGTTTTTACTTTGTAGAAAAATTCTGTGTATCTATCTACTTTGTCAATTTTACCGTTAAAATTTTATAATGAAATTGTTTGGTCAACGGTTCTCTTTTGATGGGTGCTTTATTTTAATCAATTTTTTTAATTTTACTTCTGATTTTTATGTATTTATCCGAGAAAACCCAATTAAATTTAGCCCACCTTGCTGTATCTTGCAAGATCAATGACATTGAATACGATCACACTATGAATTAGAAATATTGTTTTGCACATATAGCGTGTCATTTTCAGAAGGAAATTATATCATGATTATCAAATAATTACATACTATTTACAAGTGCTCTATCATCGCATGATCAATTTGTGCCACACAAGCGCCATCCAAGTACAAGTTCAAGAATACTGTCCAATCATCAAGGTTATAAATGATTGGCATTTATCAAAAGATAGATGTTATGCCATGCCCATTTCATTTTCAGTTCAATAATTCATAGAAGAATATAAGTGGCTTTGAAGTTTTTTGTGCATATCGAGAAAATACTGAAGCAATTGATATAAATTGCCAATATCACATTGATATGGGCCTATTGTATAGGAATCGGTTTCGATCGAACCAGATTGATGCACACTTAGTATTCCTCGGGGGAGAAGCTATCCCTACATCTGATACTATTCTCAGCACCCTGACATTTAAATAAATTTGGATCCAGACTGAAATGGGATCATTGCACCCAATTAAAAATTCAATTATTTTCTGTATTTGTATATTTGGTAGCCAACAAAAAATATCTCTTTCAATCTACATATATTCTCCGAATCAACAAAAACCTAGCCATGAATAAATGAAGTGAAGATAAAGACAGTGGTGATAACCGCTACATATTTTTACGCTAAACGAAATCGTTTCATTTTTTTTGTACGCTGTGGACGGTTTTCAACATATTTATTGCATGGAGTTTCCATCCAAAGGCTGATTTAACTATGTATGTATTTACATCTTATTGTAAAGCTTAGAATTGGACGTGTGAAATACATACTCGATATTTACTTAATATGTTTAATATCTTAAGCAAAATCCTATTGCCTCCCTGTAACAAAATGAAAATATTTTCAAGTAATTTATTGCATTTGTTTGAATTTTGTTGGTATCAAAAAAGTACCAGGATCTTACTTTCGATCAATTTCTTCGGATCAGTGTCTACTAACACTAGGGTCATACAAAGTACATTTGAAAGCCAAAAGCGACCTTTTTCCAAAACATTTTCCACATATTCAGTGCAGATATTAATATAACCTGTTTCTTTCACGAAAGGAAGTCTCGATTTTTATTTAGTTGAAATACAAGCCTTTCATGCAGACATAGTAATTCATTCAAGGAGCTTCGATGCATACAAAACCGAACAAGGCCTCAAAATGTAATCTACATAACAAAGTAACTTCCAGCTGTTCTTCATCAAATACGTTGAATTTCCAATGGACACTAACTAAGTAGATCACCGAAAATTTGGCAAGTGTTTCACATATTCGCTTTTATTTGCACTTCATTCATTCAAACACACAATACCACGGTGTCACTTCGAAAACATTCAACTGAACTTCACCTGCGTCGACATCTTTTGCTGAATTTAATCCCAAATTGAACGAAATAACCAGGAGCAGAGTCAAAAACCGTCCGGTCTTCATCACGACCCCATCAAACTGACTTTTCCGATTGAAATGATTATTTATGAGAACTTCCACAGCCGAGCGAGACTCATTTAGTTATCAATATTATTATTATTATTATGTATTCGGGAAATTGGAAAAAAGCAACCCCCAGATAAGGTGGTTCGAATTCGTCGATCTACTTCACTGTGGAAGTGCTCCGTGGATCGGGAATGTTACAATGTAAATATATGCATACATATGAAGAACAATTATTGAGTGTTGTATGCAAATGTTGTTATGACAATGATAACACACTTACGATATCACATGTGAACTTTTGCCGAATGCCGCAAAACACCATTCGCTTTCAGCTTTGGGAGGATGGGAGCTGACACAGTGGGCGACTGGTGAATTACTAAGTAAATACTTTCCTTACTGAAAGTAAAGAAAACTAGAACGCAGGCTAGGAAATTAGAAACCTTAATCATTATGATTTAACCACGAATTATATAATAACCTTACAACAAATTTTCATTTCAATTTGAATTGTCAATTATTCAAAAAACCGAGCGTTTTATAAAATAGATAAATAGATACTCTATAATATCAAAACAGTATCTGATTTACTGATCCATTTGCACACGTGTCCCATAAGGTTGATTATCATCAAGCTAGCGCCCAGCGTGGGCAATTTGTTGAAATGAAGTATTTTCTAACAAATTTCACAAATAAAGAAATTTCCTTATCCGGAATGTTTTATTTTTGTTAAATTTTGCTCTACTTAAAGTAGTGGAAATATACTTTACAAAAGAAAATATTCTTTATACTCATTTTTTTCTTTTGTTCGAAAAGTTTTCACTTTTCACATATACCCGAAGTTACATTACTTAAAATTTTAACTTTCGGGAAGTTTTTATTCAGGTACAATTTCGGACCAGATTTTTCTCCTGAGCATTCATCACTCTTCTTAACTTCCCAGTATATGAGAAGTTCTTGCAATCGCCTGAAATTTTCGACATTTCTTTACGTTTTGAGGTCTTTAGAGTATTTTTAGAAAGAAAGATGTATGCGTGTGTGTGTTTGTATTTACGTACGTACGTTCGTGAACAGTTTTTTCTACGAGCATAGCTCAAGTAAACAAAATTGTATCGACTTCGTTGAGGTGTCAATCGAAACGTCTTTGCAATTTTAAGAGCTGATTAGTTTTGAGGTTTGCTGCTTTGACTCTTTGAAGGTCATTTCTGTCATGCGCTATATCTCGCGGGCCAAACATAGGATTTGCATCATTAAAATGTCAATCGACGCGTATTAATATTTTTGTGATGTCGGCCGTTTTTAAATTTAAAAGAAATAAATGTGAAAATTTAGGGTTTTTTTCATAATTTTTTTTAACCTGATTTGCACATCACAGTAATAAATGTTTATAAAATTTATAAACTCTTATCGATTTTTGTAGAGAAACCAGCAAAAGTTTTCTTCATGATTACAAAAAAAAATAAAAAAAAACAAGCCGCGAAGTGCGACCCTTGAGGTCCACACGGTCAACTTGCCAGTAATATCTAGATAAACATTAAAAATATTAAACACAATAATAATTTTGAAAATACTACTACTTTAAATAATAATAATGAAAGGTATTCATAGCAGTAACAGGAATGAGTTAATTTAAATCATATCATCTACGGGAGCATCCACTGATTCCGTAAGGCTTTTGGTGGATGGGTGATGATGATTGATTACCACAAATGCAAATTTGATTGAAATTTTGATGGTTTTCAAAATTTAAGCCGCTTTTTTAATCAACAGACTGCAAAACTATTTAAAATCTGCTCAAATTATCCAAACATTTTAAAACTTTGATTGACTTTACAACAAAGTCTTTAGAATAAAAGATATAAGGTAATATCAATCGGAAGAACCCCTTTCATATGGTAACTTTGAATGATTTTTTATTTTTAATTAAATTTTTATCATAATCATGAAAAAGTTTTGCTGGTTTCTCTTCAAAAACTGATAGGAATGTATAAATTTTATAAACATCTATTACTGTGTTGTGCAAATCAGGTTAAAAAAATATTTTTTGTGAAAAAACCCTAAGTTTTCTTATGTTTTTCTATTAAATTAAAAAAACCGCTGAAACGGATCTTTATAATGTTAAAATAATCAAAGACGTTTTAAAACACGTCGATTTACACCTTAATGATGCAAATGTTATATCTGGTTCGTGATATATAGTGAATGGAAGAAATGACCTTGAAGATCATGATGACTGTTGATGATTTTTATTTTTTTATTTAATGTTTCTTGTTATCATGAGAAAAAGTTTTGATGATGCTTTCACAAGCACTGCTTGGAATGTATAAATTTTATAAAAATTGAATACTGTCTTTCGTAAATCAGGTTAAAAATTTATTGTTTATAAAAAAAACCTAATTTTTTGCACTTTTTTTTCTTAAATTAAAAAACGGCTCCAACAATTTTTTCACAAAATTGCTAATACGCGTTGATTGACACATTGATCAAGGAAATCGTATGTTTGGTTCGCGAGATATAACGCATGACAGAAATGACCTTCAAAGGGTCAAAACAACAAACCCCCCCGACCGAAGTATCCCAAAAACTAATCAGCTCTTAAGATTGCAAAGACGCTTCGATTGACACCTTAACGAAGTCGATCAGACTTTGTTTACGTGAGTTATGCTCGTAGAAAAAAGTGTCCACGAACGTACGTACACACACACACACATACATCTCCCTTTCTAAAAACACTTTATATATACTCTATAGACCTCAAAACGTAAAGAAATGTTGAAAATTTCAATTTCGATTTTCGAGGCGATTACAAGAACTTCCCATATACTGGGAAGTTAAAAATAAAAAATCATTCAAAATCACTATGTAAAAAGGGTTCATACGAATGATATTACTTTATATCTCTTATTCTGAAGACATTGTTGTAAAATCAATCAAAGTTTATTAATATTTGCATAATTTGAGCAAATTTTGAATAGTCTTTACAGCACCGCGTTTTGACTTTAATGAAAAAATTGCTTAAATTTTTAAAACCAATAAAAATCAAATCAAATTTGCATTTGTGGTAATGCACGTTTTGAATGGTAAAATGTTTTGTAGTCACTATTTTCCAAAATCATATGTTTTAAAAAGCTTTTATCAAATAAAAAATTGTAGATTTTAGTAGTTTTGTTCTTTAGTGTTCGTAAGATTTCAATTACTTCCTTCATCATTTGTAATAAATTTTACTTTTTACATGCAATTGAATCTATTTGTGACTGCATAGTCAATGTTTTTCAAGACCAACAGAAAATAAATAATAATAATTAGTCTCATTGATGTAAAATCATGACAAAATACAAATTCAATGATTATGCCGAAGTGATGGTAATTTTGAACGCAACTATTCAAAATGGCCACCATGCGATAAAATTTCTTCAGTGGGCGTAATAACATAAACTGTATTCATTTTTGCTAGCGGACAAAAGAAGGGCAAAGGCTTCAAGCATCGATATGAAAATAACAAATAACGTAGAAAAGGCTTTGTAACCTGCCCACCCCCACCCCCCGGATGGTCCGCGTGAATATTCAACACCTCATCCACCAAAATCCTTACGTAATCAATGGACGCTGCCGTAGATGATACGATTAATATTCATTCCAATAACTTTTATGAGAGGAACATTATTATTATTTAAAGTAGTATTTTTTTCATAATTATTATTGTGTTTCATATTTTTAATATTTCTGTAGATATTACTGGGAAGTTGATCGTGTGTTATCGGGAATTTATTCCATTTAAGATGCATTAGTCAGAATTCTTCTAGAACTCTCACAAAAGAAATTCCAAACTTTTGTTTCGGTAGATGACACAAGTGGTATTTTATATTGTCGGCATATTTAACAATCGCAAAACAAAAATAACAAATTTTGCAAAAATTCTGTTATGTTAAAAAGAAGCAGCTTCAATCAACACCAGCAATAAAAAGCATTTCTTTTTAGCAGACACATTTTTTGCAAAAATATTTAGCTCGTCGGATTTTTCGCACAGCAAACAAAAGCCAATCAACTTTTCATTCAAGTTGGATATTCCTTTAATATTTTTTTTTTGCGAACAGAGAATACTGCGAATTTGACCATAATGCTTGATTTGTACGTTTTAATATTTTTGAATTTTCAAAGCATCTTTCCAACTCTGCAGATGTAACCGGTCTTAATATAATAATTTCTATTAACTTACATTTTTTTTGGAGAGGTGTACACAGTTCGCTTTCTTATAAAAACTATAGAGCTGAACAATAGAAGTTATGTTTTGAATACTTTCGTTTGAATGTATTTAACCGCTTTCAAGTATGGAGAGTGGAGTCAAAGAATACTTTCAACATAAACAATTATTTTATTCTTTTCCAAACAAACAAACAAATATTTGTGATTTTAATTGTAATTTTTCGTAAAAAATATATTTTTTAACTGAATTCTGCGAATACTTTTGCGAGTGTTTCTGATAAGATTATCCATTAATTTCGAATCAATTTCGTCCCATTCATTTTGAACCTTTCCCAAAGTTCATCCATACTTCCTGGAATCTTCCTGTTTATCAGCAACTGTTTTTTCATAACTGACCACGAATTCTTAATAGTATTGAGATCCGGTGATTGAGCCGGCCATTTCAGTGTCGTTAAATTTTTATTCTGTAGCTATTCGTTTGCTATTTTAGCAGTATGTTTTGGGTTATTTTTGTGCATGAAAGTCACGTCTTCTATTTTACAACCAAATATATCGATACTTGGAAGCAAAAAATCCTCCAGCATGTTTATATAGTCCACAGCATGCATTATTCCATTTATTCGACGTAATTCTCTGCACATGTTGCCTTTAAAAGAGCTCCAAATCATCAAAGAGCCGCCACCAAATTTTAAAATTTTTATGATATTGTGATTATATAGTCCTAATGTTGGGGCCACCCAAGTCCAAGTCCTCCCGTCAGATATCTTGCTGAATAATTTTAGTCTCGTCAGGTCATATTACGGGTTTACAATGAGCATGCTGTTTGGTAAATGCCCATCAGGCTTTTTTATGATGCTCTCGTAAAAGTGGCTTCTTGGCTATTGCTTTGCCTTTCAACCCACAGTGTATACAATATACAATGGGAAAACTCTTGTTCGGGACACAAAACATTGAAGAGAGCATAAAGAAAAATTTAAAAGAGGAGAAAATACACGTGTTAAGCAGAACACAGCATATCCTCGCTCAAAGCTGCGTCGTTCCCAGGACCGACCGCAGTGTTGAGAGTTGATAGTCCACTTTTAACTCTAAGTTTAACGACTAGTTTATACATAGACTATAAGCCAGTGGCGAAGCGTTCATATAAGCCGACTCCCATCGGCTTCCCTTTCCAAATATGTTCCAAAAATGTCTAACACTTCAGTTTTATAAGGGAATGAAGTGTTTATTTACTCGCATGCATCACTGTTAACATGCACAATCGTTCCACTTGATCTCAGTGTTTATTCCATCATACTCCATTCTCTTCATTCTACACATCCTCATAGTTCCATAATAGCCAGGAAAGCGATCAACATCTGTAAGAGTTGCAGCAAAGCTTTCCGAGTCTCGAATTCATCAATAATTTAAGGTGCCGTAGGCATTCAACTCCCGTTTGTTGGAATGACAGCTCGGTTTTCTTCAATAGGTTATGAAAACAAATCAAAAAGCCGGTAGCGTTCCCGGCTTGCGAATCAGCTGTGAAAATGGATGCTAGAAAATCATCGAAAACTCCCAATTAGAAATACAAACATACTGTTGCAATAGTCTATATGTATGTATTTAATATATCATAACTGATCGTAATTTAAAATGTATGCAATAGAAAGAATGATTACGGTAGTATTTCTCTATATGCTCATAATATACTGCTTTGTCTGTTAAGGGTCCATGTCTCTCAAATAGTAAGCGGCTTACCCACAGTAATTTTTCACCCCTCGCCACTGCTATAAGCGTGTTTTCATGGACCGGCTTGAAAGCTTGAACGCCCGAAACCGGATCGAGTTTCAAGTAATCGGGTGGTTGAACGCATTCAAACTATACCCGCTCGAAATCGAGTTGTGTGTATTTGTGAGTACGTACATAAGTGTGAATTTTTCACAAGTGACAGTTCTTGTCCTTAAACGCTTAAATTAGTAATTTTGTTTCACGGAAATTGCTACAAATTTAGTTTACGGAAGTTTTTCATACACACCTTTTTTGTGAAAGCCATGGTTTCTGAGATATGGAGGTGTCTCAATTTCTTTTGTTTTCAAGATGGAGCCCAGAGCATTGGAACTGGACTGGACTAATAACAAGTTCAGATGCTCCTCTTTGAACTTATAATCAATTTGAAGTTGATTTTTGACTTTAGATACGAACCCGATGGATACACAGCGCTTAGTAGCGATCCCCTCAACGAATATCCCGATTCAATATCATTACCATTCGATTTTCGCAAAGTGGCACTTAATTTTTTTCCCATCGTGAACAGTTTTGCATTTATTGACTCATTTTACCACTGTTCTACTATTACTCTAGTTACTCTCGGAAAAAAATTACAGTAACTATGTTGGAGTGCCAATCGAAGCGTATTATCGACGAGACAAGTTGATTAGATTTTGGAAAGTTTTGACTCAACGATTATTTTGTTTTTGTTATGACACATTCAAAATCAATTCTGTCACGCATTAAGGCCGGTCCAGACGCTCCGTTTTGCACAACCTTTTGTCTGCACAGTTCAAAACGTTGCAGAGAAAACGTTGCGTGTAGATAGGAAAACTGCGCAGTTTTGAAATGGGTGCGAAAACTGTACAGTTGCAGCGATAACTGAGCCAGAGAGCATAGATTTTCTTGAACTGTGGCGCATGTAGACGGTATTATTTTTCTTAACAAGACAGCATGCCAAAATTGACCAGGGTAGTACCTCCTCCATGACGATATCACTAAAACTGTTCGAAATATACATATATCTCTGCACCATGTGGACGCTCTAAAAATTGCAACGTTTTCATTCCGTCTTAAGACTGCACAGACAAAAGGTTGTGCAAAACGGAGCGTCTGGACCGGCCTTTATGTCTCGTAAATGGAACGTTTTATTTACAATCGAAGAGTATTAATATTTATGATCCTATCAACTTTCAATAAATTTGATGAAGTGGTTTTTTTAATTTCTTTCAACAAGTACAAAAAATAATAAATAAATAAATGTTTTATTTTTTTCCATCTGATTTAAATACTTTGTAAAATCACATGATCTAATAAGTATTCATCGAAAACATGGTTAATTTTTTTCTAGAATTGCAATAATTACTATTCATATAAAACCAATAAATAATTACTAGTCACTATGATTGAATAATGTGAATACGAATAATATAACCTAATTACACTTACCATAATGACGTTGTTCGGGTATCGATCAATGAAAATTATAATTTGTATGATTTCATGCAATCTTCAATAAATTCAGCGCACAAGCAATTATTTTTCTAAAAAAATCTGTTTCGTTGACACTTCTGCCAATCCATTCTTTTCAAAATCAAAAGTCATCAAATAAATTGTAAAGCTTCCAGGAAATATTTATAAAAAAACAACAAACAGTGAATATTTATAATGAATATGGGAGCGTCCATTAAATACGTAAGGATCATTTGTAATTTTTTTGAGTTCATTCGATGTAAGGATTCATAGGATTTCAATGACTTTCCCCACTCGAATCGACATCGAATTTTCAATGCATATTAGATGTTGTTTTAAGATGAATCTCAAAATAAAATTGAATATTAGTCTTTTTAATACAAAATTTCTAAATTTCACAAATTCAATGGATATGTAGCACTTTTGGCAGGAAATGGTCACCACCCGACAAACTCTACGTCAGCAAACAAAAACGGTAGTCAATAAGCCTTAAATCTCAATGTCACTCATTTCACTTAGTGCAATGAGTTCTTATCATAATTATTATTAGAAATATCATTATTTTGAATGTTCTTATTATTATTATTAAGATTATTTCCATTGTTAATTTTTATTTATTTTTATTGGAAGGTTGTGCAAAGGTACTTATTTAAATATTACAAAATCATCCTCGCGATCCTGAAACATCTGAGCTCAAACTTCTGAAAAACTTACGTGGATGTTTAAAAATGATTAATTTGTTTCAAAGAGAAACGCCTTTGAAATCAACGATCAATAACAACGAACTATGTGGATCGCAGATAACTCAAAACTAAATTGATTCAAATGAAGGGCATTACTAATTTACACATTATGACTATGATTGAATGAGATCGCTTTCTGTTGTGAGTTGAATGAGCATCTTTAACAGCATAAGATTATAACAATCTGAATAGAAGCACAAATTAAACAGCAATGCCTCAAAAGCTTACCTAAATTGAGAAAAAATATTATATTTTAAAGAAATTTTTTCCCTGCTAGTCCAGTAAAATTGTTGGGATTTTGACGTCAACTGTGTATTTTGGTAGGCAATCAGATTTTTATTGCAATGTGTAGAATCTCTCACTCTGAGTTTACATTCTCAGTTTCTGGGTACCTCTGGACTCCAACTTGAAAACAAGAAAAGTGGGGTGCCTCCATATCTCAGAAACCATGGCTTCCACAAAAAATTGAGTATGGCAAACTTGCGTAGAATTGAGTTTTTAGCAGCCTGCGCTGATGTATGAACGTAGTGTCAATAAGAAAAGAATTACACGCCAAAAACAACCACCGAAAAGGGAGAACATCTGTCGAGCGACACAGCTTCTTTGTTTCCCATACTTCAAGATAGAGCTCGGAGGATTGGAGTTGGAGCTGTGGCCAGAGAAACTTGAATTTAAGCTCAAATAATAAATAAATTGTCTACTAGCCCAAAATGCGCGGATAAACTAACATTTGACTGAACTATGCATTAACAATCCAATAGAAGAGAAAGCCAAAGAACGTTTTTGAAATCTTCAATTTAACGAAAACTTAGCACGAAAGTCTTTAGCAAAAAAAAATGGAAATGCATATTGGTTCCTTATACTTCAACTCATAATATTACTTATTAAAACCATGTCAATATTAAAATAACCCTAAAATCAAAGACTTAATACTTTGTTCAAATTTACTATACACATAAAACTATTCCATACATATTTGCATTATCAAATACAGGATGTCATATCTACTCATATTTCTCAGAGAAAATTTTCACGAACTTATCGCACATCTCCATATCGTTTGATTGTGTTTTTGCCATATCGCATAGATTGTTTTTCAAACAACTGTTGCTGCATCCACCTCGGATGGAAGGATCACCCAGTTTGACTTTGAAAGCCCAATACTGCAAATGAAAAATTCCCAAATCCGTATACAAAGCGTAAAATTTCAAAACATACCATTCGTAAAAGATTTTTGTCAGTTGCAAACTTATGGATAAGATTGTCAAGACCCGCCGGACTAAGGTCCTTGGCTCCATATGCATTTTCAAATGTGTATTCCTTGTACCAAGCTGGTGTTCTTGTTGGATTCAAATTCGCCAGAGTTAAGTTCATTATCCACGTCTCATGATGAGAAACTTGCTGTTGAAAATAATAGTTTAACCGTGCAATTCTGCGAAGCAACTCAAACTCACATAAGTTTCAGAATTGATTCCCAACACTTGATAATTTGGATTCACATCACTATAAGGCGTAACACTTCCGCCATTCCAGGCTACATTGATCGGATAAGATGGTTCTGTCTTGGAGTAGTAGACATGGAAATGATCCTTATGAGTGTGCCCATTGAAAATAGCGCTGATCGTTTTATGGTAACGATCAATAATGCGCCGAAATTCACGAGACCATGTTACGTGGCAACTTCCCGATCCAGATGGAATATGAGCCAGTATGTGTACAAATTCGCCAGCTGTTTCTGCTTCCAAAAGAGTGTCTTGAAGCCATTGAAGTTGATGCCGCAAATAGGATGGATCGAACATCAGCCAAAAGTTGTAGGTGTAACAGTCGTTATTGTTTATTCCGATGATTCTGAAGCCTGCTCGTGGCGACGCTGAATAATAGCCTCCCTTTCGAATAGTCTCTTGGGCTGATTCAGGCAACCAGCCAGACCAATTTTCAGCCAGGAAATCGTACATCCAACCAGTCTCCAGTCCTTTCTCTTTGATGTAATCCGGAGCGAATCTAAGGAACAAGCATGGTTTTTACTCGAATTACCATCCATATCAATTTAAAAAGTTACTAATAGTCGTCATCCATAAGTACTTACAGATTTAATGGATCGGGTTCGTGATTTCCAATCAGTGGAAACACAGGTATATCCTTAAATTTCTCTTTCAGAAGATTATCAATTGTGCTAATTGCATCCTTGTTGCCTTCGATGGAAGTCAGCCAAACTGCATGATCAATATAGTCTCCGGTATAGTAAACATAATCAATCTTAGAATGCTCGCGTAGTATTTGGTCAAAAGTGGCCTCAATCACATTCAATGGGGCGTCACAGTCGCGGTAGTCTCCCCAATGGCCAGCTGCTTCGGATGCATCTGTTAAATTAACATCCGTTCTACGGCAGCAAAGTGGTTCCTCGCAATTAGCCAGAGATCCAATTTTATAATGCGGATCAAAATGAATGTCACTCATATGAATTATGGTTAAATCGTCTACACTAGCTGCCGTTGGTTGATCCTTTGGACCTCTGATACTTTCCGCGGCAGGTGATATTTCTACATTCCAATCAAATTCGGGACCTTCTGCAGTGCAGTCATCTCCTTGGAAAAGCGTTCCACAGAACGAGTTGGCGTTTACATTTGAACGTTCATCTATGATAAATAGGAGGACTTTCTGGATGAAAAAAGAGATGATTTAAATTAACGCAAGTTTTTTCTAAATCCAATATTGAATTTTTGAAACAGATATGAAATTTTTTGAATGGCATTGCAATAGTGCAAAGTTCACCATAAATTGCGGTGCATTGCATCAATTTGATTTTACCATTCTGCACATTATTCATGTGTAGTCATGAAAAACAAAATGATATATTTATTAAATATTATAACAATAAAAACGGTTTAATGTTTACAAAAAACTTGTTTCTTTTACAATATGATGCAGTTTCGGATGTGAAACATTTTTGCAGTTCCTTATCGTTTTGTGATCATTTCTGGGTCTCCCAAACTATCTTTAAAATCGTTTGAACATATTTTTACCAAATAGCCAGAAGTTTGAGATATAGCAAAATATTATAATTCCTCACCAGCATTTTATCAATGAGTCCTTCGCAAACCGGCTGTGGTTGAATATTCATCTGAACGCATAATCCAACAGCCAATTCTCGCATATAGTTGTCATCCTTGCCTTCTCGACGATATTTTATCAAAACATCTACGGCGGATTTGCATAGAGCACAAGTCACACTCTAGAACGGAATATGGAAAATTCGAACAAAAAGGATTTAAAGAATTCTTAAGCATTTTACCTGCTTTTGCTCTGAAAGAGTTTCAATATGCCGTGTTCGAATATCCTTCGGGGCCTTCAATATTTTCAACAGCGCCCGTAAAGTGGACGATTGCACTCCAGTTTCAATGTATTTTGTGTACTCGGTTTTAAACAGTTCCCCAGAAATTTCTGTAAGTCAATTGATTTGTCTACTTAATTGACTTTAATTTGGCAATAAAATTTGTAAAATGTGAAAATAATTAAATTAGCTTTAAAACATTGAAATATTTTCGCTTTTTAAAGATCATCGATGTTTTAGTGATGTTGAGTGTTGCAATATATGTATATTTTGAATATTTTCGCTTCTAGCTTTTTCGTCAATTATTTTCTTCAAAAGATTGCTCTTGTGTTGCAAGATATCTGCTTTTTCACGGGGAGGCACTCATTCACTCAGCCTTTTCTAATGCTGATATTATTATTTTCCTTTCGTGCTTGGGAGTCATGAATACATAAAATCATTAAACTAAAACTGTCTGTTTCTTTTGGCATATGGAATCCTTCTTCCATACATTGTGATCTAAATCTCACAAGCATTCTATGCATCATATATTGAACTTGCCAAATAATATAATTTAATTTTACTGAGTTTCACATTTCCATCATATAGAAAATAAATCAACTGTATAATCGCCACTACAAACCTAGTTTTTGAATATTTGCCCTCAAAGTGTTTACATTATTACATTTTCAAAGATTAAATACAACAAAAATGTGAATTTCAAATTTACAAACAAAGCACTGAACATTTTGTTCATTTTGCATGGCAAATTTTTTTTTATCACTTACATTCCACTTCTGAATTTAGTAGATACTTAAGTCGCCTCTTGCATAATGAAGCATCAACTCTTTTGTAAAACGCCGATAATTGCGTACATTGTTTGTGCATGGAATGGCGATAAATACTTCAAAAGCGATTTAAAAAATAAACTGGAACACCTGAATTTGTTGAATATTTGATGTTTGTTCTTAACAAAATAGATAATTGTTTCAGGGTTGGTTGTGGTAAAAATTAGAACATTTCAGTTTACAATTATTCTATATATATAGTTAATTTATGGGGAATTCACATGAAAATATTCTAAATACGAAACGTGACAAAACTCAAAACTTCAAAATAATTTCCAAAAGTAGGTTTACTCAAAATGTGATGCAGTTGAAAATAAATCAAATTTTATAAGTCACGATATTTTTGACATTTTTTATTTGCTTTCAAATTTGTTTTTGAACCTAGAATTTATGAACATTTTTGTACTTCGATAGGAACATGATGCATGGCAATATTATACTAAAAAGCTTTTAAAAATAGGAGATGGACATTTTAATTAAATTGCATCTAAATAAAGCTAGTGTTAACCACACTGTTAAACTAAATTTTACATGAATTTGTGCAAAAAAATTAGCTACAAAATATTCCACGGCTAATGGTGAAATTTAGTTCGGCAAAAAACTTGGTGCGAGGCTATAGACTCTAAGATTAATCACGAAAATTGTCCAAAGCAAGATTGAAATAAAAACAGGACCGAAAAGTTACCAGTTTGACCATGTTCAGCAATAAAAACCTTGTAGTACTTCCTTAATTATTATTTCAATTTCAAAAAATCAGAAAATACAGGTGAGCATTCAAAATGCGCAACAAAACATGGCCGAACTATCAAGCTTTGTACTATGTATTATAATTTGATTTTGTTTTTGGTAAGTATACTGTTGTCTTTTTGTTCCTTTTCATTTTCTTAATAGAATGTCAAATCAAATGCAGTAGAATGGAGAGTATGAGATTAGAGACGAAGAAGGAATGAAGCGTTTTAGAAATGGATCATCTTGTATTTAATGATGATAGCACACAACATTTAATCCATAAATGGTACGATTTGAAATAATTTCGTCAAATGAAGATAAATGTTAGTTAATCTTTGAAATACAATCCAAAAAAACTATCGCTTTCGTCCACATTATGTAAGCTTCAGCAACAATGATCACAATAAAAGTAAACTACATGAAAATAATTTTACGAATATGAAAACTAAGAATGAAAATGTAGTGTATATTTCACTTGAATTATTTACAGGGAATTTAGGATTTATATGCTATCAAATAACGAAAAGGATATTTCACTAAAATTGTCAAATTGAGTATAGAATCTAAAGTGCTAGTGCCTACATTTTCCAAATGATATACTAGACTAAATCTGTGAAGAAGTTTATTAGCAAAATGAATTCATTTAGCATTACTTATAACATTTTAAAATATGTAATGAACAAATGCATAAGATTTTAACAGAAAAGAATTATTAGCAAATAAAAGGCTTTTCATTGCAAACGCATGACGATTCAGAGAAAAAATACAAATAATTAGTGGCACATCCATACATCGAAAAGGAGTCAAAATCAATATAACTTTAGTTTTGAATGAAATTGCTTTTCAACAAATCGATAATAAAATGAACAAATTACGAAAATACGTCGCTCATTTTTCACTTGCTGCAAAACATCAATTTTCTGAATAATTTTCCTAAAACAATAGTTGGAAAATTGATACCAGAAAGGCCAACATTTTACTTAGATTCTCATAACAAGCGTTAGGGTTTGTTTTTTATTATCTTGCAGTTTTACTTAACTCAGGATATTTTTGCGTAAATGTTTATACCAATTATATTATTTAATAGCTGCAGAGGTACATCTAGAATATCAAAACTATATTGTACCGTTCATTTTAAAATTACTGTTTTCTCCAAACAAATTTCAAACATATCCTTATTGATTGAAGCACTCTTCCTCATTACTTTCTCATTGAACTTACCATAGGCTTTCTGCAGTACCGACCTATCTTCCTTCTTCAGGTTTGCCTGAACAGCCAGAAGAAAACCAAATAGTAGAAGCACAATTTTCATTTTGCAAACACTTTACAGTCTTCAACTCAAACCAAAATCAACCAAATTAAAACAACAGCTGAAGAAAAGTAACCCCCCAACTGCGAACAAGCAGCAGAACGTTAGCTACCGTCTTTTATATACTCTGCAGAATTGAAGCTTTTAATCTCCTTGAAGATATCAGCGAATTCATGAGTAAATCATTAAAGTGGACATGTCGCCTATCAGAGATTAGAATTTCTTTCAATTTATCAAAGTTCGCATTAAGTTAAGAACTTTCGGAGGCAATCCTTTCGCTTGGTGGGATATCACCTGAATATTTGTAAATATTTGCAAATGTAATTCTAATCTATGTATTCATAGAACGGCACATGTGAACTTGAACTTAATACCGGTAAGCTTCATTTTTGCCAATTTTCAATTGGGAGCGATAATTTCAATGCAGGAGTTCGTGTTTAGCAGAAATCTTGAGCGAAATAAGCCTTGAGGAAAGATATGCTTAGAATTTTTTATATCATTCACCCATTCAGCTTGTAATTTGTTGATCCGAAAGTATTCAAAATGTGAATAGTAGTTTTATCGGTTTAAATGGATTAAAACATTCACTTCAATTTCCTCCTGCAGCGAAATAATTTTGACACAGAACATTCCATTTATTAATAACAATTGCATGTTGTTTTTATCGATTTATCTTGAAGAATACATAAATAATAGTTGCAAAAACTCCTGTAACATTTATTTATGTGTCGTTGAATATTCTGATTCAATTGAGTCGTGCCTCGCAGATGATAGAAAGGATACAGTTGTTTACATAACTTTCGTTATTGAGATCAATGAAGAAGGAGCTTTTCAAAGATTCAGATATCAAATACGTACTTCAGGATCTATGTAGTTGATTTTTTTTTGCCTTGGGCGTGCGAACGTGGTGGCTGTGGTTTATACCTTTATCGAGGGTAGCGCCTACAAAGACGCGCCTTGAAATCGTCATAATTCCGAGTATGGGGACTTTCTCAGCATCTTTGGGGGCTTGACGTTGAGTTGCGATTCAACCCGGTGCCGAGACTGAAAGATTGGCAGATGTTTAGATAGGCCTCGTTTTCGCCAGTAAGGTCACTTAGCCTGCACTTAGTAGGCAAAACTGTACTCCATAATGGTTGAGAGGGTGCGTAGTTGTCACTTAATACAAACCCGCGCCCGAAGAGGCCCGTGACTTTAAATCACCTCAATAGGTGACCACGTTAAACACTAGGAACATTCTGATATCTTTGTCAGTATTCGATATTTTTTGTGTTAATTTTTGAGCAATAAAACGAAATAATCAAAATTAGCTTAACATTTTTACATGAAAAATTGTCCGAACAATTGATCAGAAGAAATGTGCTTCAAAACACTATTACAGTCAATTTCAAAACAAAAAATTAAACCTTATCGACGAGAAATTATTGGACGAATTAAATGAGAAAATTTCCTTGAAATAACTTTCAAGTTAACTGACGATACCATACAATATATAGAAACAGTTACGATGAAACCTTTCAATAATAATAAAGTGCTCACCAAAAACTTTCACGAATTTTAAATAAAATATTTTGATTGAAACGAGACTTTTTAGACGAATTCAACAAAGCTCAGGAAACATACAGTCAGCGACAAAAGTCATGGCACCTGAGTGCACTTATTGTTTTGCAGATACATATCTTCTAAAATATTAAGGCCATTCCGTTGTGTTTTAGTAAGAATAAATATATGTTGATATAGATTATGAATATATAAAAACAAATCAAACTTCACAAAATTAATAAAAGAAAATACAAAAATTCTACTTTTGCCGCGACAAAAAATATGGCAGTTGATTAGAAAATTGTATTTTTTAGTAGCAGTATTCTTGCCGTATGATGTCCTTCAGTTGTGCTTTCGATGTTATGTCATGTTTCCTCAAGTTATTTTCCAATTCACTCCAAAGATTCTCAATTGGATTGAGGTCTGGTGACTGAGGAGGTGTAGCCAGCATATGAAGAGTGTTATAGATTATCCATTGTTTCACAATGGATGCTGTATACTGGGGATCATTATCTTGTTGAAAATAGTAATCCCCACTCAAACCCAATTTTTCCGCACTATTTTGCAAATGTTTATTCAAAATGTCTAGATATCCGAAAGGATCCATTGTGCTTTCTGTAAACTCCATATTTCCCACACCGTTTTCAGACATGCATTCCCATACCATAAATGTTTCTTCAAAATGTCTAGATATCCGAAACGATTCATTGTGCTTTCTGTAAACTCCATATTTCCCACACCGTTTTCAGACATGCATTCCCATACCATAAATGTTTCGGCAGTAAACTTTCGCCTTGTCGACGACACACTCTTATGCGACCACCACTTCTAAAAATATTGAATTTCGATTCATCGGAAAAAATTACCTTGTTCCAGAAGTTAGCTGGTGCATTTAAGTATTTTCTGGCGAATTCGAGACGTTTTTTTATTTGCCTTGCTTGTGAACGTTTTTTTGCGAACGACATGGCTTCTAAGTCCATTACTTCGTATGACTCTTTGAATACTCCTTGGAGAAATTTTCTTTCCCAATTCAACTGAAGCAGCCTGACTTGGTCCACTTGCAAATATTTTTGGATTAACCTTGACTTTGCGCATTATAATCCGTTTATCTCTGTCGGTTAAAATTTGGGGCCGGCGCGTTCTTGTTTTTAATTCTGTTTTCTATTTCCTGTCGTTTTATTATATTTCTTACTGTTGACTTACTCCTTTGTATATATCCTCCAACTTCCTCATAAGTTTTCCCATCTTTCCTCATATTAAACACAATTTTCCTTTCTTCACACGTTGTTTCTTTCCTTGACATCGTTTTTAATCACGAAACACTTTGATAATTGATTGAATCAACGTAAAACTTTCCGAAACTAAAATAGATAGACCACCGAATTGATATTTACTTCCAACTGGCTACACAGTTCCTGGAAATTACTGTTATTGAATAAGCAACCCGCTGAGTTCCATGATTTTTGTCGCGGCATTTTTTTTAAATTTATTTTATTGTAATGGAAAGTGTGGTTTCGGGGTGTCGGATGGCATCCTCTTCAGGTGCTGTCATTTGCCATCCGTCACCAGACAGCACGACCACGGTTAGGCTTGTTGATGGGTTAAGCTCGTTATATTATTATACATGTGCTGCGATTCTACACAAGTTGATATACACAACTTTTTATTGGGAGCCATAGTTTCAGTCCTATTTTTAAGATACTGCCCAAATGATGATGTCTGCCCCGAAACCACACTTTCCATTAAATTAATGATGAATAAGCTATCCGTAACAACGTCAGTGATTCAGACGAAAGGCTTGATTTTGTTAATCGACTTGAGAAACAAAAGTATGGACTTTGAGGTACACGATTAAAAATTAAGTGCCAAAGCAACTAGTTCCAAACGAGCAAACTGTAAAGTTTCCAATTGAATTATAAAAACTCTGACGAAAGTGGACACATTCCAATGCAAGTGCTAAACGTCGACGAGGCAGGTCTCTACTGGAAACGTTTACCATCCTGAAAATTTGTTTAAAAGGAATAATTTACAACATCTAGCACAAGTACAAACTAACCCTTCATCTTTGAGATAATTCTGCTAAGATTCTGTTAGTGCGTCATTCCAAAAATCCAAAAACACGACTTCCAATTTGAAGACGCATTAAAAGAGTTTGGATGATGATAAGAATTTTTATTGAGGGGTTCACAACAGAGTTTTTTTTCCGCTGTCGAAACATATTTTATAAAATACAATTCATTCGATAGAGTTCTTTTAATATTTGACAATGCTTTTAAAGTTTTTTTCTGTCATCTTAAACAATTTTCTTGCTACAGCCCATGGACTAATCCATGACTGCTTCATTTGAAACACACGAATTGACAATTGCTACAAGAGTTATATGTACAAATCCTGAAAACTAAAAAAATGCTCAATCCAGTTTGATACAGTATTTCAAACCTTCAAATTTACTTGCATCTTAAACTGAAGAAGAACATCATTTTCCTAGTTCTGTTTTCTTTATTAATTGACGACATTGAAACCATAAGTTTAATTCAATTCACACATCCGTTTTTTGATAGTGTTTAGTTGTTATTATTTAACTGTGTTTTTGGTGAATTTTTACATAGAACGCTTTTTCTGGAAAAAAATACTGTTCCGTGTCGACGTATGCCTGTATAATTTTTATTAAGCACCTAGTATTTAATAAAAATTGTATTGTATAAACTAGAAGTTCGAATGAAACGAAACAGATTTCACTTCACTTAACAGCAAGTTTTTTTATACAAAGAAAACGGTCTTGATCCTAAGAACAGTTAGACAGCGTTTTTTGAAATGTTTCTTTACAAAGTTCATGTCACATTCACCCATAACAACCCTTCGGCAGTGAAACACGATAAAGTTTCGAAGAAAACTCCTTGTTTAACACATTCATACAGTTTGTTTCTTTGAAATATTAAAACGATATATACAAAATCAGCTAGCCAACTACTTATGTTCTAAATACTTTAGCATATCAGTAGAAATTGCCAACTTATCCAGCACTTCCTCTGCATTACAACTTAGCTTATCAGAAAGATCCTCTACTGATCGTTTGAATGCATCACTCCATGCGGATACGGAATTTCTCAGCCTTTCGATATGTTCTTCATGCTCCTCGCAAACGTAGTCAGAAGATTGGCCCTCCGCAAACTTTGATTCAGTCTCTCTGGGAATAACTGAAACAGGAGGACTGCTGCCAGGATGGCAGAAGTCAAGGCGTTTCTTTCGGAATCTATCTCGCACTCTTCGGTTAAGAGACAACTTATATTGTCCCGTGCTCGACGAAGTTTTCGTGGGCTGCAGGGTTTGAAGCGGCGTTGTTGAACAGCTTGAGTTTGTTTGACCCGCAGAACTGCACGTTCGAGAAATGGCTTTAACATAGGACGGTGTGACAACGTTAAGGAGATTCAGAGACTCGTTCAGTGATTTTTTCACAGTGCTTCGCTTTAAGCCAAGCGTCTTGCTCTTTTTGACATCGTCAGGCGTAGAGATTCTTTCGTCCTTGATATCCATCAATCAACCTTGGTATCCATCACTTCGACCTTGCTTGTCTCGTTTGTTGGTAAACACTTTCAACTAATATGTCACTTTTGACATTAATTCGATTTAACCCTAGGGTTCAATGGTTAGTACAGAAATGCATCTTAGCTTGCATAGCAACGCTGGCTTATTGATATAGGTGTAAAAGCTTCTTTTCAATGTACAGCAGTAGTTATAAAAAGGGAAAATATGTTTATGTAAATGTTTAGTCATTTCACTAGTTTACAAAGCGTTTTTGTATGACTGATGTGATATAACATGTTCTAGATGTAATTTGCATAATTTACTTCGTATCGACGATGCGAGTATTTAAGAGGTGAATTAAGTGAATACCAACTGTTGAATTAATTTGATGAACATACTTTTAATGAAGACCGCACAGAATACATTTTTTATAACGTAAAACGGTTGCCGGAAACAGAAATAGTGAAGAATCCTACCGATGTAGGTTTCATGAGATGCAAAAAATGCACCCATTTGGAAGGAATCATCGTCACAATACAATATTATGAAGTAAAAATTGTTGTAGAAGTTGTTGAGAAGATTTATTTGAAAATATTTATTCTTTATGCTATGGTTCGAGCAGCACGGACCATTCGAGGAAAGTAGTGAAGTTGTAAACAGTTCGATTTCTGTTCCATCAGCGCTGCTCAAACTCATCCATGCTTATTGACGTTTCTCATATTATGCATTTCTAACAGCTGCTTAAATCTTATTTCAAAGCGTGACAGCACTCGACTGAAAAATGTCCTTTCAATTATTAAGGAAGTTGGTTCCACGAAGTACGTTGCTCAGAAAGTGATTCCTTGTTTAATCTGTTGTTACTTTATTCCAGATGCATCGCAGCTCATTATCCGGCGGGAGTCTACAAACGTATCTTATTTGAATGCTGCTGCCGCCGACAAGGACAGCGACGAACCCATTGACATCACGAATCCATTCGAAAAAGAGCGGGCTCAGTGCATATTGTGCCGCATGAACGTGGTGCCTACTTACAAAAATGTGAAACTACTATCGCAATTCCAAAGCCCCTACACGGGTCGCATATACGGCAGGCACATCACGGGACTGTGCAAGGCCAGGCAAGAAGAAGTGGAGAGGGAAATCAGCAAAGCTCAGTTTATTGGTCTGATGCCTACTTACCATAAAACCGTTGAGTTTCTGAAGGACCCTCGGCTGTTTGACCCCGAACGGCCGCTAAGGCCTCATAAATACTAGGACAACTTATGTATAGCTTAGGTGATATGCAGTAAATATATGATTTTACGAATAATTTAGTTTCAATGGAGTATGCTTTAATTTTGTGAAACAAACGTAAACGAAGGTCGTACGATTGCTCCAAAAACTATTTATTAAACCTTTCCACATCACTTGTACTAAACGGCTTACTACACAAGCAGATTTTGCTGTCCATAAACTTATTTAAACAATGCTTACAAACTGTATCACCACAACTGTTTATCCTATACAATAGAAGATTGGTGCCGCACGAACGGCATTTATTCTTTGTGTTATCACATGAGGACTTCGCCGACAACTGGCGTATGCTGCTCAGTGCATTTTTCATCGCCTCATCTAAAGGAATGATGACAGGGATTGTTTTCGTTGGCCTACTTGTTATTGGCTCTGAAGGCTTTGTTAGTGGTTCATCATTAGAACTGCTACTACACACTTCACGCAAATTGTCGCTGTTCCTGCGTCCGACCGTCCGAGGTACACCGAAGTATTGACTGCGACCCGATTCAATCACATACTTATCGATTCTCAACTTCAATGAAGCGTCTAAAATAGGCTTTGAAACAGCGGTGAATACTTTGCCTGTGAACGGATCGCAAGGTGATCTGCCCCAACTTTCTTCGTTCTTCGAGTGCTTTTCTATAGTTGATTGATCCACGGCCTTCCCAGAGGGCAATCGCATGGGGAAGGCCATTATTTCGCATGTAATTGCATCTAGAAACTCTTCCGGGATGTCCTCCTCGACTCCGCAGCCTTGGTTAGTTTCCTGCGGCTCAGTAGACAACTTTCTCTTTCGTGTTCTTTGCGCTGGTGTCGTTATCTTCTGCCAGAGCTCCTCACATTCCCTTACAGACGTTTCATTTGACTCCTTTGATGGCAATCCCCATATTTCGATTTTTCTCAACACCGGTGGACGCCCACGCATTGGGAAAAGAACCACACGAATTTCACTCGCATTTTTCAGTGATAGTCTCGTACTGTTGTTTCCCATAAACTTGGCTTGATAACATGACGAGTTTGTGGGCGTTTCGCAGCCATCCAGCCTAAACTCAACTATGTCTGCATCGACGTGTGTACACCTGGCTACTTGCACAATCCGATTTTCTGCAATCACATAAATTGTGCACCCAGTGGAACGCATAGAATCTATTCTAGTCCACAGCTTAATTCTAGTGACTTCCACAACATACTTTAATTGAATATCCAATTCCACCGGCGATCGCAATATTTTGTACGCCATAAATCCCCTTTCCTGCTCCGCACTATCAGATGAAACCAAATTCGACGGTTGGTAGTCGTCTTCAGCAACACAATTGCATCGAATTGATGAATTAAACTTTGGGTGCAAGAAATTTATTTCTGTCATTTTTGTACACAAACTTCTGTGCAGAGTTGACAACCGGTAACTGAATGAATTTAGGACAAGGGAATAGGACAGATCGGCGCCAAGTTCACTACGCGTTGGTTCTCCGCTGGTATATGACGTCTTAACGGTTAACGGCATGCCGTTAAGTATTTTTGAATTCGTAAATGATCAAAGCCCATTGAATGATTGGTGGTCCCAAATCCGGGTATTTCAGAAGCATTCGCAGACATTCTCATCAATTATTACCACACTCTGCTTAGTTTTAAGCACTTGGGACTCTAAAAAACTAAATTATAGTCTATTTTTGCAACGTTTTTTTATAAGGATTAATAGTTTTATAACAGTGGTTAAATTTTCTACAGTTTCGGCTATAAAACATATATGCAATTTTCGATGCTTGATTAGAAAGCATAAAATAAACAAAACAGTTACCCTTGAAAACTTTAATCTACAAGTTAATGACATATTTGATAAATGCGTACAGGCATATGTATACCCTGTTGTTAATGGTGTGCAGGATGAATACCTTAATTTGAATATTAAAAATTTACAGTAGATTATAATAAATAGTAAACCTAAAGGGTGCGCCACAGCCCCCATTCATGGAGAAGCCGGTCCGATCCTCGCTTCATTCGTGAATATCTTTTACTTTTTTTTTCTACTCCAGCTGTAGCTTTCAATTGTAATGTGAATAGAAATATTCAGCGCCCAGAATTGCAGTTTCCTTTTCAACTTAGCAACTGGGAAAAGATGGAATCCGCTTCCAATCGGAAGCCAGTGGGGTCATTTCCAACCAACCCTAAACATGAAAACCGAAGTATCGGGACCGCAAACAATAGATAGGTAAGTTTCCGGAGCTGAAAGGCGCGTAGTGAAAAGCCGGGATTTTTTGTGTATGGTGGAGTGAGAATTAAATATGAGATGTTACGATACAATTTTTGAAGAAAAAACATAGGGATGTAGTTCTCGTAGTTCTCTGTATAATAAAAAAATGAAACTAAAATATTCAAGGAATCAGTGGACCAGTCTTTGAGTTGAAAACGATTCTGTTCGTCTGTAAACTTTCAATGGATCCATTCAGTGAACACCAGTTAGTGAGTGCAGGGTGATGAATAATTTTACTCGTTACAGTTAGTACGATAACACCGAAGTTTCAATTTGTTTGTAAAGTTTTTATTTCCAAATCTTTCTAATTACTTTTTCTACGATCTGTTGAGCCAATTCTTTAAAATTTTGTTTCATCAACTTTTATAGACAAATAAAAAATTTTTTACATGAAAACCTCCAACAAAAAATGAAGAACAATATTTTAATTGAAATACAAAAACCAAATCTAGCGCGAGAGATTATAACTGTTATCTTATGGGACAAGATTTTTTTAAATTCTTAATTTCCATTCGTTTTTGATGATGTTCTGATGCCGGCGAGTGAGCGTTGTTAACGTGAGCGATGCCACAAAAATATTTTTCAGCTCCGCAAAAACTAATAAACAATATGTCATGAATAATTTTGTTTATTTTGTCAAGAATACACATGAAAATATTCCTTCCCATAACCTTGTTTGTCGAGGCGCTTTATTTGATTATTTCAATTTTTTGGAAGTCTTCTTCTTCCCGAAATTTAATTTAAACCTATCAGTTTCCCAGATGAAATCGAAATACTTATTCATCTTCCTTTCCAAAGAGAAAACAAACAAGGATAGTTTGCTACCCTAAAACCGCGAACTTAAGTTTGAAGACAAACGACACATTGTAAAAAAATATGCCTGCCTACTAAAATGCTCCGTAAATTTTGGCACGTCGCGATTTGTGCCCGAGAGCCGTTTATTCGGATAGAAAACCATTTTTCACGTTACCTCTTCCCATTTGAGACGCAACAACTCCCACCAGTCTACAGAGATTATAAACAACAATACTGCAAACGGCTTGTAACAAAAATGTCTTGAAGTCATCTTTGAACATGTTTCGCGGTAAAAGTGAAAACAAACAAGTTATGGCGCTCAAATGACTCCCCCCCGCGGTCATTTTAGTGTCGTTTTTGATCTATAGCTCTTTTATCATTGACTTCACGTTGCAATTCTACACAAGTTGATATACACAACTTTTTATTGGGAGCCATAGCTTCAGTCCTTTTTTTAAGATACTGCCCAAATGATGATGTCTGCCACCCTAGAAACTTAAACTTAAGCTCACCGTTGAACTGACTACGAAATAAAAATCCCTAAATGCATTCTAAGTGGTAAAAAAAATTAAATAAAAAATGGCTTATTCCCTTATTTTTTTATTTTTATTGCTTTTTTGCGGCAAGAGTTAAATGATTTGAAAACTTTCACTAATCCTATCTTGTAGAAAATTTTACTACACAACTTTTATTCCAGCACGAATTTGCTCTAAAATGAACCATTTTGAAGTTAGGAGTGAGAAAAACA
Source organism: Oxycera nigricornis (assembly GCA_963942545.1). Lineage (NCBI taxonomy): Eukaryota > Metazoa > Arthropoda > Insecta > Diptera > Stratiomyidae > Oxycera > Oxycera nigricornis. The sequence continues at coordinate 48,811,105 of OZ012660.1, read as the reverse complement.
GGAAAAGAAGTTTTTTTTTAAATTTTCAAACATTTCGTTTTTTTAAAATGTTTCCGACTTTTTTGAGAGGGAGGATAAGTCAATTATTGTCATACGAGATATTCTATAACTTTCTACAACAATCAATGTCCCCCCTTCAATGGTCAACTGAAAACAGATCCGCCCTGGTCTATTATGGTTCTATACAGTTATCGTGGAGCCACTACTTCTGTGGAGTTCTGGTCGGAACATCTGTGCCTAAGACAATTTTTCCGACTCCATAACCACTGAAGCGTATTTTAAACAGGGCCCATGACAATATACAAAGCCATAAACTTGCTGCCGGATCAAAAAATTTCTCCGAGAAATCTAAGCATCTTTAGTGATAATAGCTACAAAATGTCGAACACTCCTCAGTGAGATGTTCGTACATTCCGAAGTGACCCTTTGCTGGGTCCCTGTGTACAGCAATGTAATGAGAAGCTGCGAAGTAGACACCTTAGCGAGAACTTCATGATTATGCAACAAATCCAAATGTTGGCTACCCTCTATTGAACTAAACATTAAATAGCACTATTTAGAGGTTACAAACAGAACCTGGCTTTTGTAGGACACTTGGAGAACAAGCAGGCAGGCGTGGCTCGCTAAAACAAAACCACACCAAGCAGCTCCTCAATGAGTCGTGAGACTTTAATACTCACAATCTCAATATTGAACGACCTTTATTTATTTATTTATTCTTTGCACAGTTAACAGAAGAAATCCAATTACAAAATGTGGTATAAAAATAAATACAAAAACGCAAATTCTGAAGAACATGAAATAATCACATAACCAAAACATTTTCAAGAATTATTTTGAAAGCAACAATGCTAGAGGGAAAAGATCCAAGCTGGAGTCTATTATGAGTCCTTGGTAAGCGAAGCAGAGGAGAATGGAAGTAGACCTCCGTTCTAGCGAAAGGCAAAACAAAAATATCGGAAGACCGGGAAGGTCTAGAGCATTGTCGCAGAGAAACTTAATGGTCGATATTAACTTATAAATAGTTATGACAAAGCTTGAACAGTAAGCACTGATCAAGATATGTCCTTCGCGAGGTTAAAGACTGAATGGTCAAAAAAGAAAGGCGTTCTTCATAGGGAATATAAGGGATATTGAATTTGAAAAGTAGAAAGCGGGTAAATTTACGCTGCACAGATTCAACAAGAATGATCAGGGAAACAGAATAAGGAGACCAAATTTTGGATGCATATTCTAAAATAGTACGTACGATAGTCACAAACAATTGTACAGCGGAATAGGGATTAGTAAAAATAAGCGAATGTCTTAACACAAATCCTGACAGCTTTGAGGCTCTAGAAACTATATTGTGAACGTGCGCATCAAAGTTTAGCTTAGGATCAAAGATGACACCAAGATCTTTTACTCGGTTAACTTTATTTAAAGGAATAGAGTCAATAAAATACACAAAAAAGATGGAAGAAGTCTTAAGAGTGAAAGTCATTGTATGAAACTTGTGAATATTAAGTGAAAGGAAATTAGCTTGACACCAGGAACTCAGTGAGATAAGATCATCTTGAAGAAATTTGCAGTCTTCAAGATACCGAATCACCCGGAATATCTTGATGTCATCAGCATAAAGAAGGCAGGTAGATTTGAGTATTGAAGGAAGGTCATTTATGCACAGGGTGAATAGAAGAGGGCCTAGTATGGACCCTTGCGGGACACTAGATTCGGGATGAAAGGGAACAGAGTGCGTGCCTAAGACAGAAACGCGGCAAGACCTTGACGAGAGATAGGAATATACCCACAGAAGGGAGTCTGAAACTCCAAAGCGCTCAAGCTTGCGACACATGATGAAGTGATCAACAGTGTCGAAAGCTTTTCTAATAATTAAATTTCAATGGCTACTGACGCACAGACAAATCAAACGATGAGGAAGAAATGATCCAATGTTCCCTGTGTGAGTACCCAGTTCTTCCAAAAATACGGATGCGAATTCTATGCTTCTCTTGCCTAGAGGGCCTGACGAAGGTATCCGGCATAATTTTCACAAACACTCGTGAGAAAATGTAGATGGTTATCACATTCCAACGTATTGGTTTCAATTGTCGTCTTTTCTTCTTGTGGGATCACAATGGGTCTACTTAAGCCTAAATGAACCATCTCTGAATAAGAAGGCTGCTATCACAACGCCACAACCTACCTATCTAAATGTATTCAGGTCGATATGTCTGTTAAGACTTTACTGCTTCAAAAGCCCTAACTTCACCGAGAGAAAATCTATTTCAAATACTACACATAATATTGAGAGTATCTAAAAAGCTAGTTGAGCTGAAAAATTGCATATATTTAATAAAATTCTACACACGAGAGTAAAAAGTTTGTTAATTTTTCTTATCATTTTGCTATAATTAACAAATGTGCTGTTAACATCTCACATTTTAGATAATTCAATTTATAGAACTGCAGAGAATTCCACAACGAGGATTATGCTAGCAATTCTACGGGCACTCACGTATATGTGATTCCTAACATTTCAAATTTCGCCAAACACAAGAAATCGACATTCTAGGGTCATATGCAATATTATCACAGAATACTATTTTGGAAGATTCCAACCGGCTTATCCATTGCATTCCCAATACAAAATACCATTGCCCGAAATATGTAAGTCTCTTATCAGTTCCTAACTGTTCTTTTAATTGGCCTTCAATTTATTTTGTGGCACCATAAACGTCTGGCACTTCAGATTTCAGATATTAATCTTTTTTATTTGTTTATTTCTTGATAGCAGCTATCGATATTGTTGTCCAAGTAAGTCGAAACAAATTTATACAGAAGCAGAAATATCTGCAAAATATTAAAACTAATTTAGATTGCTTATTTGTAAAAGTTATTTTTAGATCAAATTTAGAACTTTTCACATTTTAAATTTTTTCATCTTTCCAGTTATTGTAATCGCCTAGAAAATCGATTTCGAAATTTCGAACAAATCTTCACGTTTTCAGATCTTTTTTTGTGGAAACAAGCCTGTATGTATATGTGTCAGTTCGTCTGTATGTACGTTAGTGGACAGTTTTTTTATGAGCATAACTCACGTAACCAAATCGGCTTCGTTGAGATGTCAATCGGAGCGTTTTTCCAATTCTAACAGCTGATTGAATCTTGGGAAACTTCGGCCAGATGTTTTTTGTGTTAACCACTCCAAGGTCGTTTCCGTCATACACCATATTTCACAAACCAAACATTGGATTTGCGTTGTTAAAAAGTCAATCTAAACGTATTAGTATTTGTATGATCATATCAAATTTTGAAAAGAAATAAGTGCAGCCGTTTTTGATTTTAATAAAAAGTTTTTTTTTCCTAAAAATTCAATTTTCCATCTCAATTGTACTACAAACAATCAATGCATGTAAATTTCAAATTTTCTAAATAGTTTTTGCTTAAATATCAGTCAAAGTTTTTCATGATTACAAAAACAATTCTATGAAAAATAAAAGGGTTGATACGGATAATATTATCTGATCTCTGTTATTCTAATGACATTTTTGTCATGTCAATCAAAGCGTATTAATATGTGCAAAATATGAGCAGGTTTTAAATAATTTTCATACTACTGTTATTTTATTTTAATGAAAAAACTTATTATTTTCTTTTGTGAAAATCAACGCTTTGAAATGTCAGAAGTTTTGAAGGTATCTTATTCAATGAAAAACAACGTTTTTCATGATTGCAAAACATATTAATACATAAAAAATACATCTTAACCTAATTTCACTTACTCTAATGGCGTGGTTTCTAAAAAAAGTCACTTCTATCTAATTTGCACTTCTGCCAATTTTTGCTTTCCGAGGTCAGATGTTTTAAGTTTTCATCAAATAAAACATCGTAGTTTTCTTATACTTCCAAAAAAATATCCATACAAATACAATAAACAATGAATAGGTATAATGAATCAAGGGGGGTCTATTAAATTTGTAAAGACCATTTGTCAAATATTTGGAATTCGTAAGATTTCAGTTACTTCTTCCTCTATCCTAAGTAAGATTTTTCATGTTTTCCATGAAATCAGACATCGATTTTTTATATGTTGTTTCAAGGTCAACTTCAAAATAAGAAATTATTATTAGTACAGTACGGTAGTCATCATATGCTTTAAAAAGCATTCATTAAATAACACATCATAGTTTAATCTTGTAGCTTTTAGTAGTTTAGCAGTTTATTAACTTCCCAGTATATGGGAAGTTCTTGTAATCGCCTCGAAAATCGAAATTCAAATTTTCAACATATATGTACGTTATGAGGTCTTTAGAGTATATTTAAAGCATTTTTGGAAAGAAGTCTGTATATATGTGTGTATGTACGTACGTACATCTGTTCGCGGACGGTCTTTTTCTATTAGCATAACTCACTTAAACAAAGTTGTATTGACTTCGTCAAAATGTCAATCGAAGCGTCTTTCCAATTTTAGGAGCTGATTACTTTTTGGTTAATTTCGATCGAGTGGCGTTTTGTTTTGACCCCTTCAAGGTCATTTCTGTCATACACTATCAATGTTTGCAAAATTTATACACTCTAAACAGTTTCTGTAAAAAATCAGTGAAAAAATAAAAAATTATTAAAAGTCACCATGTAAAACTAGTTCATACTTATGATATTACCTGATATCTCTTATTCTAAAGACATTGTTGTTATGTCAATCAAAGCTTATCAATATTTGCATAATTTGAGAAGATTGTCAATATTTTTCACTGTATCGTGTTTTTATTTTAATGAAAAAATTGCATAAATTTTGAAAAAAGTCAATCAAATTTGTGTTGTAGTCAATGCTTTGCAAGATCATATGCTTTGAAAGGCTTTCATCAAATAAAAAATTGTAGTTTTTAGTAATTTAGTTCTTTAGTGTTCGAAAGATTTCAATTACTTTCTCCTTCATCTTTTGTAATATAGTATCTTTCATTTTTTAGACGCAACTAAACAGCGATTATTGATTGCATATTCAATGTTTTTCAAGACCAACTGCAAAATAAGAAATAATACTAGTCTCATTGATGTCAAATCATGAAAGAATACAAATTCAGTGATTATGCCGTAGCCATGAAAGTTTTGAACGCAACTATTCAAAATGGCCATCACGCGACAAATTCTCTTCAGTCGATGTAATAACAAAAACTGCACTCATTTTTGCTGGCGCCCTCTTGTCTTTGAAGCATCGATATGAAAATAACAAGACGCGTATAAAAAGTTTTAGTTCCTGTTCCCCCTCCAACTGATCCGTATAAAGATTCAATCCGACCTCCCCGAACATTCTACCGAAAGCCATACGTAATCAATCGACGCTCCCTAAGACGATGCGGCTAATATTGAATTATTCCAATTACTGTAATGAGATCTTATCATTATTATTATTATTATTTTAAATACAATATTTATGTAGACATTACTGGGAAGTTGACTATGTGAAGCGCAAGGGCGCACCTGGCGGCTTGTTATTTTCCATTTTCAAATTAAATTCTCATAAAACGTACGATAATATTTTGGTAAAATCTTTGACTTTTACCTCAATAATATCAAGGATTTAAAGCAACAAGTACCTACTATAATTTTTAATTGAATTTTATATTGTAAGAGCAGTGACATCACTGATAAAGAATTTATTTAATGCAGTAGAGATCTACAAAAATGCAGTTATTTTTGTTGAGTTTGTATCTATCTATTTACAACTTAGTATGTCAATTTCATAAGCTTATTTGTTACGTAGCACAATCAAATTCCATTGAGTAATTTGTGACGATCATACAAAGTGCTACTCCTCAATATAATTTTTAGTGAAGCTATTCGGATGCATCAACGTCCTTATTTGTGGTGGAAACTGTGTTGCTTTCTAACATCAAATCACCAGTGGAGGATTTCGTAATTCAATTTGTAAGGTGATTTTCACTAATAGGTAATATTCAAAATCAAACTAGCCAACTAAATAGAAAAACTTCAATTCACATTGCAGCAGTACACCATATTTGAAGACCTTATCTCTATTCAAAATAGATTTGGCATCACAGAGAATACTATAATAATAAATTCAAAAATAATTAATAATTAAATACCCTAAATAACGATTGTGGATTCCGGGCCTGAGATGGAGGTCGAGATGGACCACGAGGAGGTCGACGCTTTGGTAGAGGACGACCAGGTGGTGAAGGCGTCTTTCTCTACCAATGCTTTTATAGCTAGATAAAAAATAATAAAAACAATTATAATAATTTAAAATAATAAATATTTATAATAGTAATTATTAACAAACACAAATCATAGCTTTTTTATTCACACTATTGGGGAGTTAGTCGTGTGGGCCTTAAGGGTCACAGTTAGATAACAATTTTTTCATAATAATAATGGAAAATAATAAACAATAGATTTTTTTTAGAATTTCACTTTAACTCTTTTCGAAGATGGAAAGATGACAGATCCTATATAAATTTTGCGCAATATAGTTCCCAGAGCACATGAATTATCCAAACAAAATAATCGCGAACTTGATTTAATTTTCTGCTGTTTTTTTAATTACAAAAAAGTTTTACCAACATACTATAGCACTACAAGCACGAAAAACTTTTAACGTCAAAGTAATGAAGATCCTGAAACCTTTTTTTATGCTTTCAAAAATCATTATTTGAATGATGCCCTTATGTAATCCAAATTGCACTTTTCATCATATTTTTTCTTCTCAATTGAACTACAACGATGGCGATAAGATAAAAATAACAAGAATAACAAAAAAAATCTTCGTTTCACTGAGAAGCGGTAGCCCCGCACCCCAAGCATGTCGTCTCGAAAACCAGCTTACAGCGCTTGAACCAGGGAATCTGGTTTGGCAACTACCCAACCGGTTCTTGCGAGAGAACCGTTATCGGACCGAGAGTCGAGTCGCTTGTTCGTTCTTCGCTAGGGGAAAAGAAATTTCCTTGTGACTTGAGCGAGTGGAATTTTTGACGTGTCTGTTTTCGTGGCGGAATATCGCGGGAAATTCCTTCAGATATTTGAACTTCAATTGTTAAAAACAAATAAATTCTTGAAGATGGACGGAAAATTTTGAAAAAACGGCTGTAAAGGGGTCGTAACTTGAACCTAGAGGCGTCGAACGAGAGGAGTGCTAGAAGGTGCAAGAAGGCGTGTGGGTGATTACAAAAATTGAGAAATCCAGAGTTCGCGTCGTTCGTGATCGCTGTTTCCGAGTGTTAATTGACCGTTCTGTGTCTTTTCACTTGTCGTTAGTTGGATGATCTTGGATGAGAGCTCGCTATGAAAATATAAACGTTTATTGAAAAATCTCGCGAAAATTAGGAAACTCCAAAATCTCGCGAAAATTAGGAAACTCCAAAATCTCTCCAATAAAGGTGTTGCGCACATGCATGAACCTTTCACGAGCTGATGATTCGAAACCTAAATTTAATAAATCCCATGCAAAGTTCAAGCCCCAAATAAAAAAGTAAATAAATAAGGATCCCGAAGATCAATAAATTTTTCTTCTATAATAAAGGACTGTATTATGAATATGTAAGCGCCGCAAACATAACAGAATCCTTTACTGGTAACCATTTTAGCTAGTTAATAAGCAAATTAAGAGGAAGCCTTAACACGAAACCTTTGTAATAATGCTCAAGCTCTTTAAAATATTTAGTAAAACGATTTAGTAATAAACACAAACTTTAAACTGATTTTTTCAAAGAACCTTAGCATTGAAATTAAATGATGTTTACTGCCGATTTTATATAAATTAAATATAAACAAATATATAGGGAAGCATTAATGAGAAAGTGAAAGTATAGGCAACATAACAGAAAATGTATTAAGATATATGCATTATTATTATGAGATTTTTTTGAATAACCCAAATTTTAGCTGCTGCGATGGAAAGCGCTCGTCGTCGCCCCGCAGCTAAAGGGTGAGTTTTCGTTTGGGTTTCTTTTATTGTAACATTCAATGTTAAATTCTTTTTGTAATATCCTGTTTAAATTTTCTTTTTTGTGCATGTTGTTAATTTGCTCATTATTATTAATGGTTGATTGAAATTAAGATAGTATTAATTATGGTACAACGAATTAAATTGGGGTGTTTTTGCTAGTCGTATAAATGAAACAAATAAAAGTGGATTAAGAAGCTTCACTTTGAGAGTTTCCCTAAGAGTCCTCCCTCCTTCTTGATTCGAGGAACAGGGTTCACCCCGGCTTAGATAAGTCATGGTGGGCCCAGCGCGCACAACACATGCTGACACGCAAGCGCTAGGCCATGGTAGGGCGGGTCCATGCAGCGACATCTGCGCCTGGCGAGCTCCGCTGAAGCTCATTTTCTAATCGGGAGTAGCACGGCCACCCGAGAGATTGTTCTTGCACGCGGTAGTCTTCGTTTTTTTTTTGTCTTTTTTGAGTAGTTTGGGAATTTCACATGTAGATCGTAACGTAAAGGAATTTTTAACTCTCGGGTAGGTCTTAAACGCGGTATTATCTCGGTATGCTCGCAAGAATTCCTTGGTAAAGTAACGTAGGAGGTATAGCCTCACAAGATGGATAGTATGTTTTGTGTTTTTCTTGGTAGATTTTTTTTGTCGGTATGTATTCGGTCAAATTGATTTCCGAATCTCTGGAAATGAGATTCGGGACTGATGCTAGAGAACGCACGCACGACATGACGCGCTGAACTGAGCTGGCCTGCCAACAGCCATCACTCTTCGATCCCGAATTAGTCTGAACGACACAAGGGTTCGTTACCTCGTCCCCGGGACTTAACGTCCATTGAGGCCAACGAGACGAAAGTTTTGTTGCCTTGAAATTTCGTAGCGATATCGTTCGCCAAACGTTAATCTCATTACAATGGGATCCTTCTTCTTGAATAGAACCAAAGCATATCAAGATTTGTTAATCCATTTTCTACTTTCATACGTTTACATCACAAAATTTAATACAAACTATGTGTATACAAGACGCATTTGCTCACTCACACTATTTTGCAATAAAATTATTTATTTCCTGGATTGCCTCTATAAGATATAAATTATATTTCGTGCAGTATAAAAAACTGTCCATATAAATCCTAATTTTCTGATATCAAATGTAATTTATTAGAAAACGTAGCTTTCATAATCTCAATCAGAACTTCTAGAGGTAATTAACATGTTTTAACAAATCAAATCGTCAAACTCATATGTTTTGCAAAGCGCAAAAAATTCAAATATTAATTAAATAATTGGAAAATACTTTCGAAGTGGATAGTATGTATTAAAATAAAGAATTATGAACGACAATTGAAAGAGTTCAAAATTAAATTCAAAAGTTAAATTGAAAGAGTTCGGGGTTAACTTTTCGCTCCATTATTAATGATGAAAAATGTTTAATGTGATAAGTTATCCACATTTAGTTGTTAATGTTCAATGTTGAACTTGACTTTGCATGTTTCATGACCATGCATACTGATAACACATTTCAAGGTCTTTCTATACTTTTGAAATTCTTAATCTAAGACAAAGCTCAAAGGCTGCAACTGACCAATAAACATTTTGCTTTACAGGCCTGTTCAAAAAACCCATAATTTCAGTCAAACAATTTTCGCAATTTGAATCCAATCTGCTCTGCTGCGTCTTACAAATTACCTTTTTTTTATTTTGCTTAATTGGCAAGATAATAAAGAGCATTTGGAATAATTTTTGTGAAAATGTCTTCAGTTCCCAGTTGACGTTAGGCAACGTCTTCCACAATGGTATCCGTTCTTCTTGTAGTCGCGTTTGTGTGCATGATCATATATTATGCCTTAGAGTATGTATTCTACCGCCCGAACAAGTTTCCGCCCGGTAAATAATTTCGAAACGTCCGAAGTTTTGAATAGGTCGTTACATTTTTTATTGAAATTTACAGGACCTCCGCGAATACCTATATTTGGGACATACTTATTTTTTCTTCTAATTGATTACGAAGCAACGTACAAAGTCGCGATGCTATTTAGTAAATGGTATAAATCTAATATCATTGGATTCTACTTGAGCAAGTATGCGACGGTGGTAGTGCATTCATATGAAGGAGTGAAAGAAGTCCTTATGCGACAGGAATTCGATGGACGTCCAGATTTATTTGCAGGCAGACTGCGCGATCCGAATCACAATCGGAAAGGTGAGTGGCTACTAAAAAATCTAGCTTTGTGCTGCAGCTATTAGTCGACTAATGGCCATTTGATAGTAATGGTAGCCCATTTGAAAGTTTTTGGAGAGAAAATTTCAAGCTAACCTTATCCATCAAAAGAATTCTAAAATAAATCGAGTTCAAAACTAAAATTGTAATATACACCTACCTCGGATCATTTCAGCGTAGTTAGTATGTTATCCGAAAATAGTTTCTCATTTATCGACATTCAAGCAAACGAAAACGAATAAACGTTATCAATTTTGAATTTAACAATATTGCATAATCATGTATTTCAATCCATCATTATCGAATTATCAACGTCAAATATTTTGCGCCTGTACTGAGTGCATGCCAGCGAAAGATTTTTGTGTCGGAAGAACGTCATTTCATTTATTAAAACTGTATATTTATAGAGAAAATGATAGCCATTGGCTGCTATCTATATATATATATATATATATATATATATATATATATATATATATGTATGTATATACATGTATGTATATATGTATAGCATGTATTTTTAAATGAAGAGAATTTGTAGACCACATTCAATATCATATATATGTACAGTAATGCAATGAGTTGCATCTCATTGTTCAATAATGAGAGATAGTTTAAATCCATTTAAAGCAAAAAAAGATTAGTTTTTTATGTTGCTAAGATATAGATTAACGATCGAAATACGAGTGATAAGATAAGTACGAACGAAATAAAATTCAATCAATATCAGTTATAGAAAGTTGTGTGTTCTCTTGATGAACCATAATAGAATAAAACCTTTATAAAATTAAACACTTGGTTTTTTTGACTCACAAATTTTATTATTAGCACGACGCGTTTCGATCCTTAGATCATCTTCAGGTCATCTGAATTCAATTAATTTGACGAAAGTTAATTTTAAGCTTACCATATTAACTAGGTCTAAACTAACCTAATAATTTTTTTAAACAATTGTAGAAAACGAGACCATCATTGTGGCTGCTAAACTATTAAAAAAGACAAGGAAATCGAAAATTATCTTTTGAATTATTGGTGTATGGCTAAATTAGTTTGACTTTTTTAAGGACAATCGATATATTGACTGTAATTAAGAAGTATTTCAAAACAATAATAAGTGAATTTTTTTGTTGTAACATGACACTTCCTATCACTATTAGATTTCATTTGTAGAAAATGTATACACCAAGCACAATTGTGATCACAACAAAAATGAGTCTTTTAGATATTTGCAAATAAGCATGGCAGCTAATTTGAATTTATTGATTCCATTACTTACAAACTTAATGCAGCTGGGCTCACCAAACCTTGCTTCGAATATAAAGAAATGAATCCTCGTTCCTTTTTCTTTTATATTTTACATAGATCGCTTACTACTTGTGACAATTTTGCTTACTAGATAAATCGTTATATAAAAAACAAATTGCCTTCTTCACCGGAAAATCATGGACCACTCGAAATTAAACTACTTGAGATCAATGTTACACATTTAACAAAATTATTTGGTCATCATTCACATTACTGTTGAAATGTACGCGACATAAATGCAGGCTATACGCCATATAAAAGCGCACTATCAAGTGTAGCCCGCGGTTTTCTACAAAACGAATATCAAAATCATAGATTTTCCTTCATTTATCATAAGTTTCGAGTCATTTATCATATGGTGACAGCTATTTACCGGTTAGTTATTGCCAGAGCTTGTATAGGTGCTTCTCATTTTGCGCGTGAAAAAACACTTCGAAACTTCGGTTCCTTGAATTGCACGATGAAACGGCTTTATAATTAAAAACAAGCCGCGAAGTGCGACCCTTGAGGTCCACACGGTCAACTTCCCAGTAATATCTAGATAAACATTAAAAATATTAAACACAATAATAATTTTGAAAATAATACTACTTTAAGTAATAACAATGAGAAGTTTTCATAGCAGTGACAGGAATGAGTGAATATGAATCATATCGTCTACGAGAGGTTCCACTGACTACGTAAGGTTTTTGGTCGATGAGAATAGATTGAATATTCACGCGGATCAATTGGTGGAGGCCTTTTTGGTCTTGAAAATTTTTGTATATGCAGTCAAAAATAGGTTCAATTGCATGTAAAAAGTAAAATGTATTACATATGATGAAGGTTATTGAAATCTTAGGATTACTAAAGAATGAATCTACTAAAAACTACAATTTTTTATTCGATGAAAGCTTTTCAAAGCATATGATCTTGCAAAGGATGGACTACAAAACATCTTACCATTCAAAGCGTTGATACCGCAAATGCAAATTTGATTGAAATTTTGTTGGTTTTTAAAATTTAAGCAGTTTTTTTTAATTAAAAGACTATAAAAACTATTAAAAATCTGCTCAAATTATGCAAATATTTTAAAACTTTGATTGAATTTACAAAAATTTTTTAGAATAAAAGATATAAAGTGTTATCATTCGTATCAACCCTCTTTACATGGTAACTTTGAATGATTTTTATTTTTAATATAGTTTTTTTCATAATCAGGGAAGAAAATTTTGCTGGTTTCTCCTCAGAAACTAAAAAATGTATAAATTTAATAAACTGGTATCACTGTGCTGTGCAAATCAGGTTAAAAAAATATTTTTTTATGAAAAAAACCATAATTTTTCGCATTTTCTTCTATTAAATTAAAAAAAACGGCTGAAACGAATTTTCATAATGTTAAAAACTTCACAAAGATGTTAATACACGTCAACTGACACCATAATGATACAAATATTATATCTGGTTCGTGAGATATAGTGAATGATAAAAATGACCTTGAAAATGATGACTTTTAATGATTTTTTATTTTTAATTTAATTTTTTACGTAATCATGAGAAAAAAGTTTGATGCTGTTTTTACAAACATTGCTTGAAATGTATAAATTTTATAAAAATTGAATACTGTCTTTCGTAAATCAGGTTAAAAATTTATTGTTTATAAAAAGAACCCTAATTTTTGCACTTTTTTCTTAACTTTAAAAACGACGATGTTTTTAAAAATTTGACAGATTCACAAAATTACTAATACGCGTCGATTGGCATCTTATTCATGCAAATCGTATGTTTAGTTCGCGAGATATAACGCATGACAGAAATGACTTTCAAACGGGCAAAACAACAAACCCCCCCAACCAAAATGTTCCAAAAACTAATCAGCTCTTAAGATTGCAAACACGCTTCGATTGACACCTCAACGAAGTCGATACGACTTTTTTTACGTGAGTTGCGCTCGTAGAAAAAAGTGTCCGCGAACGTACGTACGTACACACACACACACACATTCATCTCCCTTTCTAAAAACACTTTATATATACTCTATAGACCTCAAAACGTAAAGAAATGTTGAAAATTTCAATTTCGATTTTCGAGGCGATTACAAGAACTTCCCATATACTGGGAAGTTAATAAAAATACATGATAACAATTTTGTATATGCGTTTTATTTCTACATTGTCAACAGTAACGTGATGGATATAATATGTCAAATATCCATTGTTAAAAATAAATCGTTTCACGCTTGAACAACACCAAAAAATATTGATAAATCATATTCGGAATGAAAAATCATGTGAAAATTAAGAAGAACTGTTGACCGAAATGAAGCCGCATCAACATGCAGCCATACCATGAATAATAAGGGGCCATCCATAAATCTCTTGACCCATTAGCTTTTGCCTAAATCCCCTCCCTCTCCCTAGTGCTGGATCGTGACCTTTTAGTTCAACTTTTCAAGCAACAGCATTTCACCAGTAAGGCAGCAAAATACGTAAAATAATAAAAGATCAAATAATTATTTTTCTACTCGAAATATTTTTTTTCGTATTTAAAACGTCAATAAAATCATTTAAAATAATTACAAATAATACTCATGCTAGATTTTAGCTATCGAATAAAAATCTCGAAAATTCTAAACAAAACATTTTTATTCAAATGTTAATCAGTCTTAATTATCTCCACTTACAGTGTATTTCACAAAAGCGTGTCGCCAAAAAAGCATGAAAAACACTGTGCATGGTTAAGATTAAATTTATATTCGTATCTTCAACTCTATAGGAACACAATTTTTGCAAATAACATATGTATATGGAATTATCAATTATTGCCTGACATCTTTTTGTGCAACTCTGAGTCAATTTCTGTACGTATTCCTCAATGAAACCATTAAATCTTGCCATATTTTTTGAGGGCCTGCGTGAGCTGCCATGTGGTGGTTATTTTTTTGGCTTCCAGTTTTTTCTTCATTTGTGACCACACGTTTTCTTTCGGGTTCGCGTCTGGACTTTGTGATGGCCAATACAAAGTTTTGACTGCGTTTTCTTCTTTCCAGCTGGTACAGAGACGACTCCGATGTTTAGGATCGTTGTCCTCTTGCAGAATCCAATCACGATTCCATATCGGTTCCATATTAACTTTCAGTAAATTTCAGCGAACAACTTTTTTATTTAGTTTGATCATTAATTCAGCATTCTTCGTTTTCGTAAAAATGATTAGCTTCCCGAATCCCCTTTCCAAGTGGCATCCGTGAACGTGCGCCTTTATCGGGTGTTTTACTGTACGCCACAAAAATTTTTGACAATTTTTCATGCAGATAGTTTATCCTCTACATTACTAGGCTATTTAAAAAGCTTAATTCGCTTTTTAACGAACGAGGCAGAAGCTTTAGTAGATCTTGCAGCCCATGCGAAATTAATTTTTGGTTCTTTTGGATGACTTACCAAAAACATTGCTTCATATTGTTTTGACACTTTATCTTCCAAGTATTGAAAGGTACTAAACATTAGGAGTAAACGCGTAACACTTATGCAGTGCAGGCATTTATTTGCAAAAATAATTATGATAACGAGTTAAAACGAAGATATAATTAGCGACACGCTTTTGAGAAACACAGTGTAATTTAAAAGACTAACAAATCTCCTTCAGCGGGAAGAAACTCAATTGCAAACACACATACCTGAATTCTCGTTCTCCACCAATAAGGATATCTCATCTATCTCATTATAGACCAGGGCAGATCTGTTTTCAGATGGACGTTGCAGGGGGGCACGCTGTTTTTTGCAGGAAAAGTTGGGGAATAACTCGTATAACAATAATTGATTTATGATCCCTCTCAAAAAAGTCGGGAACATTAAAAAAATCGAAATGTTGAAAAATTTAAAAAAAAATCGTGTTTTTTCTGCTTATCTCACTCCTAACTTTAAAACGGTTTATTTTAGGTCAAAGTTGTCTGACAATAAAAGTTGCGTAATTATATTTTCTATAAGATAGGATTAGTAAAAAATCCTCAAACATTTAACCCTTGTCGCAAATTGCAATAAATATAAAAAAACAGTGGGAAAAAAGCCTTTTTTTATTTAATTTTTTTGCCCCTTAAAATGCACTTAAGACCGTCATATTTTGCTTAAAAATCTTTACAACATCATAAAACAGCTGACAAATTTTCATCAAAATCGATTCTGTAGATTGCCCATAATAATTGTGCAATCTAAATTTATTTTTAAAAAATCAAAATTTTTGAAAGCTTGCAAGTCGGAAACTTAAACTTATAAAAGTTTGAAATTTTTTTTCACATATAAAAGAGCACTTCACCTTTCACATGCATTTTACAAAATTAAAATCGGGTAATTATGGCGGCCTCAGCAATTTTTGCTAAACTTGGTAATAAACTCTAAAATTGTGCTGAGCGCATACGCATTCAGTCGTAGGAGCCATGCTCCATTCAACAAAATCCGCAGCCGCCAAGCACAATTTTAGAGTTTCAGCATTCGATTTTGAGAGGGAGCATAAATAAATTATTGTTATGCGAGTTATTCCCCAAATTTTCTTGCAAAAATCAGCGTGCCCCCTTTCAACGACCAAATTTAGTCGTTTTTCTACAGATCCGCCCTGGTCTATTAGTAAACACAATTTGTAAGTTAAATAGAATGGTTGTAAAGATGGAATTTGTTTTAAATACGCTTCGACCTAGGCTAATTAGATTTTGGTAATATTTAGTTAGGCAGTTTTTGTTTTGTTTTGACAAATAAAAATATTTTTGGCAAGCATGATATCTCTCGAACAAAACGTTGTCAAATGTGTCAAACAAAGTGAGTAAGCATTTTAATGAGTCCTTGAAAAACTGCTAAATATAGACTTAAAAAACAAATTAAATAGATTAATTTACCCTTCTAGCAATCAACCCTTTACAAAATTAAATGCTTCAGGGAGTCCTTAGTAATCTAATATTAAAAGTTTTTGCATAGTTAAAAAAGAACACTTCAAAGAAAACTTATCAAACAAAAAATGTAAATTTTGATAAATACAAAATAAATTCATACAAAAACACAAGGACTCATTTTATTTAGTACAATATCTTATTATCATAATTATTATTTAAAGAAGTATTATTTTTTGCACAGAAACTAGCGAAACATAAAAACATTTAAAAATATTATCAGGATCTCCTAGGTTGGACCACTTTGAAACTTTAATACTCTGGAAACGGTTTTAAACTATTTTATTTGTCCAAAATTCTACCTTACTTGCTTCTTTTTCATATTATTTTCCTTTAGAACATCGCGTTACAAAAAGCTCATAGTTCATTATTTTAATTACAGGCATATTCTTCAATGATGGTCCCGTGTGGAAGGATCAGCGTCGATTCATTCTTCGATACCTTCGTGACTTCGGGTTTGGCCGACGTTTTCAAGAGCTCGAATCCTTTATAGCTGAAGAGTTGCTAGAACTTTTAGATATTCTTAAAAATGGACCGAAATATCCTCACGAACGACAGTTCTTTAAAGACAAACAGGCTCTTTGTCCTTATTTCATGTCGCCAGTGATGGTGAATGCATTCTTGAAAATATTATGCAACGAACGTATTTCGCGAGAAGATCAAAATACCATCGGAGAGGTAGCCATCGCTACGGAGGAATTCCAACGCAAAGCAGACGACTATGGAAGGCTGATTAGTCTCCATCCATGGATTCGACACTTATTTCCGAAGAGAAGTGGATTCAAGGAGCTCACTGAATCGAATGCTGTAGTGTATAAATTCATCAAAGCCATTATTGATCGGCATTTAGAGACATTTAATCGCGATCACATCCGCAATTTCATCGACATGTACATTGATGAAATGCTACAGGAGCAAAAACAAGGAGGACTGACCACTTTTTCTAGTAAATAATTGTTTTCCACGCCATCCACCAGGAAGACATTTTTATTTATTTCAGCCGATCAGTTTATTCTGAGCGTTGTGGATTTCATCTTCCCAGTAATATCTGCAATTTCAACCCAGCTCTCTTTCATGTTTCAATGGTTTGTTCTCATGCCAGAAATTCAAACAAGGATTCAAGCAGAAATAGACGAAGTAGTTGGCAGAGGACGCTTGCCCACTTTAGATGATAGGCAAAACATGCATTACACAGAAGCTGCTATACGAGAATGTTTAAGGCTGGAAACATTGCTACCATCGAACATACCTCACCGAGCTCTAGTCGATACGGAACTCCTAGGTTACTCTATACCTGCGGTTAGTAAACAAAAGTTTTATTAATTTAATCTTGTTGAGGATTCTTCCACCTTTTCTGATAATCACATAGAAGTTTAAATCTTCTGATAATAACCGGGTGGGTAGCTACATCTCATTCCTACTGCTCGAAAATTCATAATTTTCATTTAGTAAAATAAATTTTATGTCTAATCACTTTTTATGAAAGACGAGGGCACCGTAATTTGTTGTAAACGGTAATAGAACTATTTAATAGAAGAAAATATAATGACGATAAAAGAGCTGGGTGAGTACCGCAGTTCCCGATCATAGAACCGTGTTGAATGTTTTGGTTATTAACATAATATTGAAAATGTACTGTGTATTTTCTTTATTTTGAATTAAAACTAGAAGAAATTTCAAAGACTTCGCAAATAAAAACTGTTCAATATTCTATTACTGTTTCCTAAGAACACAATCGTATTGACTGGCCTCTATGGATTCCACCACGATAAGCAACAATGGGGCGATCCGGAAAACTTTCGACCACAGAGATTTTTGGACAGTGAAGGACATTTCTCTGTGAAAACGGACGTATCGTTGCCATTTGGAGCTGGTAATTTATCACAATATGTTTTCTAACTCTCAAGAACGATTGTAAACATTTTCATTATGTAGGGAAACGACTTTGTGCGGGAGAAACATTCGCAAGAAATATGCTTTTCCTAACACTAAGTACAATATGTCAAAACTTCAGTGTAGTGCAAGGCGAAGGTGAAAGCTTGCCTGATATGAACAAGTCTATATGTGGTCTAATTAGAACGCCTCCAGATTTTTGGGTACAATTAGAGGCTCGATAATTTAAGCTTAATAATTCAATGTGTGAAAACAATGGCTGTTTGAACGAATAAATACTTTTTATATCGAATTACAATGGAACTTAGAACATTACAAGTTATGAAAATTTCAGCGAGGATCACTCAAAACTTTCAATGCGATCTTTATTCTTAATCCAATAACAAATATACTTATTTATTTCTTCGTCTTTCGTGTTTTCTTTTTCGGAATTTTTTGTATAAATCCTCTAATCATGCGCAAGCGGCAACCGCATTCTACCCTGGAATATGTTGGCGATGCACACTCAAGATTGGCCGTGGCCGCAAAGAAATTCAGCTGTGGTGTGGAATGTTAAAGCAAAACGGGTCGACGCGATGATTGTTGAGTGGAAGAACAGATTTTTTTGCTTTCTTTGTAATTTGAACAGTAATTTGAGCAATAGTGTTATAAATTATTTTCAAACACGAAACTGAGAAATTTAATTCACGAATAGAAGCAAAAGAAAATACCCCACAAATTGTAAAGCAAATCCTAAACCAATGTATGATGTATAGATTATCGCGCTTTGCATAGAGGTGGTAGCCTGCATATCTTATTATCCATTACATTTTCTGAAATTTTGAAAAAGTACACAGAAAAAATATTCTTGGTTCATTTCATGTTCGATGAACAAGAGTTTCCAAAGGAAATTTCACCGCAAATTTCGATAAAGTAAGACAAATAGAAAAGATACCTGAACAATTGATAGATAAGAGTGCGTTAAGAAAGTTGGTTTTAACTTTGGGTGGTTTGTTTGGAACTCAAGCGGTTAGCAGGGGATAGCCAAGGGATAGACCTGCATGGTGCTGAGTTGGAAGTATGAAATAAATTGAATGAATTGAAGTGTAATTAAGTGAACTAAACGATTAACGAATCCTAGTCAAATAAGCCAGCAAGCGAGAGCCTTTAGTTACGTGTCCATTACGCTAGTGATAGTTCTGCAAAAGTCCCATGCCCGTTGTAGGAGTCTACAGGAGGTTTTCGATTCAACATTTGGAAAGTGGTCTAGCTAGCCCAATTGTGAATTTTTCAAGAGCGTGCTCGTGCTTGGAGAATTTAACTCGAAATAAATTCTGGAAGTGATCTTAGATACCAGACATGCAGAAAGATTGGATGTTCCTTTCTACGATTTCTGCCGAAGCTGCAGATCTGAAGAAGAGAAGGAAACGATCCAAAATTTTCTGTGTGGATGCCCAGCACCATCCAGGAAACGCAGCAAACTCTACACTCGCCCTTCTTGGATTGCCTCACAGAAGTTGCTAATTTAAACCCTAGCTGCATAGCCAGCTTCATACGAGAGTCTAAATGGTTCTCGTCATCGCGTAGCTAGGTTCTAGTGTCGTCCAAATCTTTTGTGGTATCACAATGGGCCTGTCGTGGGCCAAGTGAGCAATCCTGTCACTACAACCAACCGATCTTAGATAAATGGTGATAGAAAGTGTAGACTATCTTTTGATTTGGTTATGCATGCTCGTTATCCAAAAATATGCCTTTTACGGGACTGACGTAAGCTGATTTTTAGCGCATTTGTGTTCCAAGAGTCAAGCAACTGATTATTTTCCTGATACGTCACTAGAAACGGTTTTTCGCTTGGCGTAGCTGCCGAAACATTTACATTACACCTACGCGGTACAGAAGAAAAGCTGCATGTTCATTCGCATAACAGCTCTGAAGAGATGCCAGCAAGATTATGCTCTTCTAGGTGGCGGATTCAAGTCATGTAAATTTGGGATATCTTGAGCTGCCCGTTAAAAGCCGAAGGATATATTTGAATACTCAAATCACAATTTGCTATGTTTGTATCGTCAAGTTTACAGCACTACTATCGATAATCTTTTCTGAGTAGAGATACCTATACACCACGGTTATGTGCCAATATTTAGAAGTAAATGCTTCATATCTTGTGGAATCATTTAAATGCTTTGGTTAACAATATTTTTATTTTCAAACTCCTATCTTTAAATCACCGTGATGAAGAAGTGATTTCTTAAAGGTTCAGTCTTTCCAGATGTCCTTTGGTTAAAATCCCGTTTTATGGCTTGGTTGATCAATTAACATATGTAATATCCATCGCGGTTGTACAATATAACCTATAATACTTGGTAAACGAAAAATAAGGAAAATTCAGGATTTATTTTACCACAAAATAGTTTTTTTCAAGAAGCAGGAATGGAAAACGCTCCTCATTAGCAGTTAAACCACTTGTCTTTCGTTTCCTCTTTTCTTCAATATTTTATTTTTAGTCGGTTACTAATTTTATAGTTTCATTTTCCTGTTTTGTGATTACGAAATTATTCTTATGTTTATATTCGTGAGTTGTAATGTTTCTTTTATTAATACTAATATTTTTTTTTTTGAAAATTTATGCGGTTACTATAATTTGTTTCATCAATAAAGGAAGAACCATGAAGTAAGGCAGAAACACTGGGGTTTCCTTGAAGATCCTCTTGCCTTCTTAAGTTTCAGCAGATATGCACATGAACAGATCCGACTGCGGTAAGTATTGGTCGGCCCAGCACAATTAAAAACATGCGAATATACGAGCGCTGGACCTTGGTACGGTGGGCCCAGGTAGTGACATCTGCGGCTGGCAAGCATAACTAGCCTTCCAGTCGAGAGAAGCACAGCCGCTCGAGGGTTTGTTTGCTAGCGCTGCTTGCTTTCGCTCCGATCGGGAATTAGTCCGTTTTGATTAAAGTAATTGACTTTAACTCCCTTGGGTAGGGTTTCTTCGCGGTATTTTCTCGATATGATAGCAAAAGTTTCTGGAGCAAAGAAGTATAAGAGGTATGTCCTCAGGAAATTGATATTTGAACTTTTTGATTTGATGATATTTGGTGAAAAATTTCGTAATCGGGCAAATCTCAAGAAAATAAGATTCGGGGCCTACGGTAGAGAACTTTCCCACTCTAATGCGCAGCGAACTGAGCTGGCCTGTCAACGTCCATGGCACATCTACATAGCTTTGTAGAGGCCGAACCCGACTTAGTTTGCACGACAAAAGAGTTCGTTGGCTTGCCCTCGGGACAGAACGAATGAGATAAAAGTCTTGCTGACTTGAAGTCTTCTCGGCATTTCATTTGCAACATATTTAATCTCATTACAATGAATGATTAAATATATAATATGAAATGATCGAGAAATTGCATTTGAATTTATTTAGATAAAAAAATCAATATATCATGCTTTGATTGTTTTTTTGAATTTTCGAAAATTAAAAAGAATTGAGTAGAATTAATAAATTTTGAATGTTCCTTTATTACAATTTATCAGTTGTAATTACGAATATAAATTGATTGGTGCAATTATTCTTTTAGAGGAACATTAAATTTAACAAAAAGCAGCATAAGCAGCATACACTAAAAAGGGCAACAGCTAGTTCCCTAAAAGCTTGAAAAATACAAACAATGTAATGGTGAACTTAAGTTAATTTCTTTTTTTAATTCTAAAAACTTTAGCAACATTAAATTGCAATACAAACGCAAGAAACAATATGTTTATCTTGAGTATCAAAGAAATAAAGATCCGGTAACATTTTTTCATGCTCATGGAAATCATTATATGAATAATCAGCACATGTAATCAAAGCTGTATTTTTCATACATCTGCTTCTCAGTTAATTTAATCGAGTGGCGATAAGATGCGATCCACTTTATTAAATAGAACTAAGTTCATCTCGGTTCATTCACCCATTTTCAATTTTCGTATGTTTACATCAAAAAATTCAATATAAGCTATGTATGTATATACAATCATCATTTATTCATTTACACTATTTGGCATTAAAATTAGATGTCCTCGTTGATTGCTTTCATTATTTGACCCTTACATCCAAGCCTATCAAATTGAAGGAAAAAAATTAGCCATTAAATTACTGATTTAGATTTTTTTTTTCTTTTTTTGGAATAAAGGGGCTTCGACATGGGGAACGTGGTTTCTTATGAACTCAATGAGAACTTCTTGTAAAAGGACTCTCACATATATTATAAATCAGACCGTCAATCTCGTATGATTGCATATGAGATATGATTATTGCACTGTCCAACAATTTATTGAAGATATTGTTAGCAGATTCTTCCGAAGCGATAAGAATAGCGTTTAGCACTGGAGGACGCTATCGGTCCAAAGTAAGAATGCGACCGTCAATTGAAAGTGTTTGCGATAAAATTGTAATCTAAACGCCATTAGCATTACATACACCAGTTTCACGATAAATGCGGAACTTTATTTTGCATGAATCATGGATGTCTTTCTATATTTTTGATATTTTTAATCAAACAATTAGCTGAAAGGCTGGAACTCACTAATATACATGTTACTTTATCAGCCCGTTCGAAAAACAGATAATCTTATATTAATAATCGTCTTAACCCTTTCATGGGCAGTACCAACTACGTCACTTTCTTCGGTTTTGACGATTATCAGATTGACTCAAAATTACTCTGAAAAATTAAGATCCAGAGTGAGGTGAAATTCAACTCTTTTTTTCTTCGTGAACTGACTTTTGTTTGGCTGCACGTTGTCAGTCTTTGTCTGTGATTAGAATCGTACCAAGCCCGGTTATGAAAGGAACCTATTACACAGGTCCAATAATTCTTCACAATACGAAATTTAAGAGAGAAGAAGGGAGTAGGGAGATATGTGCGAAACAAACATAAAAATACACATATTACGTACAGCAGAGCATATACAGCTACCCATGTGTTGAAAACTGATAGTCCCATTTTTACTCTGGGTTTAACGAACATGGTATACGGTCAAGGTATTTAGACTAGACTAACTAACTAGTCCATATACCTTGGTCTACGGTCACCACCTTCCATTCTGGTAAACTCGGTAGCACTGGTGCGTTTCTTGATCTTTACCTCATAATTTTAGGTTAGCAGTTTACTCTCAACCCATGGTGCAGGATTATAAAGAAGACAAAGTACGAACCACAGTATAGGTAGACCCGCTATGTAATGTTTCATATAAAGGCACACTATCAAGTACGGCCCGCGGTTCTACGGGACAAAGTCAATTTTTTTCCTTCATCTTGTTGTCATTTATCATATGTTTGTTTTCATTTATCATATATTTGCTGCCGTTTATGACAAAATGGCAGCTATCTACTGGTCGGGGCACTGCCAGAACTCGTATAAGTACTTTTCTTGCTAAGCGTGAAAAATATCGTTAGAAACTTCAGTTCATTGAATTACAATGGTGAAACGTCTTCGCTGACATAAATTTCATTTGCTTTTGACAAATTGATTTAGAGAAAAAGTCAAAATGCCTGAAAAAATGTCTCATGTGTTAAAGTGAAAGATGAAGTCCGCGAAAGTGCTTTGTCCTCTGTAAATCTGGTAGTGCTTGGCATTCGTCAATTTTCGCAAGCACATGGCACCATTTCTTGGAAGGAAATTTCTTGTTTGAAGGCTTCGATTGCATACTGGGTGTTACCTATACTGTGGTACGAACACTCGGAGATCCCAAAAAAATGAGACGAAAGATGCATTACTCTTTCTTCAGCTCTCTGAAGAAGTGGTATAGGTTTATGTTTGAAATGTCTCGCGCGAAAAACGGATGAAAACACGCAGCGAATTGTTCCCATGTGGAATTGGGCAACTGTATTGTGTATGTCTGTATGTATTGTGTCCTCATTGGAATGGAGCTAAACTTTTTGTAGAGAGTGAAGAAAAGAAGTTAGGCGCAAAAGGAGTACGAAATGCTCGCCTTATTCATTGTTTGATATTAAAAAAAAATTTGGAAAATGCCGATGCCCGCGAAGGGGTTAAGTAACTTCAATCTATTGTGCGTCGCAAATCTTCCAAATGGAATGTTTTTGTTTTGATTCGTAGCGAGATAATGAAGAGCATTTAAAGTCAATATTTGTAAAAATTTCGTTAGTTCTTAATTGCAGTTAGACAATTTCAATCACAATGGTATCCGTTCTTCTTGTAGTCGCGTTTGTGTGCATGCTTATATATTACGCATTAGAGTATGGATTCTACCGCCCGAAAAAGTTTCCGCCCGGTAAATAATTTCGAAAAAAGTGTCAGAAGTTTTAAATAGTTCGTTACATTGTATATTGAAATTTACAGGACCTCCGCGAATTCCTATATTTGGGGCGTACTTATTTTTTCTTCTTATTGATTACGATGCCACTTTTAAAGTCGCGATGCTATTTAGTAAATGGTATAAATCTAATATCATTGGATTCTATTTGAGCAAGTATCCGACAGTGGTAGTGCATTCATATGAAGGCGTGAAAGAGGTCCTTACGCGACAGGAATTCGATGGACGACCTGATTTATTTGCAGGCAGACTGCGCGATCCGAATTATAATCGGAAAGGTGAGTGGCTACTAAAATATTTGGATTCAAACGTTTGTTGTTGAGAATTAGATAAGCAATCAGCAGCAACCTAAGTTAAGTAAAATAACAAGTGGTAGCTATTGTTTGCGTTCGCTCTTAATAACCTTGCAACTCTTGAACGGAGCTGAATCGAAATTTATTCTAGGCCATTTTTCTACTCAGAAAGACTTCAGCTTTCACATAAGTTTTGTTTGTAAACGTTGCTAGAATGATCCCCACAATTAAAAATTTCATACACAACTTTTAACATATAAATACATGAAGATAAATAAATACTTGGTGTGAAAAAATTTAAGTCGAAAATGATAAAGGAAATCCGGCAAATTTGAAGATATTGAACGAATATCCTATTCATCTATCCACAATATCCATAAATATTCTGCGAAAACCCGATTGAAAATACCATTATCTCTTGATTTTATCCATCAAAAAATATGTGGAGTCGCACTTGTCCATATTTAGGTACTAAATTTAATCTAATATAATAATTTTTTGGACTAAAGAAACTGTTCTTTGAATTAGATCCAAACAGACTGGATTTATATAAAACTCTGAAAAATGAGATTGTCTTCTTTATGATTTCTAAGATATTAGGAATAAATAATTTTTATTAAATGCCGTCTTTTTAGCTCAGCTCCAGAAGTATTTAAAATGCAAACATGAAGAAACGACCATTCTAATAAATCGACTAAATCCAGATCCGCTTAAGCATCATTCAATTTAGTTGTGGAATGCATGGTTATCCAAATCCTTTCGTATTCAAATATCAATTGCGTTTATGAATACTAATCAGTAGCCTATTGCAGTTAAATTGTGATCCCTTAAAAAAGCCAAAGAATGCTAATTACAAAGCTATTTATTTCTTAAATTAGCTATGATTCGATTGGATTGTTTTAGTTATCCTTGCAAAATTGAATTTATTAACTCCACGAATATATGTAAAAATTGAACACATTAGATTTGTCTATTATTCTTAGCTACTAAGTTATTAGGTATAAAAATCCGACGATATTTTTTATGTGTTCGTGCCGTCGCTGTGACGAACAAATAACGGAAATACCAGCACATTTATGCAAATAATTGATTATTATAGATATATTATGTATTTTCCTTAAATTACTTCCCAGTATATTGGAAGTTCTTGTAATCGCCTCGAAAATCGAAATTGAAATTTTCAACATTTCTTTACGTTTTGAGAAAGAGAGATGTATGTGTGTGTGTGTGTACGTACGTACGTACGTTCGTGGACAGTTTTTTCTACGAGCATAGCTCACGTAAACATATAAACGTATCGACTTCTTTGAGGTGTCAATCGAAGCGTGTTTGCAATCTTAAGAGCTTATTAGGTTTTGGGAAACTTCGGTCGGTGAGGGGGGGGGGTGTTGTTTTCCCCCTTTGAAGGTCATTTATGTCATGCATTATATCTCGCGAACCAAAGATACGATTTAGGTGTCGATCGACGCGTATTAACATTTGTGTGAATCTACCAAAATTTGAAAAAAATCGCCGGGGCCGTTTTTTTATTTAAGAAAAAAAGTGCAAAAAGTTAGGTTTTTTTCATAAACAATAAAATTTTAACCTGATTTGCGAAAAACAGTAATCAACGTTTATAAAATTTATATACTCCAAGTAGTGCTTGTAAAAATACAATCAAAACTTTACCTCATGATTACGTAAAAAATTAAATAAAAAATAAAAAATCATCAGTCATCATGATCTTCAAGATCATTTCTGTCATTCACTATATCTCACGAACCAGATATAATATTTGCATCATTAAGGGGTCAATCGACGTGTATTAACATCTTTTTGATTATTTTAACATTATAAAAATCCGTTTCAGTGGTTTTTTTAATTTAATAGAAGAAAATGCGAAAACTTAGGGTTTTTTTAACCTGATTTTCACAACACAGTAATAAATGTTTATTAAATTTATACATTCCTATCAGTTTTTGAAGAGAAACCAGCAAAACTTTTTTCATGATTCTGAAAAAAACTCAATTAAAAATAAAAAATCATTCAAAGTTACGATATGCAAAGGGTCCTTCCGAATGATATTACCTTATATCTTTTATTCTAAAGACTTTGTTGTAAAGTCAATCAAAGTTTTAAAATGTTTGGATAATTTGAGCAGATTTTTAATAGTTTTTGCAGTCATTTGATTAAAAAAATCTGCTTAAATTTTGAAAACCATCAAAATTTTAATCAAATTTGCATTAATCAATCATCATAAACCATCCATTAAAAGCCTTGCGTAATCAATGGATGCTCCCGTAGATGATATGATTAATATTAACTCATTCCTGTTACTGCTATGAATACCTCTCATTATTATTATTTAAAGTAGTACTATTTTCAAAATTATTATTGTGTTTAATATTTTTTATTGTTTATCTAGATATTACTGGGAAGTTGACCGTGTGGACCTGAAGGGTCGCACTTCGCGGCTTGTTTTTATTTGCAATTGACTTTCGGATGTTAAATTTTTCCTATCTTTTCACACTTATATCGTGGAAAACGAACGTATCTATTTTCGAATCAAACGTTTGAATCCAAAACTTGTCAGGCTCAAACATAAGCAACTTAATAAAGGTAGAATCTGATATATTGTTTGAATTCACGCCTCTTGACAAATTGAACGTAAATATAACGGACATAAAATCTTAATTCCCAAGTTTTCGTGATTTTCAGCATTCGTTGAAAAATATTTGACGTAGTGACGTCATTCCTAAAAGCTTTCAGGAATACATCACCTCATGTTTTAAATAGTGGGGTAGACCATCAGTTGGTTTCTTTCTGAAATTGATATAGCGAATAGACCGTTAAATATTTTCAAGCGACTTTTGGTTTGTTCTTAAAGTAAAATAATTTCAACTCGTCTGGCTTGGCGATAACCCATAGCCTTGACTCAATTTCACAGTACATTGCCCATTGTTTTTGGATCTGTATTATTTAACGAGGAGCTCTGTGAAGATTTTTAAGTACATCATTTGCATGTGTATCGTTGGAGAAACAACGTTCCTTAATGTTTCTACATGAAAAATAATGAAAAGTTTGAATTTATAGGTGATGTGGCTTATTTTCGACAAAATTTTTTCTCAAAAATCACAGTTTTTGTAACAAAACGTTAACTTCGAAAATAATTTTTCACTATTTTACACCGTTATTCAAGCGGAGAGTGATTTATTTCTTCCATTGGAGGTTCGATAATATATGAAGTACTTCTCTATTGTGATAAAAACTGCTGGAATAACATACACGTAAAAAGAACTAACTACGAAACTCATTTTTTCACAGTGAGGAAGTTTGAACGAAGCCCTATGCTAAAAAAAAGTTCAACCGGTACAAATGAAACAAGCCGTGGGTGCGACCCTTGAGGTCCACACGGTCAACTTCCCAGTAATATTTACATAAATATTAAAAATATTAAACACAATAATAATTATGGAAATAATACTACTTTTAATAATAAAATCGTACCTCTCATATAAGTTATTGGAATGACTTAATAAATCTAAAATCTACGCGAGCGTCAATTGATTACGTAAAGATTTTCGTGGATGGGTTTGATTTAATATTCACGCGGATCAATCGGAGGGGGGACAGGTTACAAAGCCATTTCTACGTTATTTGTTATTTTCATATCGATGCTTGAAGGACAAAACAGCGCTAGCAAAAATGAATGCGGTTTTTGTTATTTCGACAACTGAAGAGATTTTGTCGCGTGATGGCCATTTTGAATAGTTGCGGTCAAAACTGCTAGCACTTCGGCATAATCACTGAATTTGTATTTTTTCACGATTTTACATCAATGAAACTAATAATTATTTCTTATGTTCTGTTGATTTTGAGAAACATTGATAATGCAGTCACAAATAGGTTCAATTGCATGTAAAAAGTAAAATGTATGTATTACAAATGATGAAGGAAGTAAATGAAATCTTACGAAAACTAAAGAATTAAACTCCTAAAAACTACATTTTTTTATTTGATGAAAGCTTTTCAAAGCATATGATCTTAAAAAGCGTTGACTACAAAACATTTTACCATTCAAAACGTTGATTATCACAATTGCAAATATGATTTGATTTGTATTGGTTTTCAAAATTTAAGCAGTTTTTTTATTAAAGTTAAAACACGGTTTTATGAAGACTATTAAAAATCTCCGCAAATTATGCAAATTATAATAAACTTTGATTGACTTTACAACAATGTCTTTATAATAAGAGATTTAAGGTATACAAATTCGTATGAACCCGTTTCACATGGTGACTTTGAATATTTTTTTTATTTTTTATTCAATTTGTTTTGAAATCATTAGAAAATATTTTGCTAGTCTCTACAGAAATTGATAAAAGTTTATAAATTTTATAAACATTTATTATCACGATGTTAATTCTATTAATTATTAATTAATTTTTTATGAAAAAAAACACTAATTTTCAATATTTTTTTTATTAAATTAAAAAAATGGCTTTAAAGATTTTTTTAAATTTAAAAACATCATTAAAATGTTAATACGCGTTGATTGACTTCTTAATGATGCAAAGATTATATTTGGTTTTCGAGATATAATGATTGACATAAATGACCATGAAGGACATGATGACTTTTAATGATTTTTTATTTTTAATTTAATTTTTTTTGTAGTCATGAAAAAAAAATTTGAAAAATTTTTTACACAAACTGTTTCGAGTATATAAATTTTATAAATATTGATTACTGCGACTTGAAAATAAAGTTAAAAATTTGATGTACTTGAAAAAAAACTCCAATGTTTTGCACTTTTTTTCAAGAAATTAAAAAACGGCTAGAAGAAGTTTTTTAAAAACTTGATAGAATCACGAAAATGTAAATACGCGTCGATTGACACCTTGGTTCACGAGATATAGCGCATGACAGGGTTGACCTTTAAGGGGTGAAAACAGCAAACCTCCCCAACCGAAGTGTCCCAAAAACTAATCAGCTCTTAAGATTGCAAAGACGCTTCGATTGACCCCTTAACGAAGTTGATACGACTTTTTTTACGTGAGTTATGCTCGTAGAAAAAACTGTCCACGAACGCACGTACGTACGTTCGTACACACACACACATACATACTTCTTTCTAAAAACACTTTATATATACTCTATAGACTTCAAAACGTAAAGAAATGTTGACAATTTCAATTTCGATTTTCGAGGCGATTACAAGAACTTCCCATATACTGGGAAGTTAATTATTCCTAGGTATAAATCAAAAGCCAACAAATTTTGGAGGAAAACTTCGAAAAATATCTAAGGAAAATGTACAAAAAGTATAACGAGGGCCAAATAGCTCATGCAAAAAATATTTTGAATTGAAGAATTTTGCAAAAAAGGGAAATCAGACAACTCCTATGAAATTCTGAGGAATACATCAATTTCAAACAAAGCAATATCCTCGAAGTAAAAGCCTACTTTTTAAAGGATCTTTTAAAGAAATAACTTCTCAATTATTAAAAAGACCCAACTGTTTCCCATCTTTTTGATTTTTATTTACCAAACACTTATATAAGGACTGTATCGGAAAAAAATAACCATTAGTTTTTCCCGCATAGCTCCTGTTTGAGATAAATTTAAGTCGTCATCAGATATGCAAAATTAGCAATAAAATGCGACAAAAAAGAACGTCTAATCCATTCGTCTTGTAAGATCACAAAGAGTCATCAAAAAAAGTGCGTAGTTTAATTGTGTGTAAATACCTGGAAAATTCCCTCCGTAAATATTCGATACCAGCAAAGGAGACCAATTCGTCGATTGCAACAGTAAAACAAACGATTATAAAGTGCATGTTGCTAGAAAGGCTGGATCAGATAGAAAATATGTCCATCCAATACAAATTTGAGCCGAAAGGTAAAGAGGAAATTTTCGCAGAGTCCTAACACATCCATTCGAGATATGGCTCAAAAAGTACAAACATTGAACGCAATGATTCATAGGATTAAGAAACATAATCAGATCATTAAAGATCCAAAAAGTACCCGATCGATCCGAAAGGAGAGGAGGAGAAAGAAGCGAAAAATCGAGCTGGAATGCTATGCAAGGATTACCTGACCAAATTCGATTATGTGTTGTGCTGGACGATGAAACATGCGTGAAGGCCGATTTCACACAGTTGCCTGGTCAGGATTTCTATAAGCAGGATCAAAGGGTGGTGTTAGCCCAAAACATAAAACCAAAAAAAGTACCAAATTTCCCAAGCGGTATATGATTTAGCAGGCAATATGTCGATGTGGTCTCAGATCAGAGGAATTTGTAGCGAAGGGTACCATCAACTCAGCAGTATACATTCAAGAGTGTTTAGAGAAGCAACTAAAACATTTTTTGAGAAACACGACGCATCTGTAGCATTTTGGCCAGATTTAGCGACAAGTCATTATGCTCGTTCAACAATGAAGTGGTATGAGGACAACATCTCCGTGGTACCGAAAGCATCTAACCCACCAAACTGTCCAGAAATTCAACTAATCGAAAGATGATGACGCTTGCATGTTTTGAAAATAAAAATCAAAGAAATAGAAAATATGCAGACTTTTTTAAAAAAATGTCAAAATTTTCTTGAATCAGACTCCGAAAAAATTGCGAGAACTGCTCAATAAATTGTCTTGTGCACATCGCCCGCTTATTCGTTAGTTGACTTCGTAGACTAAAAAAAGAATCAAGAGTTTGTGGTTTCTTTGCATCTTTCGAAACTGTATCATTAAATTCGCTTTCAGATATAATTACGACTTTTCACACATGGAATTTTCCAGAATAGCTCTTCAACCAAATTATCATTTTCTGCAGCGTTTCAAAGCTATAATTATTTTATTTTTTTCTTGACCTTTGAGATAGGATAGGATAGAGGGTAGATTAAAAGTGAATGATAGACGAATAATTTTATTATTATAGTTCAAGTCTCAATTATTTTTTTCTTTAATCAGAGACCAGCAAGTCCTAAAAACATTTAAACATATTATCAGGATCTCATATCTGAACAATTTGGAACTTTCATATTCTGGAACCGGTTCCAAATTTTGTACAAAAGATTTAAAAAAACATAATCATCTAATTTTTAAAGGTGTTTTTTAAATGAAATTCTCATTCATATTATTTTCCTTCAGAACATCGCTCTATTTTGTTAACAAAACAACTCATAATTCCTTATTTTACTAACAGGCATATTCTTCAACGATGGTCCCATATGGAAGGTCCAGCGTCGATTCATTCTTCGATACCTTCGTGACTTCGGGTTCGGGCGACGTTTTCAAGAACTCGAATCCTTTATAGCTGAAGAGTTACTAGAACTCTTAGATATTCTTAAAAATGGACCGAAATATCCTCACGAGCGACAGTTCTTTAAAGGCAATCAAGCTCTTTGTCCTTATTTCATGTCACCAGTGATGGTGAATGCATTCTTGAAAATATTATGCAACGAACGTATTTCGCGAGAAGATCAAAATACCATCGGAGACGTAGCCATCGCTACGGAGGAATTCCAGCGCAAAGCAGACGACTATGGCAGGCTGATTAGTCTCTATCCATGGATTCGCCATTTATTCCCGAAGAGAAGTGGATTCAAGGAGCTCACTGAATCGAATGCTGTGGTATATAAATTCATCAAAGCTATTATTGATCGGCATTTAGAGACATTTAATCGCGATCACATCCGCAATTTCATTGACATGTACATCGATGAAATGCTACAGGAGCAAAAACAAGGAGGACCAAGCACTTTTTCTAGTAAATAATTGTTTTCCACGCCATCCATCAGGAAGACGTTTTTATTTATTTCAGCCGATCAGTTTGTTCTGAGCGTTGTGGATTTCATCTTCCCAGTAATATCTGCAATTTCAACCCAGCTCTCGTTCATCTTCCAATGGTTTGTTCTCAAGCCAGAAATTCAAACAAGGGTTCAAACAGAAATAGACGAAGTAGTTGGCAGAGGACGCTTGCCCACTTTGGATGATAGGCAAAACATGCATTACACAGAAGCTGCTATACGAGAATGTTTAAGGCTGGAAACATTGGTGCCATCGAACATACCTCACCGAGCTCTAGTCGATACGGAACTTCTAGGTTACTCTATACCTGCGGTCAGTAAACATAAGTTTTATTAATTTAATCTTATTTTAAGGGTAAGAGCTCAGTAATGTTTCCTAAGAGATACATTAAGTTTTAAATTGTGAACATATTGATGTTTGTTAAAAACTATGACAAATTTCAAAGACTTCGAAAACACTAACTGTTTAAAATATCATTTAACTGCTTTCTCAGGATACAATCGTTTATACTGGCCTATACGGATTCCATCACGATAAGCAACTATGGGGCGATCCGGAAAACTTTCGACCACAGAGATTTTTGGACAGTAAAGGACATTTCTCTGTGAAAACGGACGTATCGTTGCCATTTGGAGCTGGTAATTTATCACAATATGTTTTCTAACTCTCAAGAACGATTGTAAACATTTTCATTATGTAGGGAAACGACTTTGTGCGGGAGAAACATTCGCAAGAAATATGCTTTTCCTAACACTAAGTACAATATGTCAAAACTTCAGTGTAGTGCAAGGCGAAGGTGAAAGCTTGCCTGATATGAACAAGTCTATATGCGGTCTAATTAGAACGCCTCCAGATTTTTGGGTACAATTAGAGACTCGGTAATTTAATGATGAGTAGATTTTAAGCTAAGAAATTTAACACATAAAGACATTGACTATTTGAATGAATAAATACGTTTTATATCAAATTACAATGTAACTTAGTTAAAACATCACAAGTTATGAAAATTTTAGCACGGATCACTCGAGCGATCTTTATTCGTAATCCAATGTCATTATTATTTCTTCGTCTTTCATATTTTCTTTTTCGGTATTTTTTGTATAAATCCTCTAATCATGCGCAAGCGGCAACCGCATTCTACCCTGGAATATGTTGGCGATGCACACTCAAGATTGACCGTGGCCGCAAAGAAATTCAGCTGTGGTGTGGAATGTTAAAGCAAAACGGGTCGACGCGCTGACTGTTGGGTGGAAGAACAGATTTTTTTGCTTTCTTTGTAATTTGAACAGTAATTTGAGCAATAGTGTTATAAATTATTTTCAAACACGAAACTGAGAAATTTAATTCACGAATAGAAGCAAAAGAAAATACCCCACAAATTGTAAAGCAAATCCTAAACCAATGTATGATGTATAGATTATCGCGCTTTGCATAGAGGTGGTAGCCTGCATATCTTATTTTCCATTACATTTTCTGAAATTTTGAAAAAGTACACAGAAAAAATATTCTTGGTTTATTTCATGTTCGATGAACAAGAGTTTCCAAAGGAAATTTCACCAAATTTCGATAAGTAAGATAAATAGAAAAGGTAACTGAACAATTGATTGATAAGAGTGCGTTAGGAACGTTGGTTTTAACTTGGAGTGATTTGTTTGGAACTCAAGCGGTTGGCAGGGGATAGCCAAGGGATAAACCCACATGGTGTTGAGTTGGAAGTATGAAATAAATTGTAGAGTGGCTTTCACAAGTGTAATTAAGTGAACTAAACGATTACCGAATCCTAGTCAAAGAAGCCAGCAAGCGGGAGCCTTTGATTACGTGTCCATTACGCTAGTGATAATTCTGCAAAAGTCCCATAACTCCTAATGGAGATTTTCGATTCAACATTTGGGAAGTGGTCTAGCTAGCCCAATTGTGAATTTTTAAAGAGCGTGCGCATGCTTGGAAGGTTTGGCTCGCAATAAATTCTGGAAGTGATCTTAGATACCAGACATGCAGAAAGATTGGGTATTCCTTTCTACGATTTCTGCTGAAGATGCAGATCTAAAAAAGAGAAGGAAACAATCCAACATTTTCTGTGCGGATGCCCAGCACCATCCAGGAAACGCAGCAAACTCTACACCCGCCCTTCCTGGATTGCCTCACAAAAGTTGCTAATTTAAACGCTAGCTGCATAGCCAGCTTCATACGAGAGTCTAAATGGTTCTCGTCATCGCGTAGCTAGGTTTTAGTGTCGTCCAAATTTTTTGTGGCATCACAATGGGCCTATCGTGGGCTTAGTGAGCGATCCTGTCACTACAACCAACCGATCTTAGATAAATGGTGATAGAAATTGCATACAATCTATTGATTTGGTTATGTATGCTCGTTATGCAAAAATATGCCTTTTTACGGGACTGACGTAATTTGATTTTTAGCGCATTCGAGTTCTAAGAGTCAAAAAGAGTCAAAAAGCCAGAAACGGCTTTTCGCTTGGCGAAGCTGTAGAAACATTGACATTACACCTACGCGGTACAGAAGAAGGTTCATGTTCACTCACATAACAGCTCTGAAGAGATGCCAGCGGGGTTATGCTGTTCTAGGTGGCGGATTGAAGTCATGAAAATTTGGGACGTCTTGATCCGCTCAGGTCCGCTCAGCTCAGCTCAGCTCCGCGCGTCAGCTCAGCTCCGGCAGGATTTCCGCACACTTGGTCAGCTCAGCTCCGATATATTTTCAATATGTTTCTACGCTCA
This sequence comes from Oxycera nigricornis, assembly GCA_963942545.1. NCBI lineage: Eukaryota > Metazoa > Arthropoda > Insecta > Diptera > Stratiomyidae > Oxycera > Oxycera nigricornis. The sequence goes on along the minus strand of OZ012660.1, from coordinate 48,775,726 downwards.
GTTCAAAGGATATCGTCAGTGCTCAACAAGTCTTTATGCCCTAGGTCGTACAATACGGCATGACATATTGTTGCACTAATGCAATTAATTTTGCCTCCGAAAACATGCACCAAATAAAATTTTACATAGAATAAAAGCAAACAATTGAGCTGTTGCTCATTTGATTTCGTTCCGGCATCCGCACAGAATCGATTTCTATCCGAAAAGTGCTGAAGTGGTCTGAGCGGAAGCACCGGACCTGAGCTGAGCGGATCAAGTGTGTGGGCCTACACCTGATTGCATAGCTTTCGATTTTTTTTCTGTAGGCCTGGGCGGAGCTGAGCTGAGCGGATCAAGTGTGCGAAGTGCCTTAAGCTGCCCGTTGGAAGCCGAAGGATGTTTTTGAATACCCAAATCACAATTCGCTATGTTTGCATCGTCAACTTTACAACACTACCATCGATAATCTTTTCTGAGTAGATTATTTGCCAATTGTTAGAAGTAAGTGCTTCATATCTTGTGGTGTCATTTAATTGCTTTGGTAAACATTATTTTTCTCTTCAAGGTTCTGTCTTTCACGATGTCCTCTGGTTAAAACCCCGTTTAATGGCTTGGTTCATCAATATTGATATCTAATGTTAATCGTGGGTAGATTTATAGTATAATCTATAAAACTTAATAAAGTTGAGAGAGATAGGAAACGAAAAATAAGGGAAATTCAGGATTTAATTTGTAACAAAATGTTTTTTTAAGAAAGAACGATGGAGAGGTCTCCTCATCAGCAGTGAAAACAGTAAGTAAATTTAACTCCTCTCTTGTTTCTTCTTTTGTGTAAGACAAATATTTTTGCTTTTTTATTAATTTTATTTAATTTGAATATATAAAAATAATATGAATGGCTACGGTGTCCGGTCGCCTTGGGAAACTGCCGCGTCTGTAAATATAATAAAAATAACACATAAGTGTGATGGTCGAGCACAATGAGTACCGACTCTACTTCGATTCCACAAACGACATAAACTATATTCAACTACCCGTCACTCTTTTATCAAGGAAAACATCAAAGACAGTCCTTCGTTTTTTTAGCTCCATATGGGAACCGAACACAGGGAGAGCGCACGAGATGCCAGCTGGGGTGGAGAGGTGAGCCATCAACCAATCCCACGGGGAAGAGCCCCATCCCCGCTACCACTAAGGAGGAGCACCATCCTTAGCTCCAAGATTTCTGGTTCGGTTACCAAATTAGCCTTCACTTAAAACCACTCATACATCATTTAACTATAAATCTTTAACACGGCCAGTTGAATATTGTAGTTAATTCTACGTGAACAAATTCAATATAAAGAAAACACATTCACACCGACAACAACACTTAATAAGCAAAATTGCTTACCTTTACAATAATTCCTGGCAAGTTCCCACACTCCTTAATTATCCTAGTCGTCCACACTTAACTTGCACAACTTCTAATTCACACGTCTCCCTGATAATGACGCGCTGATCCTAGCTGCAAGGATCACCCGCCAAGATCAGGCTAATGTGTCGCATATGTGCGCAACATGGAGTGTGAAATAACATGCAAAACAGGTCTGCTATCTTGACATCGAGAACAAAGTAGCGAGCCGGCTTCTTATCTACTTTCTACGAATATATTCTCAGGTTTTGGGCACTACATATGCGAATGCTACGCTATACTCAATATGGGATTTGAAGGATATTTTATGGATTTTAGAACGAGAATTTACATGGGTCTTACATTTGTTGAATTTTTTCTCTCTGTCGGTTATTAGTTTTATAGTTTCTTTTTCTTCTTCTTTTGGATTATTAATTTATTCTTTTGATTATAAGCTATAGTGTTTCTTTTATTAATATCAAAGTTTTTAAAACTTATACTATTACTATAATTTCTTTTATCAATAAAAGGAAAATCAAGAAGAAAAGCAGAACCACTGACAGTTTTCTTGAAGATCCTCCCGCCTTCTTAAGCTTCTGCAGATATAGGAACAGATCTGACTGTGGTAAGTATTCGTGGACCTAGCGCGCTTAAAAACATGCGAATACACGAGCGCTGGGCCTTGGTAGGGTGGGCCTAGGTAGTGATCTCTGCGGCTGACAAGCTCCACTGAAGCCCGTCTTCCGGTCGAGAGAAGCACAGCTTCTCGAGTGTTCGTTTGCTCAGTCCGATCGGTCGTTTTTTTGTGAGTTAGTCCGTTTTGATTAAAGTAATTGACTTTGGCTCTCTCTTGGATAGGCTTTTTTCGTGGTCTTTTCTCTATATGATAGCGAGTTTTCTGGAGCAGAGAAGTATAGGAGATACATATATATCCTCAGTAAATTGATATTTGAACTTTTTGATTTGATGATATTTGGTGAAAAATTTAGTAATCGGGCAATTAGATAGCTGAATCTCAAGAAAATGAGATTCAGGGCCTACGCTAGAGAACCCACTCTAATACGCAGCGAACTGAGCTGACTTGTCAACAGACATGGCACCTCAAGCTACATATGTACAGGCCGAACCCAACTTAGTCTGCACGACAAAAGGGTCCGTTGCCTTGCCTTCGGGACTGAACGAATGAAATAAGTCTTGTTGACTTGAAGTCTTCTCGGGATTTCGTTTGCAACACATTTAAGCTCGTTACAATTAACTAACATTTGTTCAAATATATTACAATACCAATAAATTTTTAAGCCCGATAGGAAATCATTATTTATTATTTTAGTCTTATTACCAATATTCGAATGATTAAATATATCATATTAAATGATCGAGAAATTACATTTGAATTTATTTATTTAAAATCAATATATCATGTTAAATTTGATTGTATTTTTTAATTTTTGAAAATTAATCAATGTTCCTTTATTACAATTATCAGTTGCAATTACGAATATAAGTTAATTGGTGCAATTTTTTTTTTGAAGAACATTAAATTTAACAAAATGCAGCAGAAGCAGCATACACTGAAACGGGAAGCAGCGAGTTCTCGGAAAGTATGAAAAATACAAACAATTTATTGGTAAACTTAGTTAATTTCTTCTTTTTTTAATACTAAAAACTATGCCAACATAAAATTGAAATATAAACGCAAGGAACAATGTAGTTATCTTGAGTGTCAAATAAATAAAGATCTTGTAAAAAAAATCATGTCAATGGAAATTATTACATATATGAATAATCAGCATATGTAATCAAAACTGTATTTTTCATACATCTTCTTCTCAGTTAATTTAATCGGGTGGCGATAAGATGCGATCCACTTTATTAAATAGAACTAAAGTTCATTACGGTCCATTCACCCATTATCGGTTTTCGTATGTTTACATCAAAAAATTCAATATAAGCTATGTATGTATACATTAATCGTTTATATATAGTGGAAGTATAGTGTAAATCAGTATTTCGCATTAAAATTAAATGTTCTCGTTGATTGCTTGCATATGAGTCACATTACATCCGAGCCTATCAAATTGAAGACGAAAATTAGCCATAAAATTATTGATCTAAACTCATTATTCCGATGTCAAGTGCAATTTTTGGAACAAAGGGGCTTCGACATGGGGAACGTGGTTTTTTATGAACTCAATGATGTATGTAATGTAAAATGCTCGTTCCAAAACCCATAAAATATCCTCAAAATTCCATATTGAGTGTAGCGTAGCATCCTTGCAAGCGCATATGTAGTGCCCAGATCCTGAAGAAAATAGATAAGAAGCCGGCTCGCTATTTTGTTCTCGATGTCAAGATAGCCGACCTGTTTTGCGTTGTTACAATCGAAACACACGCGTTCATTCCGCTGCTTTATTCCTTACTCAAACAAATGAATGACAATGCCTTAATATACGACTATACCTAATCTTATAACTACGCCTACTGCTGTCAGTGACGTTTACCGGTGATTCATCTCTGGTTGTTACCTCGACTTATCTTTGTTCGCTACATCCTGCCCCTCGGTGTTGACATCCTGGTCAGCACAAACATTTAAACGATAAAGCTTCGTTGCTGGTCGTTGGTACGTGCCTGTAGAAGTCCTAACTAGGGATGTTATGGAACGACAAAATATCGTATTAGCTCCAACCGTTCCAGCTCCACCAGCGTATTAGATTCCCTTAAGCGTTCCAGCTCCAAACGGCTCCAAGTTGAAACTCGGAGCCGTTTGGAGTAATTTTTGTTGTTAGAAACAATGATATTCGTGATGAAGTCTGATTTGTTTAAATGCCCGAAACGCCCTGCTGTTGACAACATAACATATGAAAGGCAAGTCATCGTTCTGGAGCCATCAGTATCAGTTTCGGCTCCAGTATCGGTTCCGGCTCCAGTTCCAGTCTATATGAATTATGGAGAAACAGCTCCGACCGGAGCCAATATGTGATTCACGTTGGAGCCGTTCCAAACCGTTCCGAGTGCGTATTTGGTTCCATGGAACGGCTCCGCTAATTTCGAACCATCCCTAGTCCTAACGTTTGCAGAGCGAACAATGTTGTCTGCGCCGGTAAATATCTTGGTTAGTTATTCCCAGCGGCCATTCTCCTCGTGGTAAATTTATGTCGTTGACAATCACTACTTCCCCTTCTCGAAGATTTAACTCATCGGATGTCCACTTTCGCCGGTCGATCAACGTCGGTAAATATTCTCGAAGCCATCTTTTCCAGAATAAATCGATGAGTGCTTGTGATACTCGCCACTGTCGTCGAAGTAGTAGGTCTTATTCATCAAATATTCCCGGTGATCTCACATACACTGATTTTCCTATTAATAGATCATTTGGAGTAATGCTGTAGTCTTCTGTAGCGTCTCCAAAAATTTGAGTCAAGGGCCGGCTGTTTACGATATGCATGTTATTTCACACCCCATGTTGCGTACATATGCGACACATTAGCCTGATCTTGGCGGGTGATCCTTGCAGTTAGGATCAGCGCGTCATTTTCAGTACATACGTGACAGTTATAAGTTGTACAAGTAGTGGGAGTGTAGACGAGGAGGAAAATTAAGGGGTGTGGATTTATTGGAAAGATAAGCAATTTTGCTTATTAAGTGTTGTGGTTGGTGTGATTGTGTTTTTTTATATTTAATTTTTTAAAGTAGAATTAACTACAATATTCAACAGACCGTGTCAAAGAATTATAGTTAAATGTTATTTAAGTGGTTTTAAGTGAAGGCTAATCTGGTAACCGAGCCAAGAACCTTGGAGCTAAGGATGGTGCTCATCCTTAGTGGTAGCGGGGATGGGCCTCCTCCCGTGGGATTGGTTGATGGCTCACTTCTCCACCCCGGCTGGCATCTCGTGCGCTCTCCCTTGATGTCAGCTTACGTGTAGGTTCCGTATTGCCTCATGCGCTCTCCCTTGACAATGGTTCGGTTCCCATATAAAGCTACAAAGACGAAGGACTGTCTATGAAGTTTCCCTTAATGAAAGAGTGACGGGTAGTTGAATATATGAATATAGTTTATTATATGTCTTTTGTGAAATCGAAGAAGAGTCGCTACTTGTTGTGCTCGACCATCTCACTTATGTGTTGTTTCCCAAGGCGATCGGACACCCTACCACAAATAATATTTTTATATTGTCAAATTAATAAATAAATTTAAAAAAAACAAATTTATTTGTCTTACACTTTATCAGCCCGTTCGAAAAACACACAATCTTATATTAATAATCGTCTTGACCCTTTCATGGGCAGTACCAATTACGTCACTTACTTCGAATTTGACGATTAGAAGATTGACTTAAAACTACTCTAAAAAATGAAGATCCAGAGTAAGAAGAAAACGCAACTCTTTTTTTCTTCGTGAACTAACTTTTGTTTGTCTTCACGTTGTCAATCTTTGTCCGTGGTTGGATTCGCGAGGCGGTGCACGAAAAATTGAAAATTGTGTTATGAAGTAATTTGTAATATCGAAAGTGTTTATAAATTGTTGCTAAGGTATGTTGAGTAGAAAAAAGAGTATTTATTAACTTTCGTGTACATGCGAAGTTCTTGTAATCGCCTCGAAAATCGAAATTGAAATGTTCAACATATCTTCACGTTTTGAGGTCTTCAGAGTATACTTAAAGTGTTAATAGAAAGGAGGATGTATGTGTGTGTGTGTGTGTGTGTACGTACGTTCGTGGACAGTTTTTTCTACGAGTATAACTCACGTAAACAAAGTCGTATCGACTTCGTTGAGGTGTCAATAGAAGCGTCTTTGCAATCTTAAGAGCTGATTAGTTTATGGGAACCTTCGGTCGGGGGGCGTTTGTTGTTTTGGCCTTGAAAGTCATTTCGGTCATGTACTATATCTCGCGAAAAATAAAACATAAAATTTGCATTATCAAGGGGGAAGTACGCTTAATTTTACATATTTTTAGATTTTTTTTGAAAATACTGTGATTATAAATTTGTTTCTGAACAAAGTACATAATAATAAAATTATTCAAGAGTATTCTCTGAAATTTGGGTCGGAAAATATTGGTTACCGCAAAATAGGAGTACACACCACATAAAAGGAGTAGTTTTGCGGTGCGCAGCATAACTCACCACTCGATCATCTGATTACAAAAAAAAATGATTTCGTTAGTTTATGAATTTTCCGAGGTAACCATGTCGAGATATATTTTCTTTAACGATTTTTCTACTATCGAATAAAATAAATAAATAATAAAAAACTGCTAAAGTTGACAATCGACACGTATTAACAATTGTGTGAGCCGTTTTTTAATTTAATAAAAAAGTGCAAAAAATAGGGGTTTTTCACACAAAAAAAGCATTTTTAACTTGATGTGCACAATGTTTATAAAATTTATAAACTCTTATCCGATTTTGTAAAAAACGCAGCAAAACTTTTTTTTACGATTACAAAACAAAATTAAATTAAAAATAAAAATTCTTTACAGTCAAAATGTAAAAAAGAGTCCTTCGATTGATATTACCTAATATCTCTCATTCTAAAGACATTGTTGTTAAGTCAATCAAAGCTTGATACTTGCATTAAAAAAAATTGGTTTTGGTAGTTTTGTTCTTTAGTGTTCGTAAAGTTTCAATTACTTCCTCCCTCATCATTTATTTTGTAAATGCAACTAAACCTATTATTGGCTGCATATTCAATGTAATTCGAGGCCAACTGCAAAATAAGAAATAATTATTAGTCTCATTGATATAAAATGCTGAAAAAAATTCAGTGCTTATGCCGAAGTGATGGCAATTTTAAATGCAATTATTCAAAATGGCAACCAAGCGAAAAAATCTCTTCAGTGGGCGTAATAACAATAACTGCATTCATTTCTGCAGCTTTTTGCAGATGTAAAGACTTTCTTGCCAGCATAATTGTTCTTGTTTATTTGATGTGTTAACAAGTGCACACTATAGTTTTTAACTTCCCAGTATAGTGGAAGTTCTTGTAATCGCCTCGAAAATCGAAATTGAAATTTTCAACATTTCTTTACGTTTTGAGGTCTAAAGAGTATATATAAAATGTTTTTAGAAAGGGAGATGTATGTGTGTGTGTGTGTGTGTGTGTATGTACGTACGTACGTACGTACGTAAGTACGTTCGGGACACTTTTTTCTACGAGCATAACTCACGTAAACAAAGTCATATCGAGTTCGTTGAGGTGTCAATCGAAGCGTCTTTGCAATCTTAAGAGCTGATTAGTTTTTGGGATATTTCGGTCGGGGGGTTTGCTGTTTTCGCCCCTTGAAGGTCAACCATGTTATGCGCTATATCTCACGAACCAAACATGCGATTTTCATGATTAAGATGTCAATCGACGCGTTTTAACATTGATATGATTCTATCAAATTTGTAAAAAAATTCTTGGACAGATTTTAATTTTTTTAAAAAAAGTGCAAAAAATTAGGTTTTTTTCAAAAACATCAAATTTTTAACCTAATTTTCAAACCTAAGTAATCAATGTTTATATAATTTATATACTCCAAATAGTTTTTGTGAAAAAACCAGCAAAAGTTTTTTTCATGATAATGAAAAAAATTAAATAAAAAATTAAAAATCATTAAACGTTCAAGGTCATTTACGTCATTCATTATATCTCGAGAACTAAATATAATATTTCCATCATTAAGGTGTCAATCGACGCGTACTATCATTTTAATGATGTTTTCATATGTTAAAAAAATCTTTAAAGTGGTTTTTTAAAATTATTGAAAAAAATTGGAAAAGTAGTGTTTTTTTCATAGAAAAATTCTTTTTTCACCTGATTTGCACATCGTAATAATAAATGTTTGTAGGATTTATAAAATTTTATCAATTTTTGTAGAGAAACCAGCAATAACTTTTCTCATGATTACAAAAAAATTAAATTAAACATAAAAAATCATTCAAAGTCACCATGTAAAAAGGGTTCATTCGAATTATAATACCTTAAATCTCTTATTCTAAAGACATTGTTGTAAAGTCAATCAAAGTTTATTAATATTTGCAAAATTTAAGCAGATTTCCAATAGTCTTCACATCACCATGTTTTAACTTTAATGAAAAAACTGCTTTGTAACCTGTCCCCACTCCGAAGAATACTCAATCAATGGACGCTCCCGTAGATGAAACGATTAATATTAAGTCATTCCAATAACTTTTACGAGAAGTACATTTTTATTATTTGAAGTAGTATTATTTCCATAATTATTATTGTGTTTAATATTTCCAATATCTTTTTAGATATTACTGGGAAGTTGACCGTGTGGACCTCATGGGTCTCACCTCACGGCTTGTTTAAATTAGTTTTTAGTGAAGATTTACGGTAAAACCGTCTTGTTGTGCAAGAATTGTACGTGTTTGAAAAAATGCCTGTAATCATCAGCCGTAAGTCAAAACGCCACAGCCAACTTTTGCATCCATCTTTGATCCATCAGTGTAGATGTCAACCGATTCCTGTATCCTACTTCTTTCCATGATCCAGTCATCTCTGCTAGGGATGACGGACTTGAAACCGTGGTGGAAGCAGGGTATCGGAGGAGTGAGGTCTACTTTCTCTGGCGTTGGTCCATCCCTCCGTAATATGGTGGAGTGGCCGATATTCCCATCATGCCAGAGATTTAGAGCTTTCAATCGAATAGCAGAGCACTTGGCCTGCTGTTTCGTTAGGAGCTCCGTCGGGAGCCAATTTAATAGCATAAACATTGCCTTTGTCGGAGCAGTGCGTATAGCCCCGGTGATAGCAATAGCTGCAGTACTCTTCAACCTGTTAACCGGGTTCGCGTTTGATCCATGATGATTTTGCCATCGCTGGTCACCAAATAACCACGCCATACAGAAGGATTGGTTCCACTATCGTTGTATAGAGCCATGATACAGTTTTGGGTTTCAGTGCCCACCTTTTTCCAATAGCTCTTTTGTAGCAGTAGATTGCGCATGCCGCTTTACGCGCTCTTTCTGCTATGTTCGCTTTCCACGCGAGTATGGAGTCCAGAATCAGACCTAAATATTTGACCTGATGAGATGGATTGAGACTTGTCTCATCAAGTTTAGATGGAACAAATTGTGGAAGTTTGTACCTTCGTGAAGGACACACGTTCCGTTTTCTGCGGATTGATCTTTAGACCACACTCTTTGCTCCACTTGGTAAGAATACCTAGGGCAAAGTTTAGTCTTTCAGATAGGGTGATAACGAATTTTGATATTGCAACATCGTCGGCATAGGCTACGATTTTGCAGCCAACCGTTTCTATTGTTGACAGGAGTTTGTCCACCACTAAGTTCCATAGAAGGTGGTGATAGCACCCCACCTTGCGGGGTGCCTCTGCACGACCGCCTTCTTAAGATGTTGTCTCCTAGTGTGGAGTTAATGCTCCTGCTGCTTAGCAGTTGTACGATAAACCTACCGCCTGCGTATATTCTTTGACGCTTAGCGATTTTTCGATGTAGCTGGTGAGCAAGTGACGAGCTGTTTCAACCGATCTCCCTTTTTGTGTGCGTGCTGTGCATTAGAGAGTGGTTGAAGAGTAGCTGTCAAATGAATCTCTATCAGCCGTTCCAGAGTTTTCAGCAGAAAAGAGGTGAGGCTGATAGGTCTATAGTCCTTGGGTGAGATATCTTGCCCGCTTTGGGTATGAAGACTATTTTAGCTTCTTTCCATCGCTGTGGAATGTAAGCCATCTGTAGACAAGCATTAAAGAAGGCTTTTAGCCATGGTAGCGCTATATTGATTCCCTGCTGGATCACTACAGGTGAGATGTTGTCCATTCCAGGGTATTTAAAGGTTTGAAATGCTGAAAGCTGCCCAGCGTAGGAGCCTGTCATCTACAGGCTCAGCGGTTAACAGGCAGTTGGGGGGCGTATGTAGATTAGCTTTGTCAGCCACACCCTCACTGCCCGGAAAGTGCGTGTCCATGAGAACGGTTATAACATTAAAAAAAAAGAATTTGAAAAATGCCTATGCCCGCGAAGGGGTTAAGTAACTTCAATCCATTGTGCGTCGCAAATCCTCCAAATGGAATGTTTTTGTTTTGACTAGTAGCGAGATAATGAAGAGCACTTACAGTCAATATTTGTGAAAATTACTTCAGTTCTTAGTTGCAGGCAGACAATTTCAATCACAATGGTGTCCGTTCTTCTTGTAGTCGCGTTTGTGTGCATGCTTATATATTACGCATTAGAGTATGGATTCTACCGCCCGAAAAAGTTTCCACCCGGTAAATAATTTCGAAAAAAAGTGCCGGAAGTTTTGAATAGTCCGTTACATTATATATTGAAATTTACAGGACCTCCGCGAATTCCTATATTTGGGGCGTATTTATTTTTTCTTCTTATTGATTACGATGCAACTTTCAAAGTCGCGATGCTATTTAGTAAATGGTATAAATCTAATATCATTGGATTCTACCTGAGCAAGTATGCGGCGGTGGTAGTGCATTCATATGAAGGAGTAAAAGAAGTCCTTACGCGACAGGAATTTGATGGACGACCTGATTTATTTGCAGGCAGAATGCGCGATCCGAATTATAATCGGAAAGGTGAGTGGCTTCTAAAATATCTAGCTTTGTGCTGCAGCTATTAGTGGATTAACGCCCATTTGATGGGGTAGCCCATTCGAAAGTTTTTAGAGAGAAATATTCAAGGTTATCCGTCAAAAGGACTAACAAATTTCCATAATGAGTTACAAAACTAACATTGTAATAAACCTGCCTATGAAGTTATAAAAAGTTTAAAATAATCAGATAGGTAATTCAAGCAAAAGTATTATGTGTATCCACGTCCAATAGTTGACGTGTTATATTTAAAAGCAATCAAGCTAACAAACCCGAAAAAAGGATGTCTATTACATTTTAAAATTCATACTAATACACATATTTGAGTGCATCACAACCGAATTTTCAGGACTAAATTTTTGCACATCAGTTGGGAATATGCCATCGAAAGATTTTTGTGTCAGAAGAACACAATTTCTTCATTGTATTACAATGTATTCATTCATTGTAATACAATGTATGTCTTTGAGTGGACTTTGAAGATTTAAATGTAAAAATATTTCAACTTCACCAAGCAATAAGAAGATTCGTTTTTATATTGTTGAGATGCAGATGAGAAATCTAGAAGTAAAATAACAAGTGGTAGCTATTGTTTGCGTTCGCTCTTAAAAACCTTGCAACTCTTGAACGGAGTTGAATCTAAATTAATTGTAGGCTATTTTTCTACTCAGAACTTTAGCTTTCACATAAGTTTTGTTTGTACATGTTGCTAAAATTTTCATGCACAAAATGTAGTGAAACAAGCCGTGAGGTGCGACCCATGAGGTCCACACGGTCAACTTCCCAGTAATATCTAAAAAGATATTGAAAATATTAAACACAATAATAATTATGGAAATAATACTACTTCAAATAATAAAAATGTACTTCTCGTAAAAGTTATTGGAATGACTTAATATTAATCGTTTCATCTACGGGAGCGTCCATTGATTGAGTATTCATCGGAGTGGGGACAGGTTACAAAGCAGTTTTTTCATTAAAGTTAAAACATGGTGATGTGAAGACTATTGAAAATCTGCTAAAATTTTGCAAATATTAATAAACTTTGATTGACTTTACAACCATGTCTTTAGAATAAGAGATTTAAGGTATTATAATTCGAATGAACCCTTTTTACATGGTGACTTTGAATGATTTTTTATGTTTAATTTTTTTTTTTGTAATCATGAGAAAAGTTATTGCTGGTTTCTCTACAAAAATTGATAAAATTTTATAAATTCTACAAACATTTATTATTACGATGTGCAAATCAGGTGAAAAATGAATTTTTCTATGAAAAAAACACTACTTTTCCAATTTTTTTCAATAAATTTAAAAAACCACTTTAAAGATTTTTTTAACATATGAAAACATCATTAAAATGATAGTACGCGTCGATTGACACCTTAATGATGGAAATATTATATTTAGTTCTCGAGATATAATGAATGACGTAAATGACCTTGAACGTTTAATGATTTTTTATTTTTTATTCAATTTTTTTCATAATCATGAAAAAAACTTTTGCTGGTTTTTTCACAAAAACTATTTGGAGTATATAAATTATATAAACATTGATTACTTAGGTTTGAAAATTAGGTAAAAAATTTGATGTTTTTGAAAAAAAACCTAATTTTTTGCACTTTTTTTAAAAAAATTAAAAAACGGCTCCAAGAATTTTTCTAAAAATTTTATAGAATCATATCAATGTTAAAACGCGTCGATTGACACCTTAATCATGAAAATCGCATGTTTGGTTCGTGAGATATAGCGCATAACATGGTTGACCTTCAAGGGGCGAAAACAGCAAACCCCCCCGACCGAAATATCCCAAAAACTAATCAGCTCTTAAAATTGCAAAGACGCTTCGATTGACACCTTAACAAACTCGATGTGACTTTGTTTACGTGAGTTATGCTCGTAGAAAAAAGTGTCCCGAACGTACATACGTACGTACGTACGTACGTACATACACACACACACATACATCTCCCTTTCTAAAAACACTTTATATATACTCTATAGACCTCAAAACGTAAAGAAATGTTGAAAATTTCAATTTCGATTTTCGAGGCGATTACAAGAACTTCCCATATACTGGGAAGTTAAAAATTCTTCTTCGAAAGTTAATATCTTAAAATTAATCATGATACTTAAAGTTTTCATAAGTTTTACATATAAATACATAAAAATAAATGAACATTGGATGTGAAATTTTTTTAGACGAAAATGATGGAGAAAATCCGGCAAAAATCGCAAATTTGAAGATATTAAACGAATATCCTATTACCAGGTCATTGCTTATTGACTCAAAGAAAAAATATCATCTATCCACAATATCAATAAATATTCTACGAAAACCCGATTGAAAATACAATTATCCCTTGATTTTATACATCAAAAAATATGAGGACCCTCATTTGTCCATATTTACCAAATTTAATAATATATAATTTTTTGGACCAAAGAAACTATTCTTTTGAATTAGATCGAAATAGACTGAATTTATATAAAACTCTGAAAAATGAGATTGTCCTCTTTATGATTTCTAAGATATTAGGAATAAATAATATTTATTAAATGCTGCCTTTTTAGCTCAGCTCCAAAAGTATTTAAAATGCAAACATGAAGAAACGATCATTCTAACAAATCGACTAAATCCAGATCCGCTTTAGTTATTATTCAGCATCATTCATTCTAGTTGTGAAATGCATGATTATCCAAATCCTTTCATGTTTAAATATCAATTGCGTTTATCAATTCTAATCAGTAGCCTCTTGCAGTTGAATTGTGATCCCATAAAAAAAGTCGAAGAATGCTAATTACAAAGCTATTTATTTCTTAAATTAGCTATGATCCGATAAAATTATTTAAGTTGTCCAGGTAAAACTAGATTTATTGACATCTTGAATATATGTGAAAATTGAAACGAGATTTGTCTATTATTCTGAGCTGCTAAGTTATTAGGTATAAAAATCCGAAGATATTTTTTATGTGTTCGTGCCATTGCTGAGACGAACTACAAACGGAAATAGCAGCACGTTTATGCAAATATTTGATTATTATAGATATATTGATTATAGGTATGAATTTTTCCTAAATTTTTGTTTGCAATTAACTTTTGAATGTTAAACTTTTCCTATCTCTTCACACTTATAGCGTGAAAAACTAACATAGCGGAAAATGCGCGCAAAACAGCATGCGCAATGTACTGCTGCAAAAGAGCTATTAAGAAAAGGTTAAAAATTAAAACCCAAAATTGTATCATGGTTCCACTCGGCGATACTGGAACCAATCCTTGTGTATGGCACAGTTATTTGGTGGCCAGATATTGAATGTAGTGGCAGCCCTCTTTATGAAAAGATGGCTCACAGCTATTGCAAAAACATCAAATGTGAACCTGCTACACAAGGTGAGAAGGATTGCAGCTATTACAATCACCTGGGCCCTACGCACTATCCTGACAAAAGCATTGTTTATGCTATTAACTTGTCTCCCGACTGAGCTCCCTACGGGACAGAAGTCTTAGTGCTCTTCGATCCGATGGAAAGCTCAACATCTATGGAATGAGGGAAATATTGGCCACTCGACCATACTACGGAGGGATCTATCAACACCAGGGAAAGTAGACCTTGCTGCTCCGATTCCCTACTTCCACCCAGCTTCCCGAGTAGGGATGGCTGGGCCATAGAAAGGAATGAGATACAAGAATCGATCGACATCTACACTGATGGATCAAAAATGAAGAAAAAAGTGGCTGTAGTATTTTCTCCGAACAGCTAGGCCTGAAACTATCCTTCCGGCTACCAAATCACTGTAGTGTTTTTCAGGCAGAGGTCATTGCAATACACAACCCGCATAACACATCGGTACTCCTACGGAATTAAATCGGTATTCCCTATGTATGGGGCAGTACTGATACATGCAGAACTGTAGCGGAACATTTTGGATACTGGATAAGTTTCTAATATCGACACAGATACAGTATTGCATTAGGAACTGGGTTCTATACTGCGTCAGTACTGCATCACTGGTACTGGTGAATTTTGTGAAAGTTCTGAATCAATTCAGTTTTCGGATTCTGTTACAGTATTCGTCTCATAAATAAATAAATCAAAATATTAAGTCAAAACGTAATCATTTTTTCATTTTAGTTATTTATTTGGTCTTTTCTGTATCATATGTTTGTACAACTTATCAAATCTATGTAGTTCGGTTTAGACATATGTTAAATTTCAATTACCTTTTTATATGAATTCAGCTGGGATTGAACACGTTGCCTTCGTTCCTTATTGTCAAGAAGTGAGCGCGCATCGATCTGAGCCACTGGCACTTACAATCGTCTTATTAGTGAAGGATATATTTTAAAAATGCCTAGAAAAATCAATTCTGATACAAAAGTCAAAGTGAACCCACGTGAGAATTGCTCCGAACATATGTATCACAAAATACCAACTACAGATTCAGAAGGAAGCCACCCTCACGATAATTTAACAACATTTTAAGGCAGTTGTAAAACTAAAGTACCCCAATTTAGCTGATTACATAAACGGGAGTGGCATTCTAAGTAATGAGCACGAAAAACAAGCGGTGGATGTCGCAGAAGACGCAATTGAACGGGATCCTGTATCATTCGTAGATAGGATCAGAATCTAGGCATGTCTCGTGTCACTTACTCATAGTGACATCAATAAGCTGCTGAAAATTCTCTCAGAAGAGTGTAATTTTCCTTTTATGGATGTCAGATCTATGCTAGAGACTCCAAAAAATACTGGAAAGCATTATATTGTAAACATAGACAATGGTCAATATACTCACTGTGAGATGGAGGACTCGTTGATCTCATGCATTGAAGCCAACATGCGCACAATTATAAAGAACGATATCACGCATTTTGAAATTTCATTCAACATTGATGGAACACCTTCAAAAAGTAGTGGTCACAGTTTTTGGATAATTGTCGGATGCGTCAACAATCTACGTAATTCAGTTTTTCCGATAGGAATATTCAAGGTCTCTGGTAAACCGAAGAATTTTAATGTGATGCTGGAAAGGTTCGTTGCTGATGTATTACAGCTCCTAAAAGTTGGAATTCACGTGCAATCAAAGTTGTACACTATTAAAATTCATTCATTCATTTGTTATGCTCCGGTGATGACAGCTGTGAAGCAAGTAAAAACACATGGTGGTTACTTTTGTTGTCAAAAATGCTTCACGAAAGGTCAAAGATTCATCAAAAATGATGAAAATTTCAGGAGCAGGTCAACTTTTGACGGAGATTCCGATGTTAGCCATCATAAAGATTTCCGTTCTATTTTGGAAACGCTACCGATTGATATGATCAATCAATTTTCAATAGATGAAATGCATTTAGTTGATGAGGGTGTTTGCAAAAAGATTATTTCCATATTACTGGCAAAACCCCATAAGCAAAAATAAGCAAGTAGTCAAGTTATGAAAATCAACAATCAGTTGGAATTATTTAAAAATATTCTTGCTCCGAATTTCAAAGATAAATAAGGCCCACCGATTTCAGTACCGCTTGAGTTCAGATGAATCTACGAATTTCAGTATTGCATTTGCCTTCAATTTTGAGTACTGCTTAAGTTCCGATGAAGTCCAGAATTTTAGTATCGCAATGCCTTGAATTTTGAGTACTGCTGAGGTTCCGGTGAAATCCAGAATTCCAGTATTGGATTGCCTAAATTTCGGGTATTGCTTAAGTTCCGGTGAAATCCAGAATTCCAGTATTTCAGTGATGCAGACATTCAATACCGCTTCAGTTTTGATTAAGTTATGAATATCGCTAACAAATTATTTTGAGTTTTCAGTATCACCTAAGTTCTAGTTTTATAATATCAGTATCGTATTGAGTAACTTAGCCGGGATTTATAATGGATTCGCAGTGCGTAATAAAATCCGATTTTCAGTACTGATCGTTCAGTACTTTGCAATTCTATACGGGTATTTTCAATTGACCTATTTGCAGCATTTCATTTTATTAAAATTCAATCCCAATTGGAACCTAAACCTCCTTTTCAATCAATCATGCACCTACAACCGTTGGCGCAGGAAGATTTCCTCAATATTGATTGCTAGATCGTCATCTGGTGTGGAGAGTCTTTGAGAACTATCGCAAGGATTTATTAGAATTTTCTAAAGACTTGACTGAGAAAAGGTTACTTTAACTAAAAAGTTACACACATATGACATGTGTGTAGCTTTTTAGTTTTAGATTTACAAAATAGGCAGTACACATTATTAAAACCTGATACATTGTTTGAATTCACGCTCCTTGATATTAATTGATCGTAGACATAACGAACGAAAAAGCTTAATCCAGAAGTTTTCGTAATTTGCAGTATTCATTGAACAATATTTGACGTAGTGCTTGGCGATAACTCATAACCTTGACTCAATTTTACAGTACTTTGCGCATTGTTTGTGAATCTATTTAACGAATAGCTCTGTGAACGTTTTTTAAGTACATCATTTGCCTGTGTATCGTTGGAGAAACTCCATGAAAAATAATCAATAGTTTAATTTATAGCTGATGTGGCTTAATTTCGACAAAAACGATTTCTTAAATTTCGCAGTACTGGCAACAAAACGTTAACTTTGGAAATAACTTTTCAATATTTTACACCGTTATTAAAGCGGAAAGTGATTTATTTCTTCCATTGGAGGTTTGAAAATATATGAGTTACTTCCCTATTGTCATAAAAACTGCTGAAATAACCCATTTATTCATTGTGAAGTAGTTTGAACGAAGCCCTGCCCTAAAAATAAAACGTAACCGGAACAATTGAAACTATTTCTAGGTATAAATCAAAAATCAACAAATTTTGGAGGAAAACTTCGAAAAGCATCTACGGAAAAATGTACAAAAAAATATAATTTGAATTGAAGAATTTTGCAAAAAAGGGAAGACAAACAATTGATTTGAAATTTTGACGAATACGTCGATTTCAAACATACATAGCAACTCTCTCGGAATTAAAGTCTCCTGTTATCCTTTGGCCTTGCCTTGTCCACGTGACCCACTTTTCGTTGGTTGTCTTATATTCTTATGAGTGATTGACTTCGTAGGCTATAAAAAAATAAAGAGTTTACGGTGTTTTTGCAGCTTTCGAAACTGTGTGATTAAATTCTCTTTCAGATATTAAAGAAGCCCAATTTCAAGTTGCCCTTGTGGTATATTTCTTTAGAACTTCTCATAAATGTGATTTTATTATCTTCAATCAAATTGTCGTTTTTTGTAGCATTTTTTATATTTAATTATTTTATTTTTCTCTTGATCCTTGTGACCTACGGGTAAATTAAAACTGGATAAAAGTAGGATAGCTGGTTTTAGTCAATTAATTTTTCTGTTGTAAGCAACCAGCGAGCCCTAAAAACATTCAAAAATATTATCAAGATCTCATAGGCTTTAATAATAATTTAGAACTTTAATATTCCGGAAACGGTTCCAAATCATATACAGCACATCGCTCTATTTTTTCCTTATTGTACTTACAGGCATATTCTTCAACGATGGTCCCATATGGAAGGTCCAGCGTCGATTCATTCTTCGATACCTTCGTGACTTCGGGTTCGGGCGACGTTTTCAAGAGCTCGAATCCTTTATAGCTGAAGAGTTGCAAGAACTCTTGGATATTCTTAAAAATGGACCGAAATATCCTCACGAGCGACAGTTCTTTAAAGACAACCAGGCTCTTTGTCCTTATTTTATGTCGCCAGTGATGGTGAATGCATTCTTGAAAATATTATGCAACGAACGTATTTCGCGAGAAGATCAAAATACCATTGGAGAGGTAGCCATCGCTACGGAGGAATTCCAACGCAAAGCAGACGACTATGGAAGGCTGATTAGTCTCCATCCATGGATTCGACATTTATTTCCGAAGAGAAGTGGATTTAAGGAGCTCACTGAATCGAATGCTGTGGTGTATAAATTCATCAAAGCCATTATTGATCGGCATTTAGAGACATTTAATCGCGATCACATCCGCAATTTCATTGACATGTACATCGATGAAATGCTACAGGAGCAAAAACAAGGAGGACCAAGCACTTTTTCTAGTAAATAATTGTTTTCCACGCCATCCATCAGGAAGACGTTTTTATTTATTTCAGCCGATCAGTTTGTTCTGAGCGTTGTGGATTTCATCTTCCCAGTAATATCTGCAATTTCAACTCAGCTCTCGTTCATCTTCCAATGGTTTGTTCTCAAGCCAGAAATTCAAACAAGGATTCAAGCAGAAATAGACGAAGTAGTTGGCAGAGGACGCTTGCCCACTTTGGATGATAGGCAAAACATGCATTACACAGAAGCTGCTATACGAGAATGTTTAAGGCTGGAAACATTGGTGCCATCGAACATACCTCACAGAGCTCTAGTCGATACGGAGCTTCTAGGTTACTCTATACCTGCGGTTAGTAAACAAAAGTTTTATTAATTTAATCTTGTTGAGGATTCTTCCACCTTTTCTGATAATCACATAGAATTTTAAATCTTCTGTTAACAACCGGGTGGGTAGCTACATCTCATTCCTATTGCTCGAAAATTCAAAATTTTCATTTAGTAAAATAAATTTTGTGTTTAATCACTTTTTATGGAAGACCAGGGCACCGTAATTTGTTGTAAACGGTAATAGAACTATTTAACAGAAGAAAATATAATGAAAATAAAAAAACTGGATGAGTACCGCAGTTCTCGATCATACAACGGTGTTGAAACTTTTGGTTATTAACATAGTACTGAAAATGTACTGTGTATTATCTTCATTTTGAATTAAAACTAGAACAAATTCCAAAGACTACGAAAATACTAACTGTTCAATATACTATTATACTGTTTTTTAAGAATACAATCGTATTGACTGGTCTCTATGGATTCCACCACGATAAGCAACTATGGGGCGATCCGGAAAACTTTCGACCACAGAGATTTTTGGACAGTGAAGGACATTTCTCGTTGAAAAAGGACGTATCGTTGCCATTCGGAGCTGGTAATTTATCACAATATGTTTTCTAACTCACAAGAAAGAATGTAACATTTTCATTATGTAGGGAAACGACTTTGTGCGGGAGAAACGTTCGCAAGAAATATGCTTTTCTTAACACTAAGTACAATATGTCAAAACTTCAGTATCGTGCAAGGCGAAGGTGAAAGCTTGCCTGATATGAACAAATCTATAAGTGGTCTAATTAGAACGCCTCCAGATTTTTGGGTACAATTAGAGGCTCGATAATTTAATGATGAGTAGGTTTTAAGAAGGTTTTTAAAATTCAATGCATGAAAACCATGACTATGTGAATGAATAAATACTTTTCTATACTGAAGGACTATCTCTGATAAATATTTTCGTTTCTAGTATCAAAATTAGAAAAAAAGCGTCTCATCTTAATGAAAATTCCACCAAGGGACGAACAAAAATTTCAATGCGACTTGCCGTAATCCACTGTCACATAAATTTATTTCTTCATACATACATTCTCAATCTGAAGGAACCATAGTGCGTTTATTGAGGCTCATCCTGGCAATAAATAAGCCTATTTTTAAAACACTTGCTCAAAAGTACGTCGTAGATTCATATCTGTTCTAAATGATTCCAATTGCACCAGTTTCATCAGTGGTGCACCGACATAAATCGAGCCAGGGCCTTCCAATTGCATAGTTCATTAATTTAACATTCAATTACAACGAACCTTACTAGTTACATTTTTATTTCGGTCCATTTCTTGCTCGAAACAAGCTATAAACTATATTAAAACCAATTATTATTAACTAACATTTTTTCAAACATATTTCAAAACCAATAAATCTTAAAACGATGGGAAATCACTATTTATTATTTTAGTCTTACTACCAATATTCGAATGATTAAATAAATATTATGAAATGATCGAGAAACTACCTATGAATTTATTTATATTTACACGTGCAATATTTCACACCGAAATAAATCAAGATGCTATGCTTAGTTTGATGTATTTCTGAATTTGCAAAAATTAAAAAGAAGTGAATGGTATTAATGCATTTTCGATTTTACTTTTGGTCCAAGCAATTTATTTATTACAATGATGTATTGCAAGAACGAATGGGAAGTTGATTAGTACAATTGTTCCTTCTGTGGAGCAATATATCGCTTTCAGCTGTCCTTTAAATATGTTATTAATAACGTACCTGAATTGCACCTGTAAATATATACGCTTTGAACACAACTTAAATTTTTATTGCCAAATAAGCGAGTAAAGCTTATCCGGTTATCCATTAAAGTATCACAAATTCTTCGCTTTCATCTTCGTCGTCGTCATCGTTGTTATAGATCTGTTGACGAATTTGCGCCAATTGCTGATGAAGTGGCTTATAAACCGACTCAGTTATTTCGTCTGTATGATTGTCAGTGTTTCGACCGCGTGAAAAAACAAACATTGGATAGTTCAATTCTTGAGATTGTGACGATGGACTGCTACTGAATGGTCGATCGCCCATTTGAGGATTACGGATGGGATGTAAATACTGAAAGGATAATATTATGAATTTGATTAGAAAACACATTTGGGTTTATTTTTATAATTTAGAATACATTCTACTTCTTTTTGTGCAATTACAATTATAATAAATTGAAACATACGGAAAATATAAGCAGAGTTGACAGATGGTACATGTGATAACACCCTAGATTAATTTCGAATTCTCCTTTGAAAAAACCCTAAATAAGGTTGACCAAACCAATTTCGCCACTAATGGTCCAAATATTTACGATTCCGAAAGAAAAATGTAGAATTTAATGAAAGCCGGAATAGTATCCTACAAAAATTAGACGTTATGTGCATAAATTTAAAATTCTGTGCCGTGACTTTTTTGCAGATACTAGCACTTCTATTCATTTCGGTTCGCTTTCATATGGGTAAAACGGTGTGCCGATTTATTTTTTGTTGTTGTTGATTTTTTTTAAAACCAACGCAGTTGTCATGTAAAATGAGAAAAAAACTATCATTATCTCTGCATAAAACCGCGAAAACCTTTTTTTAACTTCCCAGTATATGGGAAGTTCTTGTAATCGCCTCGAAAATCGAAATTGAAATTTTCAACATATCTTTACGTTTTGAGGTCTTACGAGTATATTTTAAGTGTTTTTAGAAAGAAGTATGTATGTGTGTGTGTATGTATGTGCGTTCGCGGACAGTTTTTCTACGAGCATAACTCACGTAAACAAACTCGTATCGACTTCGTTAAGGTGTCAATCGAAGCGTCTTTGCAATTTTAAGAGCTGATTAGTTTTTGGGACACTTCGATCGGGGGGTTTGCTGTTTTCACCCCTTGAAGGTCAACCCTGTCTGCGCTTTATCTGGCGAACCAATCATACGATTTGCTTCATCAGGTGTCAATCGACGCGTATTGACATTTACGTGATTCTATCAAATTTTTAAAAAAATCGATGTAGCTGTTTTTTAATTTTTTGAAAAAAAGTGTCAAAAATCGGGTTTTTTTCAAAAACATCAAATTTTCAACCTGATTTTCAAGACGCAGTAATCAATGTTTATATAATTTATATACTCCTAACAGTTTTTGTAAAAAAAATCAACAAATTTTTTTTTCATGATTACAAAAAAAAATTAAATTAAAAATAAAAAATCATTAAAAGTCATCATGACCTTCATGGTCAATTATGTCATTCATTATATACCGAGAACCAAATATATTATTTGCATCATGAAGGTGTCAATCGACGCGTATTAATATTTTAATGATATTTTTAAATTTACAAAAATCTTTAAAGCCATTTTTTTAATTTAATAAAAAAATTGAAAATTAGTGTTTTTTTCATAAAAAAATTAATTAATAATTAATAAAATTAGCATCGTAATAATAAATGTTTATAAAATTTATAAACTTTTATCAATGTCTGTAGAGAGACCAGCAAAATATTTTCTCATGATTTCAAAACAAATTAAATAAAAAGTAAAAAAAATCATTCAAAGTCACCATGTAAAAAGGGTTCATACCAATTTGTATACCTTAAATCTCTTATTCTAAAGTCAATCAAAGTTTATTATTATTTGCATAATTTGCGGAGATTTTGAATAGTCTTCATAGAACCGTGTTTTAACTTTAATGAAAAAACTGCTTAAATTTTGAAAACCAATAAAAATCAAATCAAATTTGTTTTTGTGGTAATCAACGTTTTGAATGGTAAAATGCTTTGTAGTCAACACTTTTTAAGATCATATGCTTTGAAAAGCTTTCATCAAATAAAAAATTGGAGTTTTTAGGAGTTTTGTTCTTTAGTATTCGTAAGATTTCAATTACTTTCTTCATCATTTATAATACATTTATTTTACTTTTTACATGCAATTGAACCTATTTTTGACTGCATAATCAATGTTTCTCAAAACCAAGAAAATACGAAATAATTATTAGTTTTTTATTTTTCATTGAGTTTTTTTTAATTAAAGAATATGGGTTTGCCGGTTTCTCTTCAAAAACTGATAAGAATGTATAAATTTTATAAACATTTATTACTATGCTGTGCAAATCAGGTTAAAAAAATTATTTTTTATGAAAATACCCTAAAACCCTAAAAGCCTAATTTTTTGCATTTTCTTTTATTAAATTAAAAAGCCGCGAAGTGCGACCGTTGAGGTGCACACGATCAACTTCCCAGTAATATCTAGATAAACATTAAAAATATTAAACACAATAATAATTTTGAAAATAGTACTATTTTAAATAATAATAATGAGAGGTATTCATAGCAGTAACAGGAATGAGTTAATATTAATCATATCATCTACGGGAGCATCCATTGATTACTTACAAGGCTTTTGGTGGATGGGTGATGATGATTGATTACCACAAATGCAAATTTGATTGAAATTTTGATGGTTTTCAAAATTTAAGCCACTTATTTCTATGAAAAGACTGCAAAAACTATTAAAAATCTGCTCAAATTATCCAAAAATTTTAAAACTTTGATTGAATTTACAACAAATTCTTTAGAGTAATAGATATAAGGTAATATCATTCGGAAGAACCCTTTTCATATGGTAACTTTGAATGATTTTTGTTGAGGTGTCAATCGAAGCGTCTTTGCAATTTTAAGAGCTGATTAGTTTTTGGGACACTTCGGTCGGGGGGGTTTATTGTTTTGACCCTTTGAAGGTCATTTCTGTCATGCGTTATATCTCCGGAACCAATCATACGATTTGCATAGTTAAGGTGTCAATCGACGCGTATTAACATTTGTAAGAATCTATCAAATTTTGAAAAAAATTGTTGGAGCCGTTTTTTAATTTAAGGAAAAAAAGTGCAAAAAATTACTTTTTTTTCATAAACAATAAATTTTTAACCTGATTCACGAAACCCAATCATCAATGTTTATAAAATTTATATACTCCAAACAATGTTTGTAAAAACGCTATCAAAACTTTTTCTCATGATTACGTAAAAAAATAAATTAAAAATAAAAAATCATTAAAAGTCATGATTTTCAAGGTCATTTTTATCATTCACTATATCTCACGAACCAGATATAATATTTGCATCATTAAGGTGTCAATAGACGTGTATTAACATTTTTGCGATTTCTTTAACGTTATAGAAAAATTGTTACAGCCGCTTTTTAATTTAATAAAAGAAAATGCAAAAAAATAGGCTTTTAGGGTTTTAGGGTATTTTCATAAAAAATAATTTTTTTAACCTGATTTGCACAGCACAGTAATAAATGTTTATAAAATTTATACATTCTTATCAGTTTTTGAAGAGAAACCAGCAAACCCATATTCTTTAATTAAAAAAAACTAAATGAAAAATAAAAAATCATTCAAAGTTATCATGTATAGAGGGTTCATACGAATGATATTACTTTATATATTTTATTCTAAGGAAATTGTTGTAAATTCAATCCAAGTTTTATAGTATTTGCATAATTTGAGCAGATTTCTAATAGTTTTAACAGTGTTTTAGTGTTAACAAAAAAACTGCTTAAATGTTGGAATTCTAAAAAACCTTCCGTAGATGATATGATTAATATTAACTCATTCCTGTTACTGCTATGAATACCTCTCATTATTATTATTTCAAGAAGTATTATTTTCAAAATTATTATTGTGTTTAATGTTTTTGATGTTTATGTAGATATTACTGGGAAGTTGACCGTGTGGACCTCAAGGGTCGCACCTCGCGGCTTGTTAATATCTATATAGATATTACTGGAAAGTTGACCGTATGGACATCAAGGGTCGCACCTCACGGCTTGTTATTTCTTCCCACAACTAGCGAAAAAATTCCTAAATCTAGCGCGAAAATTTAAGAACAAGGAGATAGACAGGAAAGGCTATTCACACATAGAACTGTATGTGCGAATGCCATCGAAATTCAAATTATAACTGGACGCATGGCTGGCAAACCCCATATATGTCGCCAGTTACGTCATTATTCAGAACAACAGAGAGCAATGTGCCAAAAATATTTGCATTAGAGGGCAAATATGAAACCGAAAAAATATCACTTCTTGTACTGACCTATCTAATGACGAAGATTGGAAGATTTTATGGCTCAGCGCCTTTGTTTTTTATACATTTAAGTTGATTAATTGAAAACCGCACACATTAAAATCATTTAATAATATGCACCTAACCATTGATCCATGAAAATATTAAATTTCATATGCCTTTTCGATATGAAATTGTATTAGAGCCACTACTACATACAAGGAGAAGGCACGCCATCGTCCTCTCAGATCTGGATGAAATTTGGCACATGAGTAGAAGACGTCAAGGATATTCGATCCGTAAAATATTAGACCGCCCCCCATCGTTTTTGTGAAAAACGCTTCTAAAGTTTTTAGCGTCGCTTATGGATTAGTAAGTTTATGCATCTGACAGGAGCGGTGCAGTGTAGAAAGCAAGCGCCACTAGCTCGCGATCTTGAAGTCGTATGTTCGATCTTCGGTCGGTATTGTTTTTTTTTAAATAATGAAGATGAAAACTTGAAAATTTGTGTTTGTTTCATTCCTTTTATTTATTATCTCTTTCTGAAAACCCTTAATATGATATCACTATAAAGAAGTTGAATTTGATTGAATCGAATTGAAAGCAAAAAAATAATGATTTGTTCACAATATTTTCAAATTCAGCGTATTGAAATCGCATTTGTTTTGAATCGAGGCAATTAGAAGCCTGATGATTGATTTCAAAATATTTAAAGTAAAAAGATTTGATTGGCGGTATTTATTGACTAAATATTTATTTCCAGGACATTTTGTTTTCAAATTCTTAATGGCGTGCTGAGCGCAAAAAGGCTGCAAAATGTGAGTTGCATATATGAGCAAGTTTCATCAACAGTGATTCTGTGAATTCAAACTAAAACTACACAATTATTCTTTGGATTATTATGTGAATTTCAGTTCGATTTCAATAATTGATAAGTAATTTCTGGAAAGTTTTACTGGTCGCCATTTAAGGGTAATAATCTCGATTTTACTTGATAAGGTTAACAGTCTAGTAATACCGACTTGTAGAGAAGGAGACCAAAGCAACTAGAGAGCAGTTTCACTTTTGATTTGCTTGAACTAAATTTTTGAAATTTTTCGAATCTCGCATCAAAAATTTTCTGATACAAAGCGATATTTTAGATAGAGATCAGTATTGTCAATCATCTTTATTTTTGTTCAAGATTACACTTCAATGGACAATGCCTTATGATTATATTATTTTCTGTGACATTGAATTTTCGAGAAAGATTAAAAGCTTAAATTTTCAATTACGACATAAAGATGTTTAGGGGTCATTACCTTTCTTTGATTCAATTTTTTAAGAGCAAAAGTAGAATCTGACTTGATACCGAGAATCCAGTTAAACAATGGGTCATGGGTGAAAATTATGCTGACATTGTCAAGATAATATAGAAAGACAGCTCGATTTGGAAGCTAGAACAAGAGAAGCACTTTTCTAGTTTAATAAACTAAGACGAAAATGCTTCAATATTAATACAGTCAAACCTGCTAAAAGGGGCACTGAGTAGTCGGGACATCCTTCTGATTAGAATGCACACTGAACTTTTCTTCGATTTATTCATATACTCGTACCTCAATAAAGGCAACAACCCTTCATTCGGGACATTGGACACGATTTGAGCCAGTTTCAAAGTATTATTCGGACTATTTTCAAATTGGAACATATACATTTGTCTCTATGAAAATTTGTAATTCTCGGAAGAAGACTTCGCTCGCTTATATTATACGTGTTTGAAAAATTCATCGACAAATCAAATAAATGCATTATTGTAGGAATGGAGTATGCATGTTAGTTGTATTACTATGAAATAATGAATAGTGGCAGCTGATATTCTTGTTCCAAATAATTGATTTCTGGGCCGATGATCTAGTCAAAAGCTTGACCCAAATCCTTAAAACTGACAATTTCAGAGCATATTACAGTTGTTTGGTGAAATTCAAGCAAAGACGCTGCATTATTTTTAAAGCTAGTGGTGAACATTCTGACATGGAGATCGTGAAAATTACTGTACTTCTGAAACGCAAGCAACATCATCATGAAAAAGTGGACATTAATAATGGAGCACTTAATTTGTATTTGTGAATAATTTACAAGATTTGACAAAAAAAATCAATATCTTGAACAACGTATTCAAATAGTTTAAGGACATAACTTTCGCTGTATTGGATCAACATGTTTCAACCACTATGACGATCGAAAGTGATTGGAAAGAATCTTATTTCGCTAGAACAAGTCACACAAATTCAAAATGTAGTAGTGAATATCGAAAGTTGTAATGAAAAAGAATCGAAGAGCATATCAGTAACATTCAACGAAGTGGTGGTGTTTCAATTTGTTACGCGAAATAATCTGAAAGTTTTCTACGACAAAGCCAGACAAATAGAAATCATTGAAAAACAAGTAAATGAAGAAGTTATAAATAGTAATCACTTTACAAGATAATATTTTTTTGTTACTCATTTCTATTTTTAAACAATAAAGTATTTTTTTCTAAAAAAAAAACGATCGTAAACAAATCAAGCTTTCAAGAACCTCGGTAATAGGACCGAACCAAAATCGGGATGGCATTTCTTCGTCCCTTCGATGTTACAACTTTAGGGGTTTAACTGAAATAATCTTCATTTAATGGTTTGAGACATACAGCTCATCACACCACACTGTATATTAAATATGATCGCCTTCTAAATTCAATTATGGTTAGAAATAAACAGCACAAACTTTCCAAATACAAATAACATTCTATGCAGATTTTCTTCACTGCGTAATTGCTGCTTGATTTATAAAGCCATACATTCACGTATCATTCAGCCTGAAGAAATTATGTGAAACATATTCTTCAGAATAAATTGATAATTTTCGTAATTGTAAATTTCAATTTTTCAAAACATCTCAACTTTAAATATATAAATGTAAATACTTACAGGCTGTACGCTGATCATAAAGTTGTCAAATTCTGCTCTGGTCTGACAATAGAATCCAATACAGCAACTTGGATCCATTTTATTTACTTTAAGTTTGCGGGGCGATTTGCAATGAAATGTGTGTACGGGAAAATTTTCTTGGTTGACATCTACCATTTCCTGACAATAATGTGGATCGAGGTGGATTAATTTATCCTCTATAAAATGGAAAATACAAATTATTTTATTTTATATTTGTTTGTACTTCAATCAAAATCAAATAAAAAATCAATCAATAAAAAATTACCTTGGAATCCTACAAAATATAGGGAATGTTTTGGTCGACCGCCAATTATTCCAAGACAGTATTCCGTGCTCAATAACGATTTCATGCTGGTCGCATAGCTCAGGTTAATGTATTTATCTGCTCCCAATCTAACCGGCACAAGTATTATTAATGCTTTCCAGCGCATCTGGACATGAGGATTGGGTGCAGTATTAACAGCGTGTTTGAATTGGCGTTGCCAAGGAGCTGCAGGTTGCTCTTGGACAAGACATTCATCGATGATATCTTGAATGTAAACTAGGAAATAAGAAAAAAGAAAGAACATTATTTTTGTTTAAAAGTAAATCATGATATAGGTACATTACGGTGCTAATTAAAATTTGAACAGCGTTAGTGAAAGTTTTCGATTTAATATTAACTAGATTTCTAAAACATGGTCTACATTCAATTTCATTGATTTTATATTTAATAAATGTAATAACCTTCCTATTTCTTATCAATTTAATAGCCTCTAAGTGGAAACGTTCTAATATCAATTTCGGAAATGACAGTAACAGTTTTCAGAAACTAATACTGTAGGCTATCAAATTTTTTTAATCAAATTGTTATTCGTTGAAGCAGACTTGGAGTCCAAAATTGACCTTGTATCGAATTGTACAAACTGGCGCTCGATCGCATTTCGTTAATTATGCATACTTGTGTACTCAATTACTTGCATGGCGTCGTCCTAGTCAACAATGCGACGAAATTTGCCTTATGATATTATTTAACCCATTCGCTGATAAACCCAAATCATATGAAGTTATTCCCGTTGGCAATTACATTTTAAGTGCTATTTTTTTAACTACATATGTACATAAGTTATGCTATTTCTTGGTGAAAGCTCATAAATTTATCATATGTAATTATTTACATGCATAAAATCAAAGACGAGTATACTCGTCTCTGACAATAGGAAGGAAACAGGTCACAGGTCACCAAAACATTTTCTAATTCAAAAGCATGAGAGTTATAAAATATTGAAAGCAGGACGTGTATACTCGTCTCGGCAAAGCATAACACCCCGCCAAAGACGAGTATACTCATCAATGGCATCAATGTTTCTATATCAGCCAACAAAATGACACATTACTTTGACGATGTAAATTATGGAAACACCCAAACCACTTCAGCCGAAAATTTAAAATTTACTTCAAATCTATTAATCCTAGCTTTGTCAAATGGAACCGTAACGATGATTTCGAGATTACTATACGATACAGAGAATCGCAGAAAATTATACAATGCATTTATGTCGAAAGGCATTTAAGACAGCTTAACTTAGAAATAGGTTCTGAAACATAACACTTTAATTCATAGATAGATAAGTTTATTCCTATTGTTGATATTATATAATAATAAATGATCAAAAGAAATAAAGGGTTTTGAAGCGATGCTAAGTAAATCTTTTTTTATATTTTCAATAGTTCCAAAGTATTTACGGGAAACGACGAAATTATATAATGGTAAAAAAAATTATGTGAACAATATTTTTTTTAATTTTTAGGACTGAAAATAATTACATTGTCAATAATATCCTATTTTCAATCTAAATAAGAATATGAAAACATGACATCTGTTCTAATAACATGATTACACTTAAATTTGCACACACAAGAACATTCTACATTAAAATTTAGATTAGCGATAAGCGTTCAATCCCCGTGAACAGCTCTTCGATTCAAAGCGATTTCCTCATGCACAAAACAACAACTTCCCGTTGCAAACTATTCAAAGCAAAAAATAACCAATCCAAATTACAGCCTACTGATAAAGCGTCCAATAAATAACGTCTCGCACAGTCGAATTGACAAGGCAAAACAAACAAGCCGAAGCCTATGTCAACACCGAAATCAGATTAAATTTATTTTGCAACAATAATTTAGCACACATTCATATTGAACTAGAAACTGGAGCATCTATAAAAAAACATGAGAGCAACTATTCAAAACGAAACGAAACAGAACGGATGATTGCTAAGGCGATAAGCTTAGAACAAGCAATAGCAAATGAACAGCCGCGCAACCAAATTGAAAAAGTAAACAAACTAATCACTGAAATTAATAATGGGAGACACTTAAACAACCCAGAGTTCAAGTTGTCGTTAATAACTTTGTTCAAAGGCAAAAACGTACCATCGTTGCGGGTGTGCAATGAGTTTTTAAATGAAATGTTTATCAAATTACTCACTTGTACAGTCTTTTGCTACGTAAACATTTATATCATCCAAGTCGGCGTTCTCTTG
Source organism: Oxycera nigricornis (assembly GCA_963942545.1). Lineage (NCBI taxonomy): Eukaryota > Metazoa > Arthropoda > Insecta > Diptera > Stratiomyidae > Oxycera > Oxycera nigricornis. Next base: position 48,744,811 of record OZ012660.1, on the reverse strand, counting down.
CGCTGCTTTTTTAACAGCTTGTCTACAACGACGATAATGATTGTATTACAATCAACTGAACAAAATTCTGAGTAGGATTTCATTATTCACCTGATAAGGTAGGCAACTGATGACGGTCCATACCAATCTCCTGGTTTTTTTCCCATCTCCTCACCCAGAGTCACAAGCGTATGAATAGAAAATGGACTGTTTTTTGATGAGCTATCACCGAACCATCGTATGATTTTTCGATGCATATTATCTTCAATGGTGGAGTGTAGTTGCGTTTCAGGATCCCATCTCCAGCCTGGATTTGAATTTGAATTTGTGCATTTAAAATTAGACGGTTAAAAGTTTACCTCTTCCTAAAAAATGACAAATTAATGCCTGAGCTAATAGCATCTGACCGCTCCTCAACATGCAGCCCCATCCACAATCTGAAGTATAATTGGAGCCATTCATTATGGGAAATTCACGGCGATATGTCATCCAAAATCGACTATAAAAATCTCGCTTGAATCCTTCAATTCCTTCCTCCCATGGATTTTCTGCGGCTTGGCCTGTAGAATATAAATATATATGTATTTATAAATATATTTTTTATTTCAAACTATTTTAAATATTAACTTAAGTTAAATTCAATTGAACAAAATCATTTTGATAACTTATCTATTTTCTTTTATAATTGAGAGACACGACTGAATTGACTGAACGATTTTAATAACAAAAAAATTATAATAATAATAAAATATATTTTTAACCCTAAACTGCTAATGTTAGTTTTTTCGACTAACACGGTGAACTTTTTTTGCTGTAGCATTCTTAGTAGTAGAGGTAGCGCTTTGATACTTTGTGCCAACTCAGTCATCGGTGCAGTTTCAAGGAACGTTTGCGTCGTGCGGATAGATATAATATTAATTAGTTATTAGTTTGTCATTTTTTTCGAACACTTCAGGTTATTAACCCTGCTTTACTCGATCTCACAAAAAAGTACGAAGCAACCTTTTTTCGTAACTTTTGATAAATATATTGAATTCAAATACGGTTTTTTTCATTTTATAGCATAAAGTAAGGATCATAGTTCCTAAAAATGTGCAAATGATTTGATTTTGAGGCAAAAACTTTTGTTTTTAACGGTTTTTATTTATGTTAGTCGAATTGACTAATCTATAGCCTCTACTCTGAAAAAATATGATTAACCCTCCAGGGTTAAAGAAATTGAATTTTGAGTTAAAATATTAAAGTGAATAAAGCGGACTCTAGAATGAACATATGTACATCGAATTTTTCTGTGGATTCTTATAGATTGTTGTCCTCATGTTTTTCTGCACATTCTTTGTTTAAAAGGCTTGGGAATGTACCTTACACTTAATTTGTTGTTAAAAAAAATTTACTATCAAAACCAAATATTCAGATATCAAAAATCAACTAATTGATTCACAATTGCTATTTTTTATGAAATAACTAATTCTTACAAAACAAGCATGTAAACCTTTTGATACTAATTTTAAATTAAAGTAAAAAAAAGTTTGCAAAACTTGTCTCGAATAAGATTTTACACTTCTTTCAAACCACTGTGAAAAATTGAAAATAAAAAGGAATCCAACCAAAATAGAGGGCCTTTTAATTATTTCGACATCTTGAACTACGTCTAAAAACCTAAACTTTACAGTAAAAATTGCAATGCCGAATGGGTCAAAGAAGTATACTAAATACTTGGGTATTCATTTAGATAGAAAATTATTATTCAGAGCGCATATACATTTCCATTGAAAGATGTAACATTCTTATTAAGATCCTGCATAGATACTCCATATGTTTGCCATTCCAAATTTTCAAAACTGCATTTTAACTGGTTTTAACATGTGCTATTGTTTGAGAAAATTCTGCCTCGACACATATGAAAAACAAAACAAAATTGAGATATTTTGAAAAATTCGCAAATCAGTGGGAGAATGGAGCTATTTAATACTATTCGCATTTGTTACCCTTTAGTTGGTCATAGATATTTTATAACTCCGAACCATATTAGTAATTGACGTTTGAAATATGAGACTATACAGCAGGTGGCCATTGAATTAGAAACTTTCGCGAAAAATTGTAACTTTTACAATACCGAACATTTTTCTCAATTTCCGTACAACGGTGTTATTGACCACCTTACATGCGTTTCTCCACTTATTTAAAAAATCCTTTTCGGTTTTAGCAATTTTGTTTGTTTTCTTTAATGTTTTCTTCATTTCAGCCCAATATCTTTCGATTAGTTGAAGTTCTGGACAGATTGGAGGGTTAGCTGCTTTCGGTACCACGGAGATGTTGTTGTCCTCATACCACTTCATTGTTGAACGAGCATAATGATTTGTCGTTAAATCTGGTCAAAATGCTACAAATGCGTCGTGTTTCTCGATAAATGGTTTTAGTCGCTTCTCTAAACACTCTTGAATGTATACTGCTGAGTGGATGGTACCCTTCGCTACAAATTTCTCTGATTTGATACCACATCGAAATATTGCCTACCAAATCATATACCACTTGGGAAACTTGGTTATTTTTTGGCTTTATGTTTTGGGCTAACAACACCCTTTGATCCTGCTGTATAGAAGTCCTGACCAGGCAACTATGTCAAATCGGCCTTCACGCATGTTTCATTGTCCAACACAACGCAATCGAATTGTCAGGTAATCCTTGTATAACTTTCGAGCCCGATTTTTGGCTTCTTTATCCTTTTCCTCGGATCGATCGGATATTTTTTGAACTTTATATTATCTAAGTTTATAATGCTTCTTAATCCTCGGAATCATTGCGTTCGATGTTTGCACTTTTTGTGTTAGGACTCTGCGAAAATTTCCTCTTTAGCTTTCGGCTCAAATTTGTATTGGATGGACATTTTTTCTACCTGATCCAGACTTTCTAGCAACAGGTAGCCTCTTTTTGTACTTTATAATCGTTCGTTTCACTGTTGCAATCGACGAATTGGTCTCTTTTGCTGGTATCGAATATTTACGAAGGGTATTTTCCAAGTATTTACACACAATTAAACTACGCACTTTTTCTTGATTTCATGACATCTTTTCAAGAGTGATCTTACAATACGAATGGATTATACGATCTTTTTTGTCGCATTTTATAGCTAATTTTGCATACTTGATGAAGACTTAAACTTATCCCAAACAGGAGCTATGCAGGAAAAACTAAAGGTCAATTTTTGTCGATACAGTCCTTACTATATTTAACTTTCCAGTTCCCTATGGGAAGTTATTGTAATGGGGTCGATTTTGCGAATCCCAAATTTTGACATATCTCCACGTTTTAAGGTCTCTAGAATCTAAATCCATCGTTTTTAGAGAGATGTCTGTGTGTGTGTATGTACGTATGTGCGTATGTGCGTTCGGAATTATTTTTCGTCTCGATTATCTCAAGAACCAAAGATGGCATTGACGTGGGACCGGTTTCAAACGACGCGTAATTACGTAATTTAAAACTGAATGACTTTTCAGCAAAATCGGTTGAGCCGTTTTTTATTTAGGATGAAAAACTGAAAAACGACTAAAAATTGCTTATTTTGAAACTGTTGAAACGCACTATTAATTCGTGCAGATCCCAAATACCTTCATCGAAATATTATTATTATTGTGTGTTTTAATAAAATTTTGATCAATGAGGTATAAAATGTTATTTAAAAACAAATCAAGATTAATTTATAGAACTCCAAACTTATATTATGAGGTTTTGTACGTGTGACGCTAATGCAAATAATAATTGGATATTGTTATAAATAATTTAATATTGTTAATAACAATCAAATATTATTAGTTGTAATTTGATATTGTAAATAAGAACACAATTATAACTATTCAGTAACGATCAAACATTCTTAATAACGAATGATTATTATTAATCATAATTAAATACCGAAATGGAGGACGACGAGAAGGCAAGGAGGATGACGAGGAGGTGGACGAGGACAAGGACGAAGTTGCCGAGGCTCTATAGAGTAAGACCAGGTGAGGAAGCCGTCTTCCTCTACCAAAGCTTTTATGGTTAGATAAAAAAATAGATAAAAACTATAAAAGTAATTATAATAATCTAGAAAAATAATTATTAATAATAGTGATTATTAATAATAGTATTTAATAATAAAAACAAATTTCTTTTGTTTTTAATGTTAATGTTCTTATAGTTTTTTGTTGATAATAAATGTAATCAATACTTAAAATAATAAACAATGTTAGTAACAGATTTTTAGTTATTTTGCGATTAAGGTATAAACTTATATGTATGTATATCCATGCTGATCCATTATAACTTTGAGCAACTGTATCTCTGACCATAGTTTCTTAAATTCCCAAATTTCTGCAGATAATTCTCGGATTCTACAATTCTACCTGAATAGCACTACTTTGATCGAGGAATAAGCCCAACCCATTTTCGGTGAGAATTCATTACATTTCGGCATACACTGCGCGACAAATGTATAGATTCAGTAAAAATTAACACTTTTGTGTCCCAAAAATTGAAATATAGACTATCCGATTATAAGAAGTATTACAAAAGTTTTTTCACAGATTAAAAAGTTTCACTGGAGTCACCAATTTTTTGTTGAAACTGTGACAGACGTAGTGCGACAATTGTAGTGGTTTAGTGTCACCATAAAACAGCCAAAATAGTCCTTTTTTGGCTGTTTTAGAAGTTTTTGCAATAATTAAGTAGACAATTTTCACAGAACACTTGAATGGATAAATCGACGATATGAAGCATACGATTTTTCCGTTTAATAATGGGTATTTCCAACATTTTTATTAATAATGTGAAAATTTGTTATGGAAGATTATGTATGTCTGGATTGCTTCAATTAGTAGTGGTTTCGAATTGAATTCGTTACTTTAGGCGTAAATTTTGCCAAAAAATCAATCCCAATCGTTTTCAATTAAGCTAAAATCAGAACAGTTTAGCATGCAGTCTAAAATTATCACATTTTTTCATCGAAAAACGGTTTAATTTTGTTACATGAATACGAGCCAAATCAAGCCCGGATATTCAATGTATTGATTTAGAAATTTTCTCTGCCAGCAACTTTTGATATTATGTTGTGATTTGCCCACCTTGGAGTATTACTAGATTAACAGCACTATACTACAATTTTGCTTCCCTTATCATAGCGGGATCCAGTCACAAATTTTGGCATGGTAAATACTGGGTTCCTTCCCAAATATAACTTGCCTGCATTTCAGCGTTCAGGTAATTGAGTTCCAGCCAAAATTCAATGTTTTTTTTATATTTGATTGTAGTGTAAACGCTTGTTTTATTCTTTAGCCGAAGATGACTGTGTTTCAGAAGCTTTGAATAATCGCTACAAGGTCCTAAAACTTGCTGTGCAGACATTTTACAGCGATTTCGCGTGCAGTAAGGGAGGAATTGGACACTTGTCTCAATATTCTGCACAGCAATTGCTCAAAAATCGCCCTATTCTTGTCTTTTTTGGCATCTTGGCTGAAATTGTTAAGTGCTGCGATTTATTTGCTTAGCTATAGTGCGATTTAAATATCCTTTTTCTTTCAAAATATTCATTTTGACTGTCTCTTTGGGTTTGAGCCATTTTTCTTCGGGCATAGTGCATAATTTTTAATGACCAATTGTCAAAATAAATAAAACTTTTCACTACAGTTTGAAAAATACTGCGGATCACTGCTAAACTACAATTGAAGTTAATTGAGCCAATTCAATTGTGGCACACTCACATTTGGTTTTTATTGCATAAAATTCTGATAGCTGTATGGAATTATTTAGCGCAGCAAAATGTTTACCAAAACACTTCTTTATCGAAGTTAAATATTACTGAACCTATTTATTTGACGCACGGTGTATGCGATTTATCATTCATGTACGTACTTTGTTGTAGCCTCTTTTTAAGCTTCAGTTTAAATAAGCTCTAAGCCTATGGTTAAGTTTTGTTTCAATTAAATGAAAGTTTAATAGTAAGAGGTTTTTCCCAATTTCTTTTACACATCACATTCTTTATAAAGTTTTATATATAGTTAGTATAGTTTTATTTATTTATTTCAATTCACTTAATAAAAAAAATCGAATAATGTAAAATTGCGGTTGAATAGAATATTTGAAATTCAAAAAAGAAAAAGAAATTGCAGTATGGCACGATCAGAATGTCTACCATATTCTAGTATTATGCAGCTTGGTGTATCACGGGAATAATAGTGTTTTCAAAAACTTTTGCCGAAAGGTGTTAACTTTTCAATAAGTGAACTCATTTATCTTTTATCTATTATCTATATCTATTCTGTAATGAAATTGGAGGTGGGTCCATGTCAATGTGCAGACATGGACATGAATTTAGAAATATATGTATATTTGACGAAATATTTAGAACCAACAGAAACCAAAAGTACCATTTCTGGAATTCGTATCGATCTGACTATGATCGCATCACACGAAAAATGCAGAGCTGATATGCAATGAAATTTTCTAGACTTGGGTAGCCGGGGATATACCAGCGGACGGATTGTGCCGCGAGTTTAGTGTTTTTTTTGGAAAGCAGGCAAGTGGTAGCGAATAACAGCACTTGAATGAATGAATGCTTTTCGTTTTATACAGGAGAGTGAACACCACAACGGATGTATTGTGTTATAAATAATAAAACGCAATATCGTATGATTGTGATAAAATGTTTTTTCGGCATCACAATTGAGGGGATGATGATTTGATTTAAACTTTTTTGATTCTGAAAGTAGTGACAGTTTAATGAATAACTATTATATTAATACATGAATCATTTCAGGTATTAAATTCATATTATATGCACATTGTATATTTTCAATTCCATGGTCGGATTTTCATTCAAAATTTGCCGCACCATTCGGCCTGTTACTGGCAAGTTTAATTTATTCACTATTTATGATAAAAATTATTTATTTGATGCTGCTTCACGGAAGATCAATCGAACTTGTCGCGCTAGAATTTGCGTTTCGTTCATGTTTCGAAGGATTGCCATAATTACTGCCCAACTTAAGAAAGTTGTGTATTATAGTGTTGGATCTTCCGACCTTCCTTGCAATTTCTCGATGTGAAAGTTCACAATCCTTAGAAGCGACTATTGTGACTAATTATTCCTCGCTTGAAACTTTACCACGCGGCATGTCTGCATTTTTCAGAAAATTAAAAAAATCAGAGATAATATTATCACTGTTTAAAAGTAATTCCAGGAATTTTTCGCTACTAACCACCAAGAAAGCACTTAAAACGGCACAGTTTTTATACAAATTTCCATCAAACTTGATTTCTTACGAAACAACTTACAAAAAACTAGAAAATAGGACTATTGCAAATACTTAAGTATGTATATCAAGATAAATGCTATGAACACTGAAATTTACGACGATACTATGCCCATACATACACTATCTAAACTGTATACCGTTTGTGCCGAATGTTTTGGTACGTCCTGTCAGCACTTCCAAGATGAATTTTAATGGGTAACAGAATAGTGAGCATAAAATAAACAAAATTCATTTAAATTTTAGTGTTTTCTGTTGATAATATGAACTAAAAATAAACCATTACAGTTTTCAAAATATTCATGTTAATAATCATTTCATATTTCAGGTCATTTTCAACGGCACACCGTACCCAACCGAAGGTAAAGGTTAATATCATGACCCCGCCTGGGTGGGTGAGGGGGCCTGGGAGAGGCGGGGGGAGGTGCAACACGTGTGTCCAAAGTGTAACCCCTATTTATATTACATTTATGGTGTAAAATGACTTATTTTTTATTTTTGATAATTTGTTAATTTTTTCATTTTTTCCAAAAAAAAATTTTTAATTTTTTTTAAATTTTTTTAACTTCTAAACAAGACTTAAAATCACTTCCCAGAACAATTTTTCGGTTTTATATGATCTCTGAAAATAGGCAAAATAATCATTTTTAGTGGGAGAGCCCCTATAACTTCTTATGGGGCTTTTTATATCATAGTAGTAGGGGAACCCCTTCTTTCGATGACCCTACACCATAATTATAACCTTTTCCCAATGGAGCCTTAGTAGTCCAGTCAATTGGGAGTTTGACCGTGCATTTTGGGTAGGCAGAATTTTTTTTGATGCAATGCGTGGGCAATGATATGTGGCCCAAAGTGAGCAAGTCATAGGAAAAAAGCATTTTAACACCTGTTTATCTGGTCCTGGTCCTGGTAAAGCCGATTATTTGGCCTTAAAATCCTTTTTCACGTGAGTTTTCCCCTTTGGTATAAAATAGCTCCCGACAGTGTACAGCGATCAAAACAATCAATAACGCAAACGACTTGCAACAACATTGCCTTAAAGTTATTCTCCATGCGTTTTGGGGTTAAAGTGAAAACAATGGATTTGTGGCGCTCGAAAGATGTCCCCCCTCTTTGGATGTCGTTTTAGGCCTATAACTTTTTAAATATTGATGCCACGTGAAAGTGATGTATGGACGACTTGCTAAAAATTTAATTCTACGCAAGTTTGCCATACACCACTTTCTTGTGGGGGCCATGGTTCCGGAGATATAGGGGTGCCCCACTTTTTGTTTGTTTTCAAGATGGAGCCCAGAGGATTGGGGCTGTGACCCCAGAAACTTGGATTTAAGCTGCCAGTAAGGCATACCACACATTGCACTAAAAATCTTCTTGCCTACCAAAATGCTCCGCGAGTTTCGCAACGGGGGTTTGCCATCAAAAGCCGATTATTTCGCCTAAAAACGGGTTTTTCACGCGACTTTCTCCCCTTTGGGATGGAATAACTCCTGTTAATGTGCAGTGATTGCAACAATCAATACCACAAACGATTTGTGACAAAATTATCTTGGAATAGTATATCAATGTGTTTCACTTGTGTTTAAACTTGTAATTAAAAAAGTTGTGGCGATCGAAAGATGTTCCCCCCTTTTTGTGTGTGGTTTTTGGCTTGTAACTTTTTTATTATTGACCCAACGTAAAAGTGATGTATGAACGACTTGCTAAACATTTTAATCTACGCAAGTTTGCCATACACAACTTTCTTGTAGGAGCCATGGTTTCGGAGATATGACGGTGCCCCAACTTCTTTTGTTTTGAAGATGGAGCCCAAAGGACAAGAGCTGTGACCCCAGAAACTTGAACTTAAGCTATCTATATCATTGCCCACGCATTGCATCAAAAAAAATTCTGCCTACCCAAAATGCACGGTTTAGGTCAAAATTCGGACGCTTTGACTGTACTATAGTCTTAGTTCCTTGGTGGACAACTACTAGTTGTTCTAACGTTTTCGATACTCTTAGCGGGTCTGCTTACCATCCCATCCAGGCGCTTTAGATAGCCGATCCACCGAAGCCAGCGCAGTTTCTCCAGAATAGATACTACTGGTTCGTCAAAAGGTGCATACAACTCTTGGTTGTAACAAATTCACTAACCTGGTTTGCTCTTTAGGGGCCCCAGAATGTGATCTGGAGTGCGGCTGAATGAGTTTCCCGGGGCATGTGTCAAGTTTCTATGTAGTTTTTAATCCGTTAATTATTGAATACATCTTCATTTACTATCTAGTTCTTAACTATTATGATCGAAATGTGGAGTGTAAGCTTTTTCAATGATACAAGCACGGACAACGGACACGATGTGATATTTTCATGTACATTTAACGAAATTTTACCATTTTTTCAGAATACACATCTCTGTTACTAGATGTATTGCGGATCTTGGTTTCAATGCAAGATAATAAATACCGAAGAATTCGATAGTCAAACAAGGATCAGCATCATAGTAAGGTTTACGCTTATGCAGAATGCGAGCAACCGAGGTGGAATTCAAATAATGCAAACAAATGGCTGGACAATATGAATTTCAATAGGAACCTAGTGCGTGTTAAATCCAGGAAAAATATTTATTTATTTATTTAACACATTCTTGTTTTGCATATCACAATACAAAATCTAATGAAGTTTAGAAAAAAATATCAAGATATAATTTTTCCAACCTGTATCACTAAAAATTTCAGTTGTGTCAATTAAAGCCTTCATAGGTCCAATAAAAGTCAACAATCAACTGAGTTTTATTGTTAAACATTTCTAATTAGCACCATACCACAATTCCGTTCAAATAAATGTACCGCTTCATCAATATTATAAATTGTATCCACAATAGCTATTGTTTCTTAAACAAAACGTACTTTTTTGCAACAAGTCTTGATGAATTAGCTGCCAAATACAAGAATTCATTATTTCACACCTTTTAACGCTTTATCATTTATGGACGTCAGCATTTCAATTTTCACGAATGTGACATTGCGCACGATATATATTTCGGGCAAGTAATATTTATATTAACATGCTGATGCTAATACATAACATTTCTTACGATGGATGGACGAATTTAAGTAATTGTTTATTTTTAGATAATATTCTATACATGGAACGAATACTAAACACGAATTCTTGGCATGCTGTTTATTCTTTAACTTTTATTATTTGTTTAATGGAACATCGCAAAATACGTTGAGTTGAACTTAACCTTGTCACGTCGGTATTTTTTTAAATTTTAAATGATTTGCGTCAAGAATAGCAAAAAATATGAGTTTTTATCACATTTAGATTCAATTAAGGATATAAGATAGAGAGCTCAAAACATCTATCGGCCAAAAATACTAGCCCCAAAAGAATAAACTAAATTGGTATTTGAATGTTGTATTAAAAAGGTTTAAAGTTCAACCGTTTTCAAATTGAAAATGATAGTCCAGTGGTTAGTATCATTCATTATTCTGTTACAATGATTGCCCTTGGCTTTATTTTGGTTTTATAACACAATTAGCCGATGATTGTAATTATTATTAAGTAATGGAAGAGTAAACATAGTGAATTAAGTAACATTCAATAATCATTCATAGTAATATTATTTTAAGTTGATGCTCGTTGCACATACGATATTTACGTACTACACACGTAACATGTACATATGTATGTTTAAAAGCATTTCACGAATAATATTGTTTGGAAGTAAACCTTGCTGAAAGATAAACGAATGCTAATTGAATCGTCGAATTTAAATTCAAGCATTATTTTCAGGTGCAACTGTATTTGGACAATTTCCAATCGTAAAATGTATTAAAATTTTTATTTTAAACTTCGCTTGATGTAAATTGAAAAATATTAAGAGCAGAAACGTCAGCTACCTTCATACAGTGACTCACATAAAAAATTACTAATTGCTAAATAATTCAACTTCCTGTTTCGTTTTATAGAATTTTTTTTGGTACAAAAGAGCAACATTATAGTCAAATTAAAATAGTTTAGAACAAAAATATAATAACCAATTTAATTAATATTTTATTGCTGCTATACTGCTTCTAAACGTCGAGGCATCGATTTCACTAACTTTTATGTAAATCTTGGTGTAATCTTTTCCCACTTACCCTGAGTTTTTCTTTTAATTGATTTTGTAGCATTACAGTTTTTCAACCGAAACTTGAGCTCATGCCACAAATTCATATATTTTTCTTATTAAGCTCCGAATTTGGTTTCCTCCAAACAATTTCCTTATCATTAGAACCGAAAAAGATGACTTTTGTTTCGTCCTTAAATATAATATTATGCCAGAAGCTGTCCGGATGATTTACTTGGGTTTTGCGAATTCCAATCGTTTCAGTCTATGTTGTTTCGAAATAAATGGGTTTTTTTCTAGCAACTGTACCCATTGTCTTTTAAGGATAGTTTTTTTTCTACCTGTCCCTGCTTCGTTCCTTAGACAACCTGTACATTCATACTTATTTATATTTTTTTGGACTGTTGAATGGGTTCTGCCCACTAGTCACTTTTTGCCGTGTAGACAAGTCAGTCTCTTTTCTAGCTTTAAGCACACGAATGACAAATTTTATAACTGTAAACAAAATAACCCTTATATATTAATAATACAAGTCGTGACTTTTTCTTTTACCACGAACAGACAACCAATTCCTTATATATTACCTGGAACTAATTAATATCATACATTTTATTAAGTGTACGCTCAATTTTGTGAAGATAAAATTGTGTCATATTTCGGCTTTTTGCATTAAAACGATATTTAATTGTAAAATTCCACGTTATATTAAGACTAATATCGTAGCTAATGTTTTTCTTTTGTATATAGAAATTATTTCTTTTCTGAAATCTAATAGCAATTTGAGTTATTCAAGTTATAGTTATTAAAACATAGGTGTACGCTCAATTATGTGAGCAACTGTACATAAAGTTTCCGCGCTTGATGTAACTCACATTGCGACTAGTCATATGTTTTAATGTTTAGCAAAAAGACTTCGAAATGAATTTTTGTTGGCTATTTTCAGTGAGGACTGCAGATAACGCACATTTTAACTATTTTATTCCGAATCGAACTGTTCTTGATATATTTAGATATATTGTTATAAGCCAAGCACACACACAGAAAAATTTATTGCATTTTAATCATTTGTAAATTTTTTTGTCTTCTTATTGTTTGCCAATGCAATATAAATTAATTTTTGGATTTATGTCGGTAGTGAAATCAGTTGAGTCACTTTTAATGTGGGTAAACATTATCTAGTTGATATTAACTTCCCAGTATATGGGAAGTTTTTGTAATCGCCTCGAAAATCGAAATTAAAATATCGATATCTTTACGTTTTGAGGTTTTTAGAGTATATTGTGTTTTTAGAAAGAAGTATTTATGTTACGTTCGTGGACCATTTTTTTCACGAGTTTACCTCACGTAAATAAAGTCGCATCGACTTTGTTGATGTGTCAATCGAAGCGTCTTTGCAATCTTAAGAGCTGATTAGTTTTTGGGAAACTTGGTGGGGGGGGGTTGTTGTTTTGACCCCTTGAAGGTTATTTCTGTCATGCGTTATATCTCACGAACCATATATAGGTTTTCATCACTGAGGCGTCAATCGACGGGTATCTACATTTTTGTAATTCTATCAAATTTTTAGGAAAATTGCTAGAGCCGTTTTTTAATTTAATAAACCAAATGAAAAATACAAACATCACACATGTGTGTTGTAAACGTGCAAACGTATGCACTCCAGTTCAAAGTCGCCGCTATATTATGCGAAGCTGAACAAATAGATGAAAACGGGCTCACCTCGTTTAGCTACGCAATAATATATGTTTGCATAGCCGCAATAAAAGGTCCCGAGAAGGATACCCGGATATATATTTGGTATATTGAAGTGTGAAAATGTTAACATGTGTATATCTTTCCAGATTGAAGACACGGAAAATAACGAGGACGGCGGATACTTGGTCAGCAGTGGTAGCAACGACTATGCCGCCTTAGAGTTAGTTACGTTCCGATTATGTGTGTCGATTAAAATATCTAATACAACACTGTATTTAATTAACAGCTGAGTTTTTATATAAAGTGCAAAAAATTAGGGTTTTTTGAAGAAATGGTTTTTAACCTGATGTCCACAACACAGTAATCAATGTTTATAAAATTAATATACAGTGGAACCTCGTTTATCCGGCCCTCAGTTATACGGATTCGCGATTATCCGGAATGCCAATCGCCATCAAATATCTACATGGTACATAACATTGTACAAGTCGAATCATGCATACACGGACCCGCCCGCACGCCGCCTCTTGCGCGATCTCTGCTCCTCGCGCTTCGTTATTGTTTTAGTTAGTTACCAATCGTTACTCCGCCTTGTCGTGTCACGTTTGTACTTAAAAATGTCAAAGCGTAAGAGTGTGATGTTATCGCTTAAAGATTAAATAAATATGAGCTAATTTCAAACTTACAAATATGCCAGGAATGCGATCTTGATGATATGAAAGAGTGGCTCAGTTGCGACAGTAATGATCAAGGTTCTCAGATCATGTCGGATGACGAAATTGTTGAAAACATATTGCAGGTAAACGAACAGCAGGAAATGCAAGAAAATGAAACAAATGAAAATATAGATGTGGAAAATGATGCAGGACCATCTCATGCAGGAGCATTTCAGGCGCTGGAAGCAGCTCTCAAACGGTTCGAAAAACAAACAGAGGCTGATACTGTGAGTTTAATACAGTTAAAACGAATTCGTGATGTAGCCGCAATGAAGGGAAAAAGTGGCTTGCGTCAAATGACAATTACCAAATACTTTAACCCAAATTAATTTCATGAAAAATACGAACATACGTATGTACGTATGACAATGTAACTTTTAATAATTTTTTAATAAACATTGATTTTTATCGATAAGTTTAATTTGTTTTTGTTGTGCCGAATATGTACAGAAATCGTTTTTCCTCATGCATTCAATTATCCGGAATTTCAATTATCCGAATGCCTAACGGCAACAATTAGTCCGGTTAATTGAGGTTCCACTGTACTCTAAAAAGTTTTTGTAAAAATAAAACAGAAAAACTTTTTTTTGTGATTACAAAAAAAAAGTTAATAAAAACGAGCCGCGGGATGCAACCCTTGAGATCCACACGGTCAACTTCCCAATAATATCTAAAAAAATATTAAAAACTAATAATGCAAATAATGCTACTTTAAATAATAATAACGAGAGGTACTCATTGCAGTAATTGGAATGAGTTAATTTTAATCATATCATCTACGGGAGCGTCCATTGATTACGTTATGCTTTTGGTGGATGAGGGTGGATTGGTTTAATTGAATATTCACGCGGATCAATTGGGGGGAGGCAGGTTACAAAGCCTCTTCTACGTTATTTGTTATTTTCATATCGATGCTTGAAGGACAAAAGAGCGCTGGCAAAAATGAATGCAATTTTGAATGGTTTGGTTTAAAATTGCCACTCACGATTTGACATCAATGAGACTAATAATTATTTCTCATTCTCAGTTGGTCTTGAAAAACATTGAATAATAATCAGTTTAATTACATGTAAAAAATAAAATGTATTACAAATGATGAAGGAGGAAGCAATTGAAATTGTACGAACAAAACTACTAAATCTACAATTTTTTATTTCATGAAAGCTTTTTAAAGCATATAATCTTGCAAAGTATTGACTTCAAAGCGTTGATTACCACAAATGCAAATATGCCGATGTTTTTTTATTGGTTTTCAAAATTTAAGCAGTTTTTTTATTAAAATTAAAACACGGTACTGTGCAAACTATTCAAAATCTGCTCAAATTATGCAAATATTAACAAACTTCGATTGACTTAACAACAATGTCTTTAGAATAAAAGATATAAAGTAATATCATTCGTATGAACCTTTTTTACATTGTGATTTGGAATGATTTTTTGCTGGTTGCTATACAAAAACGGAAACGAGTTTATAAACTTTATAAACATTTATTACTGTGTTGTGCAAATCAGGTTAAAAATTTATTGCTCATGAAAAAACCTAATTTTGGCACTTTTTTTAATAAATTAAAAACGGCACCAATATTTTCTTTTAAATTTAATAGAATCACACAAATGTCAAGACGCATCGATGCAAATCTTATGTTTGGTTCGCGTCCTAACAAGCAAACAAAAAAAAAATAAAAAGTCATTAAAAGTCACCATGTAAATATGGTCACAACCCCCATTCCCACCAACATCCTTCCGTAATCAATGGCTCCCGTAGATGATACAATTACTGTTATGAGTACCTCTCGTTATTATTATTTAAAGTAGCATTATTTTCATTATTAGTTTTGTGTTTAATATTTTTAATATTTATGTAGATATTACTGGGAAGTTGACCGTGGGGACCTCTAGAGTCGCACCTCACGGCTTGTTTATTTAATTTATTATTTAGATGCTGATTTATTATTAAATTATCAATTTTATAGCAATGTTTTCTCTTTTAATCAATACGATACAATTTTTCGATTGCACTACTATTATAATTAAGCTAACTAATTACTTAATTTACAAGCGTGCTACGTCATCAGTCGAAAAGTCGAATATTAAATTGCTTTTCGATTGCTCTGACATGAAGATGGTAATGTAATGGGATATTTTTAGTTGCTGATACGTAAAATATTTAGTATCGATTAGAATAGGTTGACCGCTAACGTTGCTATGTATGCTAACACTTTGATGGCGTGATAAATTTAATACTGACCTGTAAATGTACATAACATTTGTCATGAAGAAGAAAGGAATACTTTTCTAATACACATTGAAAAGCCCACTTGAAAATTTTGATGCCTTAAACTTTGGATTTGAATCTTTCATTGAATATTTAATTTTAAACTGAAATTTATAACTTACTTCAAGAACTGAAACGTGTATTTTACAATGAGTATAATTTTTAATTTCAAGATCAATGTCTTGCAATTCTTAAGTAGAATACATTACAACCAGTGACGGACATTCACTAGATTCTGAAATAGATCTGCTTCTTTTTATAGCATCATTACTCTACTACGCTGTAAATATTTTTTCTACTTTATTTTAATTGTTTTCAAGTTTTAAAGCTAACAAGATCATTTATTTGCAACTTTTCTCAAGACGTTTACTCATATATTTATGGGTTCTTTAGTAAAGACATATGTACGTATAGTCACGTAAAAATTTCTTAATAGAGTTTGAAGTAAAGAATACGCTTCTAGGTTCTATATTGTTCCTTCCTTCGAATGATGTAATAACTACTTTGAAGAATATGTTCCCCAAAATTATTATTACACACTATAATACTTATATTATTTGATCTTTGTCTTTCAAAAACTATCTAAAAAGATATTAAAATCAATTCATCATGCATACTTCCATAATATAAATTATGGTATTTTTGCATGGGGTGGAGCTTATAGTAAATCCAAACATTGCAAATAGAGTACTAAAAATAATTACCAAAAACAAATTTATCGGTACTATGGACCCAATCGAAATTAATCAATTATATTCTCTTGAAACAATTATATATACAGAAACAATTTAATGAATCAAAAAGTATTGCTAGAAATAAGTCTATTTTATTTCCAAAGAAAAGTCTTAAAGAGTAAGTGAAAAAAAGCATCTATGTAAACGCAATAAAATTCTTTCTTATACCAAGAGAATTGAAAAATATTGAGGTAAACAAGAAACTTAAAAAACGACTATCTTGAATATTACTCTCTAATTTACTTTTTTTTAAACAATGTGCAAATTATAATATGGAGAAATTTTTCTGTAAGTTAGTATGTAGTACACCAGTCTACGTACAGGCAGCATGATTTCCTCTGCGGTTTTACTTGTAAGAATTTTGTAATTCAACATGTAAAATTTTACTGATCAATAAATAAATAAATATGTTTTTCCTACTAAGCTACTCTTTTTCATTTGCTACTTTTTTATGACCATCAGAGGTCACAAAACTGTATTCTATTTTTTCCATTGAATGCTTAGAATGCGATGCAAACCATTTATTGGCATTATTGGAAATTTTGTCGCAAATATAATCAAATTAAACTGTTTACTATCAATTTTCAATATCAATGTATGCTTATGATGGATGATAATATTTTTTACAAGTGAAAATGTTATGGTTGTTATTTATTTTATGATCAGGCAAAATAATTAATCTATCTTAGTTTATTTCATGTCTCATGATTTTAGAATTCATCGTTAAAACAACATCAAACACAACAATCTGTTTTTTTCCTCTGAGTAATACAGTACTTGATTACTCATTTAATAAATATTGTAATTTTTCATTGGCTTATTTAAATGTTAAAGGACAGTGTGTTTCATAAAAACGTATCGGCAAAAAAAGCATGAAAAGCACTGAGTCGTTTAAATTAAAATTATATTTTGAACATACCTAGCAATACATTTTTCGCAATTATATGAATATGGAATTCAGTCCCCGCTATTATCAATTATCGCCTGACATCTTTTTGTGCAACTCCGACTCAATTTTTGTACGTACTCCATATAAAAACATTGCCATGTCCTCTTAAGGGCCCGCGAGAACTTCAATGTGGTGATTATATTTTTGCTTTTTAGTTTCTCATTAAATAGTGACCACACGTTTTCTATCGGGTTCACGTCTGGACTTTGTTATGGCCAATACAAATTTTTAACTCCGTTTTCTTCTTTCCAGCTGGTACAGAGTCGACTTCGATGTTTAAGATTGTTGTTCTCTTGCAGAATCTAATCGCGATTGTCAGCTCCACACAAACTCTTAGCAGACCATTTTTTGCCGGATGTTTTACTGTACGCCACGAAATTCTTACAGCATTTTTCGTCCAGGCTTTTTTCCAGTAATTACATAAAACAAATGAAGATTCACCAGTGAAAGTTATGTGGCTCCAATCACGGTCAACAACGGCTTTGCAAGTGTATTTTTTGAAACCAGATTCTTGTGATCTCCACCTTATCGTACTAGTTGATACACTAACTCTTTTGCTCAACAGTTTTTGAATCGCATTTCGTAGACACAGTGCCGGGTTCTTCTCAAACAAGCTACAGATGACCTTATCTTGTCTTTTAGAGGTCGCTTTATTAGGACCTCTATAGATCGCACTGGACTTATCGTTGCAGATTCTAACATTTGATCTAATTGTATTTGAGCTCGCTGATAGCTTTTCGTTAGCGGAAACGTATTTCTCGGTAACTTTATCACTACAGTATACAATGACTTCGTCGCTTGTTCTGACGATATCGAATTTATTATTTTTGCGCAGCATAAATTTCAATTTCTTAACTTCTCTTACTTCTGATATTGATGTGCAATCCCATACGTAAAGTTGATCAGACTTTACTGGTATATCAGGTTCATCAATCGTAGTATCTTTATTTATATTGTCTGTTCTTTGTTTTGCAGACATACCCCTTATTATTGCCAACACTTTTTTTACTTTTTTGTCTATTTTGGGAGGAATAATTGTTTTCAAAATATCTGAGTCTAGCTTGATGCGTGACAATGCATCCGCGTTGCAATTTAATTTTCCTTGCTTAAACACAATCTCGAAATCATAATCGGAGAGATTTAATCCAATCCTAGTTAGTTTAGATGATGGATTCTTGTGCGTGAGTAATGACACCAAAGGTTTGTGGTCAGTCACCGTAATGAAGTTTCTGCCGTACAAATCTGGTCTGCAGAAGTTTATTCCCCAGTGAGTTGCAAGCAACTCTTTCTCAATTATAGTCTTATTTATGTCGTGTTTGCCTAGTGATTTACTAGCATTAAATAACGGTAAATTAAATCCAACCTTGCTTTGCCTAGTGCGTAGTTTTTTCAAAATCTTTCTGCCAATAATTTCGTCTGTTATTGGAAATGTTTCTTTCGAATGATTTTCTGTGGTATATATATATATATATATTCCAATTTAAAGTGTTAAATTCGAAGATGTATTGATGTCTCAGTGGTTCTTTTTGCCAAATTGCATTTACCATAATTAAAATGTGACGATTTCTAATCTGCAGAATCGATTTAAGCATTGACGATACCGTAGTATTGAAAATTATCATATTTATCGAATGCTTCGAACTAAATTTAAAGAAGGAATGTGATTTTCCATTTTTTTTATACATAATGTCAACTTGTTTCACTATTATTTTGTGTTGACTTGATAGCAAATTGTTTGTTGAATGGATACAAACCAAAGTCTAAATACAATATTTCGAATATGTTTACGATCGATGACTTGTTTTACTAAAATGTAAAATTAAGTATTATTTTAGTGCTCGTTCCCAATTAACAATTACACTTAACAATTATTATGAATTTATCAATCATTATCAACTCCATCAATCATATTTTTCTTTTCAAACATGAAGTGTATATTACGACAATTTTCATAAGAATTCTCATGATTATTTTATGCTTTCTTAGAAAAATTCAAATAAATATTTTTAATTCTTTTGCAGTCCATTTTATATATGAAATTAAAGTTTGACTTAAAATAGTTAGTGTTGAATTATAAATTTCTGGTCGTTGCCGATTAATCCTTAAGTCATCATTAAATTGTTTGTTACTTCAATCGCAAATAATGTAGAAAATACTTCTTTATCTTCGCCTTCTTCCAATTTGCAATTGTCTTCAATATTTTTGGTTGAAGTTCCAACTCCATTATTTCACGTCGAAATTCCATTTTCGGTCGCATTGATAGTCGTCAATGTATAAATTCAAATTTTTGTTCTTACTGTTAATAAGAAACTTTTAGCTTCATGTGAGGAGAATCGCCTTGATATAGGTTTCGAGTGGGCAGGATCGCCATGTAATAAGTTTCGTTAGGGGAAGGAGGGACTCACCTAAATATCGGCGTCTAGCGCCAAAGCTGATGGCATGCGTGAGCTGCCTATATTTCTGCACAGCGCAAGCGCCCCAATGAACACTCAAATGAAAAGGGTGCCGATACAGGCAGTCCAAGTTCACTTGTATGAATGTTACTTTATTCCAAAATTCTTTCTCCTTTTATACAAAAACTTAGCCTAATTTCTATTCACAAAACATTGACTTAAAACTATTTTCCCACAGGACCAATGCATATGTTTGTAGTAAATCTATAATTTATTTCATTAGTTTCCCGTATCTCACATGTTGACCCATAATCACATTGCAAGGATTCCAACGCCTTGCAAGTGGTCATCAAAAGAGCGCCATGTCCACTTGACACTTTTTAGTCACGTTTGGGATGGCATTGCTCCGTATCTAATTCATATTAAATGACCCTTGTGATTTATGTGTTAATACTGTTCGTGGGGAGCAGAAACCACAAGAAGAGGAGGAATTTGAGCGTAAGGAAGGGAAAATTTATGGCGCAGGCATCGCAGATTGAATTTATTGTTTTTTTTAAATTGTATTATAACTTAAAACGCGATTTTTTTCAGAACAACTATTTTCAACTTTGTGTGCACGATTTAAAAAGAAAGCATTTATCCGATCGTTCTGAAATTTTAACACATTAGTTTGGCTTAGAATGAACTACGGAGGAAAAAATTAGCTCACAATTTTCAAAGTTACAGCAGATTTTTAGAGGCGAAACGTCGATTTTTAAAAAAACCTTGTTTGATTAAAGCCCTATTTTTGGTTTTTGGGTTTTTCTACGGAGACTTTTCTGTAAGCAATAATCGTGGACACCGTGATTTTTTGGGTTTTTTTAGCAGACGACGGATGACCAAAAAACATTTAAATTTTTTTTATTTTTGTTTAGTTCAATGCTGACAAAATATATGTGCAAAGTTTCATTAAGACATGTTTTTGTTTTCATTAAAAAAATACATTTTCTAAAAATTAAAAATTCGAAAATTGAAGATGCCATGCCCTCTTAAAAGACTATCCTCGTAACTATGAAAACTTTCTTCTGAAATATGATTTCAGATAATATTTCATATGCAGCCATGAACATACAAATAGCACAAATTCGTAAGAAGATTAAGTACACAATTTTTTTAAAAAAATAACGACAAATATCCCAGCTTTTATGAACGCTACTGTTTACCGCGAGCATACAGTAGAATTCTAAGAAATTTTTTTACCGTTATCATTCAGAAGTTTTTATACGCGTTACATTTAGTCAGTTTCGAGAGTATGTTGCGTGGACATTGAAATAGCACAAATTGCAGTAGACGGTATATTTGTTCGCGAATTAGTTTAGCATTGCAACTGGTGTGTTCTATTATTGTGTTCTTTTTTTAAGTGAGATTAGTTCAGTGTCAAAATGGGAAGGGGAATGCACTGTACAGTTGAAAAAAGGAATAAATAATGTATGAAATGAACAATAGTGGTAAAAAGCATGTTGAGATAGCCGAAATAATGAAATGTTCCACAATGCGATCCGTTTAGCAAATACAAATTGTATTTATTTAAAGGAAAATAAAAAACGAGAACCAAAAGCACGGAAAGCTACTGGTTCTATAGATAAAGCCATAGTTCGAAAGTGCAAAAAAGATCCTTTCAAGTCATCAAGGCAGATTATGCGTGAGATAAATGAAGAATTTGACTTCGGATAGATTAGTGAGAAGGCGATTAAATGAAGCTAAACTCTTTGGACGCATAAGTAGGAAAAAACCTCTTCTGCCAAAAAAAAACATTAAAAAACGTTTGAGCTTTGCTAAACATCACAACAATAAGGATTCCCAATTTTGGAAAAACGTACTTTGGAGTGATGAAATTAAAGTAAACAGAATTGGGCCAGATGGTAGAACAATTGTCCATCGTCCGAAAGGTCAAGCATTTAATCCCAAATACACACAGAAGACCATAAAGCACGGCAGGGGTAATATAATGGTGTGGGGAGCTTTCTCATGGCATGGAGTAGGTCCTCTTGTCAAAATAAACGGAAACATGGATAACTTTTAGTATCTGGACATATAAACAAATACGATGGAACCACATGCGTTTGACTTTATGCCAGTAAAATGGAAATTTATGCATGATGATGATCTAAAACATTCAGCTCGCATAATAAAAGATTGGTTTTCATAGGAAAAAAATTGCGTTTTAGATTGGCCAGCACAAAGTCCTGACCTTAATCTAATAAAAAATGTATGGAACGATGTTAAGGTCAGGATTGGTCCAAAAAAAATTTAACAACTCTGATGAACTCTGGAATGGTGTAAAGGAAGCTTGGTATTCTATTCCAAAGGATCAATGTCAGAGATGTCGAGAGTATGGGGCGTAGATGTCAGGCTGTAATCAAAAATTCAGGCTGCAGTACTAAATCCTAAGAAGGGTAAAAATAAAACTAGAAATTTATTGTTAATCTAACGATTTTTTAATTTAATTTCAGGAAATATTTTATTGTGCTATTTACGTGTCCAACACATTTTCGAAGTTGGTATCATTTCTCAGTTCTTACATTATTTCTACGAATTATTTTGCTCAGTTTCGAAATGAGTTTGATTTGTTAATAATCACGTTATTGCATGAAAGAAAGAATATTCTGGTTTTTATTGTTTTACTAAATAAAATTTCAAATTAAAATTTTTGATCGTATTTGTGCTATTTGTATGTCCATGGCTGTATAAATAAAATTTGATTTTTATTTACTTCTTAATGTTCCAAAAACTTGTCTTACTCCACATTCTGCATTTGGGGGGTCTCATATAGCATCAGTAACAGCTGAATACTGTACACAATATTATTTTAATGTATTTTTAGCTGTAAGCTTGAGCTTAGAAATTTCAAATAGAATTTGCACTTAAGACTTTTCTAAATGAATCTTATATTTTCAAAAGTAGATAGAACGACAAATTAAGGAATTAATTAATGAGTATTCCTGCAAGTAATATACTGTTTAACCCTTTAACGACCAGAGGGACATATATGTCCCAAGCAAAAAATAACGATTATTCCAATCAATTGTGAATATAGAACTAAATTTTGCACAAAATTACTTTTTTTGTAGTATTTATCATTAATCTAACAGTGGCAACACCCAACAATCGTCAGTTGTCGGCTTTAGTGGTCATTAGAAAGTTTGAGGAAGACACACGTCATAAAGAACTTTTTGTTTATTTTTTTAAAGTGGTAAACGAACTTCAAAACTCAGTTTAGGTTGTGATAATTGTTATTTGTGATGTAAATAATTATTTCATACTATTGCGGAAAACTTGTGTTTTGTATATCTTTTAATTTTTCGAAAAATAATAAAGGGCCGCCAGTGTCCCTACGGTCGTTAACGGAAATTATATATCAGGTAAAGTTAATGATTAGTAGTATAATTTTAGTATTTTGAGCTCTGCCGACAATTTTGTATTTTTTATGATGAAGATTATGTTGCGGAAGGGGCGTGGAGTTTTCTATCTCACTAATGATGAAATTCGCCAAATATTGATGGCTGACAACAGTGATGATGAAGGTGCATTACAACTGGACGAAGAAGATCAAAGATTTTTGTCGCAGGACGATGATGAAGGCGTGCAATTAGTGGAGATTGAGGGTCCAACATCTCAGCTACGAGAGAAATCACCTGATCATTCAACGTCAGCAGCAGAAACCGCCATAGAGGAACACCACACTAGTCAACCTGTTTTCAAATGGAGCCAGAATTACATACCAAATATATTTTCTGATGTGGAGTACGAATACGGGAAAGTACGAATCTTTCCAGAAAATGAAAATGCTTCAATGGCTCCCTTTGGAATTTTCAACTCCACTACTAACTTTGAAAATTTAGTTCAATATATAGCATTACATTCTGTAAAATATGCTCATCAAAATGCGCGAGAATTCGCAGTTGAAGGTGACGAAATAAAAGCATTTCTTGGAATGAATTTAGTAATGGGCTATCATGTTTTGCCATCGATGAGAGATTACTGGTCTACGGAACCTGACATGGCAGCACCTCTCATTTCAAATGTTATGCCAAGGCAGCGCTTCGAAGGAATACTCAGGAATTTGCATTTCTGTGACAACGAAGATAAAAGAGAAGTCAATAGCTCGGATTACGATAGAGCGTATAAAATACGACCCATAATGGACCACCTGAACAAAGCATTCCAAAACGCCCTCAGCAATTCCAAAACACAATCTATCGACGAACATATGGTTAAATTCGAAGGACATAATGCAATGAAGCACAACATAAAAAATAAACCCGTAAAATGGGGATTCAAACTGTGGTGCCGATGTGATGCGGCAACAGGCTTTTTGTACGAGTTTGATTTATATACGGGGAAAGGCAATGGTGGGACTGGATATGGACTAGGTGAGTCTATCGTGTTGCAATTAACAACGAAGCTGATAGGCCGGGGTTGCGAAATTTATATTGACAATTTTTCAACTCGCCTAGGCTGCAATACGACCTTATTGGTAGGAATATTAAAGTTTGCGGAACTGTTTGAAGCAACCGAAAACATCTCCCAAAATCTGCCCCACCAGATACAAATATGCGCCAAAGGAAAGCAAGAAAACCGTAAAAATAACACTTGCCCCATATGTAAAGTCCACTTATGTTTCAACAACCAAAGGAATTATTTTGCTGAATATCACAGTTGATTTTATTGGTTTTAGAGTGTCAGTTTATCTATTTTGTTAGATATGCCACAGGAAATGTTTTTTTTTTAATTATATACTACGAAAGTTAGCTTTAAAACTTCTTATAATAAATAACTTACTAAAAGATTATCATGAGTTTTAAGTACAAATTTACCCTTAACGACCATAGGGACACATATGTCCCATCAATTAATAAAAAACCAACCGTAATTTTTTTTTTAACCTTGGAAACCTTCCATTTTATGCCTTATTAACTAATATTTATCATTACACTCACCAAATAAGCTCTCAAAACCTTATGGTCGTCAAAAGGTTAAACAGAAACCAATGCAAGTAATCTATACAGTTTAGACAGAAACCAATGACCAAAAAAAGGAATCAAATTAAAAAGGAATTAGTTGCTGCAGTAAGCATTACAGTTCCAATCACTTATGAATTGTTGACAAGCTTATGAGTTTACATAGATAATTACGAATGTCTGAAAACCTAAAATAACCCAAGACGAACATAACTCAACGACACTTATTCCATCTCATTGCTTTGATCTCAATCTAGAGCAAAGTTTCACCTAAAGAAGACGAATTACAGCCATTCTATGTTTGCTCAAGATCATGTTTACGTGTGCATGCATCATAGATCAAGTTCATTGCACATGTGTACATGTTACCTTGCCATCCAATTTGTGCACATTGTCATGCGATCTAAACTTTTCAAGCCGATCGATCAATGTTCATAGCGATCAGATACTTGAAGCACAGGTATCAAATTTTTGGATCAAGCAAAATTTTAGACGATGCATGCCAGCCTAAGCAACTGGTCACTGTGAATATTACAATATTAAGTTTGTTCCGATTTGAGCTGATCGCAGATACCAAACCAGCTTACCACTATTTTATTTCAGTTTATATTTAGAAATTCGATAAATCAAAGTGCGAAGGCGCGTCATATCGACACGACTTACTGGGCTAAGACATTTGATCAGTTAACAGAAATACATCGAATAAGTTGTTACCCAGATTGCTTTGAAACAGCTGTTCAAATTTCAGCAATCTACCAGAGTTGAATATTAAATAATGTTCTTCTTTCAATTAAATATCATTGTCACAGATTAATAGGAAAACATGCAATAGCAAGGCGCATCTTTTTTGTACATTACAAAGAAAACAGTCTGTCGTGTTTACTGTTTGTTGCTTTACCGAACACTTGATCGATAAAATTGCACGTCGAATAACTGGAATGTATTTCGGAACATTCAATGGCAATGACAATTCGTCAACCGACTCAATTCTCTTTGCTTCCGGCTCAGAAATGATTCACTCGCCAAATATTTGCGATGAGAAATGATAAAGGACTTAGCAGTAATTCTTGAAACGTACGCAGAGACTTTTGACTTTTTTTCTTTGCCGGCGTAGTGGGAGCAAAACATAGATAGAGTAAATATTTGATGTTGGCGTGTAATAAAGTGAATTATCTAATCGCCATACCTTCTATCGCGTCCAGACCGTACTCTTGAATCGCGTTATCGTCCAACTGCGAATCAGGATCGTTGATAACAAGCTTGTTTTCCAAGGACAGGGATAGTTCCGCAGAACTTTCCATCGACGACGGGGGCGTACACTTCCGGTGGTAGCATCGTCCGAGGAGCCAAACAGGTTGTTCCTTCGAGAACGTCGATCTCATCTTCCCACTCAGCCCGTAGCGCATATTATTCCACATTGACATGAGCCGCGTCTCCATGCCCCGCGTAGGCGTTCGACTTGTCGCCGAGGGCGCCGAGGACGAGGGCACATGCAAATGGTGTTGATGTTGGTGTTCTTGATCCTCGCCGCCCGCATAAAACTGTGTGAATGTGTTTACGAAGCGATTCGCAGAGATTTTTCTTGATGGGGTAATTGCCTCTGGGCCAGCAGAAGGCCTTGATAGCTTCGGGTCATTGTCGAACGCGTGAGCCTCTACGGGGGAGGCACTGAAGGAGCCGATCTTCTCGTCCGACACTTTTGAAACAAGAACATCGGAGCTCATTTGCGCGACGCCTGTGAAACACGGCCAATGGCGCCCTTTTGAGGATTTCACGCAATCACACACTAAACGTTATCTTTTATCAGCTTATGGAGCTCTTTATGCGCGATTTGTAGTCACTCCGGGGCACTAGCAACCGACAAAGAAATAGAAACACAACTACCTGGCGTCCGCTGTCAACACTATTTGTGATGATTGGCGCAAGTCGACTGACGTTTTATATAACTCAAGTACTCAAGATGGAGCAGCGCAAAGTTCCATCTTGCGGCAAACATATTTTGTTACAAATAAATGTCGTTATTTCGAATAACTGGTTTTTAAACATGAATTAACTTTTCAGAAACATTTTTCTAACATTATTTAGTTTGAGAAAATTCACAATAATGAGTATTGATGTTTGCAACCTTCACAATGGAAAGAATAATAACGCTGAATAATATTTGCATACTTTATAGAAAAATTTGAATTAATTATTTCAAACAACAAGCCGCGAGGTGCGACCCTTGAGGTCCACACGGTCAACTTCCCAGTAATATCTACATAAACATCAAAAACATTAAACACAATAATAATTTTGAAAATAATACTACTTTAAATAATAATAATGAGAGGTATATTCATAGCAGTAACCGGAATGAGTTAATATTAATCATATCATCTATGGAAGATTTTTTTTGGATTTCCAACACTCAGGCAGTTTTTTTATTAACACTAGAACACTGTAAAAACTATTAAAAGTCTGCTCAAATTATGCAAGTATTATAAAACTTGGATTGAATTTAGAACAATTTCCTTAGAATAAAAGATATAAAGTAATATCATTCGTATGAACCCTCTATACATGATAACTTTGAATGATTTTTTATTTTTAATTTAGTTTTTTTATAATCATGGAATGTGGTTTCGCTGATTTCTCTACAAAAACTGATAAGAATGTATAAATTTTATAAACATTTAAAACTGTGCTGTGCAAATCAGGTTAAAAAATTATTTTTTATGAAAAAACCCTAAAACCCTAAAAGCCCAATTTTTGCATTTTCTTTCATCAAATTAAAAAGCGGCTGAAACAATTTTTATATAATGTTAAAAAAATCGCAAAAATGTTAATACACGTCTATTGACACCTTAATGATGCAAATATTATATCTGGTTCGTGAGATATAGTGAATGATAAAAATGGCCTTGAAAATCATGATGACTTTTAATGATTTTTTATTCTTAATTTAATTTTTTACGTAATCATGAGCAAAGTGCCATCTTGCGGCAAAGATATTTTGTTACAAACAAATGTCGTTTTTTCGAACAACTGGTTTTGAAACATGAATTAACTTTTCAGAAACATTTTCCAAACATTATTTAGCAGAAGAATATTTCCAATATAAAAGAAGAATATAAACGCTATAGAATATATGTATGCTTTTTAGAAAAATTTGAATTAATTACTGCAAACAACAATGAAGCAAATAGTTTTAAAACTGGCAAAGAGTTAAACGTATGCCACAGAGCCGATTCAACTGAATGATTATAATAATAATAATAATAATAATAATAATAATAATAATAATAATAATAATAATAATAGAAATCCAAAACAGGCATTTAAATTAAGGATGCCTCGATACGCCACCGATACGATACCGATACTTTTATAAAAATATCGGCGATACCGATACGCTTATTGAATTAAAAAATGAAGGTGAAACAAATAAAACACAAGTCAGATTAATTTTTTAATTGATATAAAAAATATAGACAGGTTGAGATCAGTTAATAGTTTTAATAATTGAAATTAACATTGATAAAAGTTTTGTTTAAAAAACAAAGTATTCTTAAGTTTCGCGGAGAAAGGCGATTTCGCATGTCTGTTTGAATGAGACCTGCGGTGGAAAATAATCTCTCAAAACAGAACTTATTTGGAAACTAAAGTACTTCTGCGCCATTGTTTTCAAGTTTGGGTATAAGACGTCATTGCACCAAAAAATGAACGGATCTGCATCTCTCGATATACGAGTATTAGGAGACCTTAGGTATTTCTCGACTTCTTCTTTCAGATAATTACAGCTCAGAGTAGACAGGGGCTCATCTTCCTCGGACTCTCTAATAAAATTTTCATAAACGCTCCAAAGCCCACCACTCGTAGACATCAGTTACAGTTACAGTACTAACTGAAGGTGTGACCACGGCTGACATAATTTCGGAATGCAGTTCTACATTAGGATCAAGTAATTGAACAAGACGCTTTTTTGCCGTAGTAATAGTTGACTGTAATTGAAATATTCGTGATTTGTAACGACGATCAAGTATTGTGTCTAAGCAGTATGTTTCTTCATTTTCCAAACCATCAAATTTTTCATAAAGAGCCAATGCCAAGTCAGCCGCTATTTTTTTTTTTTTTTGGTTGCGATGAATTCTCCCTTTCTGTCGATGGACTTCTTATGTTTTCCAATAATTTGTCTTTTGAAGTTGACATGACTTCTATTTAGATTTACTTTATTTGGCTCAAACGACTAGTTTTAAATGATATACACACACAAACTAATTACGATATGTAATTCTTAAATTTTTTTGCATGGAAAAATACTATGCGCGACAACAGTCAACCTAGCGAAACAAGAGACTGAATAATGCGCGGGGATTCTCCGAGCATTGTTAGTTCGAGACTCATTTGCAACGAAATAAACGAGACAACACGGCTGTTTACATTACATCATTTCGAAAGTGCGAAATTCGAAAAGTATCGTTGAATCGGCCATAAAAATATCGCCGATACCGATATATTGGCAAACCCGAAATATCGCCGATATATAGGTATCAGTATCGGATACATCCCTAATTTAAATATTAAAGATAGGCACATTTTACAAATAGACAAAGAAATTTTCGAAATTCATAGATCAATATGACTGCATTTACTCGCAATTTAAATCATTTATAACAATATCTGATACAAATATTGACGTACTTGAAGACAATAAACAAATATGAACCTACTTGGACACTCTTGCAAACAATAGCGGCAAAATCATCAACACCAATGCTCCTATCAGATTAACTTACCATCGCCTTATACGGATAACGACAAAAACACGAGTAATAAAAAATATGCCAACAAAAAAATACAGAGCCCAAATAATAACTGACAGATTCGTGGATATAATGAAACAACGAGTAGCAAAGTAAATATTAAAAAAGTTTTCGAGAATTGGCTGAGAGTGTGAAGAAGCAAAAGCTGCATCTGCAGTAACTAAAATTACAAGAACTAAAAACGATACGTGAAAATCTGGAAACGTAATCTTCACTTCCACAAAAGAAACGAAAAGGTTTCAAATTGCTTATAAAAGATCCCACGCATACATATAATATTAGCTCCTGAATAAGGAGCTATGTTGGTAACCGGTATCGATCACTTCGAAATATATGAAATGATTTGAATGAGGTTTCACACCGTACCCTGACCAACATGTATTAAATTCTTCGAAAAATATTTATGCCATTTCATTTTACACAATAATCGAGAAAATAATTAAATAAACTATTGTTGTAACTTGTTAGTGAGCTTAAATAGATTTCTAAGAAATTTTCGGAACTTAAAATAACGAGTCTCAACTATGAACTAATTACACGCTTTGTTTTTAATTGTTATTACACTAATGCGGGACACTATTTACTATCATAAGTTTATTCGTAGTTAATTATTTACTATCATTTACAAATTCACGAGTCTTACTTGCTTTTCTTGCAGCCTAGTCGAGGTTCACTTCTCACATTTATGCAATCAACAGTTTTTCAGACATTCCACTCGTAGATTGTTCCATGTTTCTCAAGGATTTTTGTTTTATAGTAAATCAGGAAGTTCTCGATTAATCGTTGATGGAAAATTTCCGTGTAAGATAGAAGGACCTTGATAAACTTTCTAGAAAGATTTTGGGTAAACTAGAACCCTAGCGTTTCATTTCATTTCATTGTTCAATGTAGCATGAGGTGTGTGGCACGTAGCGCCGTCCTGTTGAAAACACATGTTGTTGGTGTCCATGTCAACCAATTCAGGCCAAAAGAAGTTGGTAATCATCGACCTACAGCACTCGGCGTTGACGGTGATGGCCTGGTCAACGTCTTTCTCAAAGAAGAATGGACCGATTACGCCGCCAGCCCAAAATCCAGACCAAACAGTGACTTTTCCAGATGCATTGGACGCTTTTGATTGATTGGTAAATTGGTATCGTCCCAAATTCGACAATTTTGTTTTTGCGGAACGTTGCCCGAACATAACACCCATTTTGATAAAACAATTTTATAATTTGCACGTGTTGTTGAACGCTATATCCATCCATGATGATTTAACAAAACAGACTGAATTAATGACAGCCAATTTGACAGATGCAGCTTCAACAATATGACCACTATCAACTGTTAAAGTTCGAAACCCCTATTGGAAGACCTTTTATATATATATATATATTCAAAAACACTTTGTTTAGGCTCTTAAAACTTTACACCGAAATTTTGATTTGAATTTTCAGGACGATTTCATGAACTTTCTATGTACTGGGATGTCAATAATTGTATATTGTATTGTTTGATACATATTCACTAATTTGTTTTCGCCTCTAGTTTTTAAAATCATTTGTGAGTCATCTTTGGATACTGATGAGAATAGAGAATTTTATAAAGATAATAAAAAATTTATATTCTTCATGCGATGGTACAATGGTTAACCTAAGCTGCGAAAAAACTTATACCAGCTGAATCTCAATCTGCAAAGTTCGATATTTCATTCAAATGCAAGTAAAGGTATAATAATAATAAATAATAATAAGTATTCGAGTAAAAGGTTAAATAGAAAATTTGTTTGAATAAACCAAAAAATTTACTTCATTTTCTTTGATTTGGGATTCCTTCTTAATTTCTTTGCAAATTGTGTCATGGAATATGATTAAATTTCAGTGTTAATATTTTACATAAAAAATGAATCCGACAAAATTGTATCAATCAAACAAATTACAGTTATGAGCATATATTTTATTCCAGAAAAAATAAAGAATTCATCCTCCAACATATTATTTATGTCGGTTTCCGATTCAACCGTCTAAACATATTAACAAATTTGGTGCTACTATTTGATTTTCAATATGATTCAGATTTTTTATTGAATAAGAACAATTTCATCTTCCATCATATAGTTTTGATGAACTTTTTCTTCAAATTTTTTTCTTCAAATATCAGACATTTTGTTATGTCCGTTTTTTATAATTTATTTCGAAGAATTTCGCTGCTGAATCTTATATTCAGTGTTTTCCAGTGTATGTAACATTTTCTTGAATGAAATTCTCCCCTGTCACAGCAATTATTCGAGCGTAGTTTTGTTAGAAATTTGTTCATCTAATTCAAAAATATAGAATTTTACTATTTTAAAATTATTTTTTTATTTTTTTATTAATTTCATGTGTAGTTCATTAACAAAGCTACTGCGTCTCTCTGTCACATGCTTTATTTGCTTAGGAATATGATTGGCAAATCGATACAAAATATAAGATACAAATAATTTTTTACCAAATGGACGTCCAGTTCTTTTAATTTTGCATAAAATTTTTTAAAAACAAAAATTATGAGCGAATTCGTCTCGGGAATGCACGGCGAATAATGCCGCTGCAAAGTGTCTTGGGTGAGGTTGTGACCTTTGAAATGTTTCCTTTGTCGAACTGACGTGGACCTGTCACCGCGAAAACCAAAATCGTCAACGTCAGACGCCGCTCGATTGCTCCGGTATAAATTATTTCTTCCGACTTCAACGTGGAAATTATTCGACAGGTTTCAATAAAATGGGAGTCCTCGAATCATTGCAACTAGATAGTATGCTTGGCGACGTGCAAAGAATGGACAAGAGACAGGTAACGGCGATGTACACATAACCTTACTGATGCGTTGGCTGTGATTCTTAGGGGAATCTTTTTACGTTTCCAACCGAGTAAATGCAATTCTTGGACGCATTGAATAGCAGAGGCGGTGTATTTCTAGCAATATTTGTCCATGACTGCTTATTAAGTCGATAGCAATGTTGGCTGCGAGCTCTGAGCATGCTGGCGATTTTATCTTTCCGTATTATATCATGTAATTGCGGCTTTTGCTTTGGTCTACCTTCATGTTAGTGGTTAATCCTTGTTGTCTGATCCTTAAAAAAACTGCTAAGCCAGTCAAGTCTGATCAATTGGGCTGGTAATGTAACAACTGCTACGTAACAGATTCCCCCTCACTTTCCGCTCAGATGGGCCCGAAAGTTACTTGACCAATTGATTCAAAAGGTTGGACTGCTGCTTAACTTTTCATCGGGGATTTTTCATCGTGCGCAGCTACGAATGAACCATATTTGATATTTTGTGTCATTGGCGTCTCCGTTGCCTCTTGAAAGTGTTCCTTGCAAATATTGTTTCAAACAGCACAAGTCTGCATAAGCGTTCGCTTCGTTTGAACCTAGCCAATGTAGGCGGCAAACCCAACTGCGCCAATAATAAAAATCTGCATCTGAAGCACTGATTAGTTTTAAGACAAACGATAACATGTAATCAATATAAGACAATTTTAAAATAGTTTAGCATAAACACAATTATTGTTAATAAATCGTTCTACCTTTCACAGTTTCTATACCAAGTGCTTAGTTTCGGAATGATTGTGTCCTCCGCTTTAATGATATGGAAAGGCTTAATGGTTGTGACTGGCAGTGAATCACCAATTGTTGTTGTCCTTAGTGGTAGTATGGAGCCAGCATTCCACCGGGGCGATTTGCTCTTCTTGACAAACTACCCGGAAGAACCGGTCAAAGTAGGAGACATAGTCGTTTTCAAAGTGGAAGGTCGAGACATACCAATTGTGCACAGAGCAATCAAACTACATGAAAGGTAATTCAGATGAAATCAATATGAGACAGTTTGCTATACTGCAAAATGTAACAGCCGCAACAACGGAACCGTGAAGTTCCTAACAAAAGGCGACAACAATTCAGTGGACGATAGAGGACTCTACGCGCCTGGTCAATTGTGGCTGACAAAGAAGGATATTGTCGGTCGAGCGCGTGGTTTTCTACCGTATGTGGGCATGATAACGATATATATGAACGAATATCCAAATTTAAAAGTAAGTTGTCCACTACAAGCCACATGTTTTTAATTAACAAATTTAATTTTCAGTATGCAATTCTCGGAGTTCTAGCGATTTATGTTCTACTGCATCGAGAATAAGATCCAGTGACTTTAAGTACTATTTTCAATATGGAGCACAAAATCTGAAAAACCAACCAACATCCAACTTCCAACGTCTTAAGTCTTCTTTAGTGAGGCATTGGAAAAAGAATGCATGCATTATCGTGTGTGACTATTGTTAAGTACTGAAGTTAGGAATATGTGTGTGTAAAAGACTTCAAAAGATGTTGCTATTGTTTTTTTGTATTTTTTCGGAGGAAATAAATTATAAGAAAATATGATGTTGGCATGCTGTTAATCCTATAATCTATAACCAAACTTGTCCACGTTCCATATTCAAGATAGCCGAGCACCCTTACGAGGAATTTTCATAACTAAGTCAACCACCGATGGAGCACAAAACACGAGAACAGACATATCAATTATGATTGATAATTTTATATGTATTTTCAGTGTCAAAATGGTTTATTGAACTGTTGAGCATACATGTAAAAAAGTAATTTCAGTTCATCAAAAACACAATGACGAAAATCCTACAAAGAGACCACGAGTGTTGAAGAACCTTACATCTCAAGCCTAACTACGCGAACACTGATGAACCAAAATGCTAGTGGTGGGTATGTGGTGCTGAAAATTCATATACACTATCTGATAAACTGCATATTGAAAAATTTGAGATAATTCGTGAAATAATCCAAGCTGAACGTGTCGTAAACGATTGAGTAGCACCTTTTAGAGATTAGAGTATACATTTCTATTTGTCAACTAGTTTGATTTTGGCAAAATACTTGCCTTAATGTTATGGAACCTCTCATTGTTTGAGACACTGAGGAGAAAATGTATTCGGTTGGAAACGCATACAAGTAAAAACTCTTGAAGAATGTTCAAATCTGTGTATTTGTCAACAAAATAGAAAGTTGTATAAATGATATCTATGATGCGTCCAAATACAACAGTCTCTAAGTTAACACTTCAACAGGACGGAAGCAGGTGTTGGTACTAAGCATCAGTTGGTAGTGCAACCACCCCCCCCCCCCCTTCCCCGGCTGCCAGCATTTTAAACTGATTTTATTCGATTGACTTGTATGTAACCATGTTACCAAATCCAGCAAATTGATATTCAGCCACTTCCACTGTATCTATCTATACGCAGGTAGGAGAGTATCAGCACTGGCTAACGTCCTTGCGCAGCTTTCGGGGAGTGCCGTCCCCGTGTACCTGAGGTTGGTGATCGGTTCTGTGTCTGCAATCGAAAAAAAAGCCGAAATTGACTTGAGAGGAAGGTCTTATACTTCCTTCTGGTCACAGTGAGCATCCGTTTAGAGCGAGGGGTGCGAACGTGGTGGTTGTTGTTTACTTCCCATATTGTGGGCAGAGTTCTCGAAGACGCGCCTTGAAATCATCATACTCCCGAGTATGCGGACTTCTTCAGCATTCTTGGCGGCCCGATGTGGAGTTGTGATTAACCCTGTGTGAACGTATTAAGTTTATACATTGGTGTCATGCCGGTCGGAATTAATTTTCGTTGAACGAACGGTAATACATAATATGCAAGATTATGAAGGAAAAATAAAAT
Source organism: Oxycera nigricornis (assembly GCA_963942545.1). Taxonomy (NCBI): domain Eukaryota; kingdom Metazoa; phylum Arthropoda; class Insecta; order Diptera; family Stratiomyidae; genus Oxycera; species Oxycera nigricornis. The sequence goes on along the minus strand of OZ012660.1, from coordinate 48,709,199 downwards.
TTATCAATTCTTTTCAAAACTTTAGATTTGTGTAACACAATATGTTTTAGTTTTTTGTAAAAATGATATTTTATAGTTCTCTATCGTGTGGTATCTCTCAAAGCAGTCTCCAATAAGAAACCCTGGTTTTTGAAAACATGTATCGCAAAAATAATCAGTTTGGCGTCTTCCGCCTTCAATTTTTCTGTTTGACCGTACAGAACAATCTTTACTTTTTACATCTTCACAGCGCCGCAATATATGTAGTTTGCCATTAAGTCTTTCCTCTTTATCTATGGACGATGGTCTTCCTGGTTTTGAAGATGCTCCATCACGAAAATCTTTTTGCCATTTTATTGGAGTATTATTTAAAAATATTTTAAGAAGCAAAAATGCCAAATTACACCTAAACACAACTTATAAAATATTATTCTACGTATGTATCTTAGAAGCTTGTCGACTGAGAGCAGACACACGATTGGATCGGTAAAAACTCTTTGGTGGCTAAGAGCAGACATACGGTCGCAAAGGGTTAAACCCTTTGCCGGGACCGAAAGATTGACAGTGGCATAGATAGGCCACGCTTCCACCAGTAAGGTCACTGAGCCTGCACTAAGTTAGCAAACTGGTACTCCCACAATGGTAGGAAGAATGTGTGGGTGTTACCAAATACAACCCGCGATCGAAAAGGCCCGTGGCCTAACGAGATATTGCTGAATATATCTGAAATTTCATGAATTTATCAAATTTCAGCGACAATACAATATTTATGGTAACATCGAAGTGGTCTACTTAATGGTTACCAGTAAGTCCATCAGAATTGTATAACGGACTTGTTGTGCTCGCGCCCGACATTTATGGCAGAGCTCCTTACCTCGCCTTACGTATCGACAAGACTAAATTGTCACGATCACCTCTGATGATTCAGAAAACAGCAACCATAGTTTTCTTCATATCCATGCTACTTTCACACATTCATTTCACTTAACATTCCTCTTCCATATTTCATGCAATTCAAAGTTAGTCTCCTATTTTCCTATTAATTGTTCTCTCTACTCGACCATTTTCCGTTTACACCACTCATGCAAGATTTGTTCACAGCACTGGTCCCTCTTTTTATTGATATTTACTTATGAAGATACCGAGGCAAGGAGAAGACACAGTCTTAATTCTTACAATTAGATATGATCCGAATAGCAAGCAAGATTTTCGCTTGGTTTGTAAAAATTGTTTGATTCATTTTGATGTGAAATATCCATTAAACATAGTGATCAGATTTATTATGACGGTGGTGCTCATCAGAGTCAGCGGAGAATATTATTTTTTCATCGGATATCGTGCTATCCTGTCCAAAAAATATTCTAATGTTAAAATCGATTTGAACCGCCATGCAACTTTAAATTCCTTTGCCGTACTATCCCCGTATATCCCCAAAAGTTAAATATGGCACACAATTTTCATGGTGGGAAAACGACGATGTAAATAATTGCCACAACCATTTTGTGACTATGAATGAGATTATGAAGTGAAATTATGTTTATAATGAAATTATATTTTATTTCTATCGAACATACCTAAACAAGATGGGATCGAATAGCACATTTGCAGCTCTATGAACACCGAAAGTGATTTATTTTACGATGATATCGATCAGAATATCAATTCAATATCAAAGTTTAAGAGAGAGAATGAAAAAAATTGCGTTTTACTTATATTTTTGCAGTTTGAAAATTGGTTGAAAACATTTGAAATTTTGAAAAATTACTGTTACGACAATACTATGGGCCTCTACGGGTTCAAACGCGATTTGTTTTGGTAATAATTTATTGACTACAATTTATGAATAAAGAATACAAGATATAATAAACGATTTCCGCGGGCGGCGATGTCGTTAGGACGAGAGTCCGAAAGTGACTGTGTGTCTTGGGCGAAAGGTACCAGTCCTTTATCACCACTTCCAAAGTGCTGATGCAGCGCCTGAGTACCCGGTCTCGAGCAGCATATCGTTCCCGCGATTACGATAGCCATGCGTATTGGGTTACGTGCATGGCTATCGCGGCGGAAGATATGCCACGTTCACACAAGTTCCAGACGTGGCGATATTTTCCAGTGCGCGTCTTTGCTCCTATCAGCGACTGGTGGCCGGCGACAATGTGTAGCAGAGTGTTACCGCCACAGTACTCCCCCCGCAGTGGCTTGACCGCGATGTTAAGGCTGGAAGCGTATGGGTGGTCGAACTCTGCGTCCTGTGCGGGTGGTTGTTCGTGTTGCCGTGGAATCGCTGCTGTGAGTCCTCGATGGAGCAACGACTTCCGGCGTGCGGAACGCGGGTTTCAGCCTGTCGATGGAAATGGTGCTCGGGCGTCCGTTAATGTCCACCTTGAAGAACTTGGCCTTCCTCTTCAGAACAGGAAACGGACCATCGTAAGGCGGCGTCAGCGATGGTTTCACCTTATCGTTTCGTACAAAGACATAGGTGCTGGTACCTAAGTCCTTGTGTACGAAAGTTGATGTGGTTGTATGATGCGCTGTGTCTCGAGGTCGCAATTTTGCCATGCGTGACCTGAGATCGCGCAGGAAGTCGCTGGGAATTCGGTGCGTAATCCGGCGTTGCTCATAGTCCGTTCACGGTGAACGTGGACCTGGTTCACGGCGGAATTCGTTGCTAAGTCAGAAACCGAATCGCGAGAGGCAGGATCGCCAATTATAGGCCTCTAAGGTTCGAAACGCGATTGGTTTTAATTAAATATTTATTAACAAAAAAATATATATAACAAAAGAATTCCGCGGGCGGCGATGTCGTTAGGACGAGAGTCCGAAAGTGACTGTGTGTCTTGGGCGAAAGGTATCAGTCCTTTATCACCACTTCCAAAGTGCTGATGCAGCGCCTGAGTACCCGGTCTCGAGCAGCATATCGTTCCCGCGATAACGATAGCCATGCGTATTTGGTTACGTGCACGGCTATCGCAGCGGAAGATATGCTACGTTCACACAAGTTCCAGACGTGGCGATATTTTCCAGTGCGCGTCTTTGCTCCTATCAGCGACTGGTGGCCGGCGACAATGTGTAGCAGAGTGTTACCGCCACAGTACCAAAGCTTATAATTTTATTAAAAAATTCAGAGGCTTCGTTAATATTTTTTTGAATTATTAAAAAGTTTAACGTGGTGAGACTTATTTTGAAAATCACAAAAAACTTATTTTTTCAAGATTTGACGCGGACTCTCATTACTTCTAAAATATGCTAGAAAAATATATGCTCTTGCGGATTTTTTTATAGAACAAGCGAATTTCTACAGAAGCGGCCCGATAGTTTTTTTTTTTGGTATTTATTACTGTTCTTGTAACGTAAGTGATATAAGCCCAAAATATGACGGTCAAAAAATTTAATATTTAAAAAAAGTTTAATCAATATCATGAGAAATGTGGTGAGCTTTGAGATATAGATAACATCAATAACAAACAACCAAAACCATAAAAGATTCTTTAGCAGTAATACAAAAAAAATCATTAAAGACTCTGAATTGAGTTATTTATAAACGCTTGTATTGTATCGTGAAGAGAATTGTGTAACGTAAGGGTGGCTAAAAACTATACTCGATTAGGATAAAATAAAACATCTTGTAACTTAATTTATTTAATCTCTTCTATTTAGCTTTAATATTCGATATGAGTAATATACTGACACAGCTAGTCCCAAGTACCCTGGTTATTGATCAAGCGTATGGTCAACATCGAAATTTCAACATTTGTCTTAATTCAAAATGCAAATAAAATGCATAAATCGAATTTACCAAATTACGATGATCTGGTCCAAATTTAAGATGTCACTGAAAAATAAAAAAATCTGTCGGAAAGTGCGAAAAAGGTGTCCGTTTATCAACATAAGAGTTAACATGGCATGAATTATGGATGTCAATTGAGCGGTTTTCAATTAAGGATTGACCCTAAGCGTGGATCATTGACGCAAACATCGTTTCTCTTAAGGGGTTATATAGGTCTTGAAGCAAAAAAAAAATTTCAAAAAGTTGTATTTTGAAAACCAAAAGTCTATTTCATTTAAAATTTACACACATAAAAGTTTCGCATTTCAAGAAGTTGTAAAAAAATTGCCAATTTTCCTCGTTCAAACTTTTCTTTGCGGTAGGCAGAATATTTCGGTGCAGGTTCATCTCTAATCAAAAATTCTAAAATTTTCACATAGTTTATGTCCTTGGCTCGTGCTTGAACGAAGGAATTGAAATAACAAAATGAAATTTAACGTTTTGAAATGGATTTGAATGAATTTTTATCTCATATTTTGTAGCATTTTTCCGAGTCTCATTGTTTTTAAAATATTTTTTTCGTATAAAACAAAAAAGAGTTGACCGAATGAAAATCTCTTCGTTCAAGCACGAAACAATACTATAAAAAAAATGTGGTCTAAGTGCGACCCTTGAGGCCCACACGACTAACTTCCCAGTGGGGTGAATAAAATGCTATAATTTGCTTTTATTATTAATTACTATTATTAATAATTACTATTATTAAACATTATTATTCTAAATTAATATAATCACTTTTATTATTTTTATCAATTTTTTATCTAACCATGAAAGCTTTGGTAGAGGAAGACGTCTCCACCACTTGGTCATCCTCTACCAAAGCCTCGGCAACCTCGTCCGCTTCGTCTTCGTCATCCTTCTTGTCCTCCACTTCGTCCTCAACCTCGTTCTCCATCTCGGCTTCGGAATCCACAACTATTATTGAGGATATTTAATTATTATTTACAATAATCATTCGTTATTAAGGATGTTTGACCGTTACTGAATAATTATAATTGACTTTATATATACAATATCAGATTATAACTAATATTATTTGATTGTTATTAACAATATTAAATTATTTATAACAATATCCAATTATTAACTGCATTAGCGTCTCTACTCCCGTTCACCCAAACCTGATATTATAAGTTTCGAATTTCATAAATTAATCTTTATTTTTTTTTTAAATAACATTTTTTACAAATTTTATCACAATTTTGGTAAAACGCACAATAACAACAACATTACTATGAAGGTATTTGGTATCTTCACGAATTAATAGTGCGTAGCAACAGTTTAAAAATAAGCAATTTTTAGTCGTTTTTCAGTTTTTTCATCCTAAATAAAAAACGGCTTAACCGATTTTGCTGAAAAGTCATTCAGTTCTAAGTTACGTAATTACGCGTCGTTTAAAACCAGTCCCACGTCAATCCGATTTTGGGTTCATGATATAATCGAGACGAAAAATAATTCCGAACGCACATACGTACATCCGTACATACGCACATACGTACATACACACTCACAGACATCTCTCTAAAAACGATGGATTTGGATTCTAGAGACCTTAAAACGTGGAGATATGTCAAAATTTGGGATTCGCAAAATCGACCCCATTACAATAACTTCCCATAGGGAACTGGGAAGTTAAAAACTGTGCAAAGTTTCAGCAAACTCGGTCATTTCGTTCTCGATAAAGCGCACCTACCGCACGGAAAAACAAAGTTTCGATAAAAACGCGTTTAAAGTTTTTTTTACCGCGATTTAATGAATTAAAGTTATTTTTTAGCGACTTACATCGAGTCGTCGATTCCAGGTCCTCCATACAGTAATTCGTTCGCCTCATTCGCTATGTTCAGAGCATCCTTTTGATGTTGTGATGTTTGATGAAAAAGAAAGGAGCTGATTTTACGCGGTAGAACCTCGCTGCATGCGTATAATACGCTAGATAAGACAGAGCGTACGTACCGACCACGCGGTACTCAAATCTCTATAACTGCGGTAATATTGCTCGAATTTACTTCAAAATTGGTGTGAATACTCTTGAAGTACTATACTTTCACATGGAATAATTCGGTCGATTTTTTGAAAATACAAGACCTATGTAACCCCTTAAGCTAAGATTGTTTTTGTTATTTGCATCTGTGTAAATACATATTAAAACTATTTTAGGCTACACTTGTTTTAATAAACAAAGTCTGGTCTATGTGTTTAGTTATTAAGGCGTTCTAATGAAAGTAATAACTTTTATTCGAGAAAGGCTTTACATTTGTCTTTCATAAACCTCTGTTCAGATGTGTTTTAAATTCATTCTATTATATTTTCAATCTTTCAGGCTTAACACTCGGCGCTTTGACAATCTTCTGTTTTTTCAAGACCACAAACTTATCTTTTCGAATTGTTTCTACTTAAATGCATGAATCACCGTCGGCTGGAATCGAATCGCATTTCCCTTGTGGGTGGAGTTCTTAATGCAACATTTGTATGATATTTAAATGCACTATAAGTGATTATTTACTGGGGTTATTTTATTGGCCAACTGGCGTCACTTTTTTAAAATTCTTATAGTTTCAGAGTCGAGTATCACGGTCACAGTTAATTTTCTCAGGCATAGATGTATGTTATTGGCGTCATTTTTTCGTAAGGGTCTCAAACGTAACTTAGTGTCCAGGGAAAGGTTTCTGTGAATCTGATGATACTACTGAGCTAAAATCGTGATGTAATAAACTGAACACTTGATTACAATATATTACTGAAATATTCTTTGCTATAATTCGGCGTGAAATTCTGTTGAAAAAAACTATCCCAGAATAAAATCTTAATCTTTGCTTGCGCTTAAATCAAATTAAAAACCATTATCCACTTTGGTTTTAATCAATCTAAATTTTATTCGATATTTTTGGGAGAAAATATTCTGTATGGTCATTTTTGCATGTACAAGTAATAAAAATGCATAACAGTACATTGTAATATCATGAAATGTTTTTCATAAGAGTTTACACTAACATTTATTAGCACTTTCTAAATTAATTTCACCTTTAAAGTTAATGAAAATTATCTTCACATTTCTTATATCATGCCAGAGATTATTAACATTTTTTTGCTTTTAGTATCCTATATACATTTATAGTAGTGATAATTAACATTATAATTGTTTTTGGGATTTTGACATTCCAATCGATGTCAACTTTTCCCTTCCAAATGTTTCGGTGTATCGTTATATGTAAATTTCAACTTAAACGCCTCTGCCACCAGAACACTTATATGTCGATCGGCCCAATTGTGTGTTGGAAGATTTTGTAAAAGAAGCATTAATCCCTAAAAATGCAGTTCTAGTTATTGGAAATTGAATCCGGATATGTGTGATTGCTGTTACCTGAAAGTCCTTCTGTTGTAGAAGTTGTTCACGCCAATGCAAAAGAAATGCCGCACAAACGTACAAATGAAACACAGCGAAACCGTCCGACTCCGCGAGATATGTATCCCACAATCTTATAGTACAATGCAAAGGCAACTCTCTAGTTAGCAAGTTATTCATCCATCGAAATGAGAATTGCAAATAGTCCACGCCATGCATTTGTAGATGCCTGTGCAGAGTTCCTGCAATCAAACTTTTCTGTTAACATGTTGCCGTTTAAAGTGTACCACCATCAACTCACCATCGATTCGTTGAATCAAATCTTTTAGCTGATTTACTTTGGCTTGAATACCAAGCTGCGCAAAAATATAGTTATCTTGAATGCAATCCAAGAATTTCGACAAACACCAAAACGAGTCTGCTTCGATTGTATTACGACTCTCAAGCGATAAATCTTCTAATTGCACATTTTCAAGTTCTTTTTCTACATTCAACAAGCATTATGATCTATCAGTCAATTGCGAATATAATATTCATCATTACCTGCTCCAATGATTTCCTGCAGAAAAACAATAAAGAATGGAGTGACTAAGTCATTAATGCCTTGGACATAGCCCGAAGCGGGATGGCGTATCGCCCAAATAAATAGTATCCGTTCGAACATATCTTGTACGGTTGTTTGTTGAAATAAAGGTACATGAGGATTCATTCTTGGCACATCTATATGAATCTGTTGGACAAGTGTGTTTAGAAACAAACCTAGCTTCATTGAAATAACGTGCATACTTGTCTATATGTATCTTGTTGGGCTTCGTCTCTGCTGTCAACGCGAAAATACTGTGCAACTAAATTATGATAATCGAGCCGCTTTCGTTCTAGCACAGAGTTTCGTCGTTCTAAGCTGGTTGGAAGATATTCTGATAATAATCGCCATGTGACGCCTCGAACCTAGAAACAGAAAGTAAGAATGTGTATTTTTTGCGACCGGAACGTTAAACAGTACTACATATTATAAAGTTACATTCCAATACCAAACATATTTACTTATTGGAAGCAATTTGATTAAATAAATACTCGATGAACAGCTTTTGTATGTCAGTGAGTGGCAATAATAAATGCGTTGATACGAAGTCGTAGATAAAATTTCACATTGTCAAACTACGATCGCTGCAGATCGGAGGAGGAAAGGATCCAACATTTTTAGTGCGAATGTCCAGCACTATCCAGGAAACGCATGCAAACTTTAGGCTCGCCTTTCCTGGACAGTCTCACAGAAGTAGCCAGTTTAAATATTAGCTGCATAGCCAGCTTCATACGACAATCGAAATGGTTCTCGTTATCCCACAGGTTCTAGTGCCGTACCTTTTTGTGGTATCACAATGAGCCTATCGTAACCTAAGTGAGCCGCCTTTTGATAAAGAGGACTGCCACTATAACCAACCAACCAAACTATGCACACAAGCATGGGTTTTCACACATTTAATTCGATGAACAAACAGCTTTTTCAAATTTGGAGTTTATATTGGGTTTCCTAGTATTTTGGTTTTCCAGCTATTACGATTTCATCATTAAGTCCAATAAGTTCATGTTTTGTTTGCGTTGATTTAGTTTAATAAGCTAACAACGTAGTTTTTTTATAGAAAAGTATAGATTTCTAGTCTGCCGCAAAGATATGCCGCAACATGTTTTACTCGTCTTCCTGAGATTTATATTTTAGAAGAGTGTACGGGGTCTGTCCGAAAAGTAATGTCACCGATTTGTTTAAAAAAAATTATTGGCCAGATCCTTCTGCAACATTAAGTTTTCAAAATACACTCCTTTCTCATTGATACAGCGCCTCCAGCGACATTTCCAGGCATCGAAGGCGTCACGGCAGACTTTTTTCGGAATCTCCTTTAGAGCCTTGGTACAAGCCTCTTTGAACTTCTCAACTGTCCCGAAACGATGACCTTTCAAAGGAAGTTTTAAGCGTGAAAACAGAAAAGAGTCCGGGGGAGCCAGGTCAGGACTGTAAGGTGGTTGGAGAATCGTTGGTACCTTTGAATCGGCCATGAAGCTGGTCACGAGGAAAGCGGTGTGAGCTGGCGCGTTGTCATGGTGGAGTTTTCAATTGGTTGCGATGTCAGGCCGGACGCGATGAACCCGTCGTTTATATCATATTCGAACACACAAGACTCATCACCTGTGATGACCTTCTAGTGATGGGCAAAAAAATGCAAAACTGTTGCAAAAAACAGTTTCGAAAAATGTAGCAGAAGCAACTGTTACACGAAATGAAAAGAAGCAGTTGCTACTGAAACAGTTTTTATGCAAACATGCTTCTCAAAAACGACTAATCAATACGAAACAATATCATTTTTTCGTTTGCAAACGAAACGATTGAAACGAAGCAGTCTATCCGCTACGAGCGAGAAATGTTGTCGTTGAGTTATGTTTACGTTTAGTAGCGATTCGTTTTTCTAATTCCAAGGAAATGTGTGTAAAATAGAATGAGGGCTGCGGAAAACTCTTAGAATTTTTTCTGTAGTTATCAGTAGGTGATAGTTACGCATTTCAAGAGAAGCTGCTTAGCATTTGAAAAGCTTTTGAAATTTCAAATTTCATCCGGTATTACAAAACGAAAAAAGCTTATTCAGGATGTAACTACTAGGCGGAATTCTTCATACTTTATGCTGAATCGTTTTGTGGAGTTAGAAGAAGCTGTTAGAGCTACTATGGCGCTTATAGATAAAGATTTGCCAACAATAAGTGCTAGTGAATGGGAAACTTGCAGACAATTATGAGACATGCTTTGCCCGTTTGAGGAAATGACCCGATCGATGAGTGGAGAGCAGTACATGACGGGGAACTCGATAATTGTAGTTACCAGATGTTTACTTGGTGTTTGCGAAAAATTTGAGATTAATCCAATGTACTCGGAAATAGCAAAGCACGTCATATCTTCTTTGAAGCGGGACTTGAAGAAAGGTTTGCCAGTATTGAAGGTCGCAAAAGCTTTGCATTATGTACATTGCTGGATCCAAGATACAAGCATCATGTATTTAAAAATCAACGAAACATAGAAACCGCAAAGAATTATTTTTGTGATTTAATCGTGGATTTAATAGAAGGATCCAATACCGTTCTTAATCAATCAAAAAATCCGCAAAATTTATCTTGCTCGAGTAATATTAGCGCCTGGTCAATTCTCGACGAAACCACATCATTCTCGAAAGGAATGAAGGAACTCAATATCTATCTTGAGGAAGACGTTTTGCCTCGTTTAAACGAAACTGGTGAAACCAATTGTATTTTAGATTGGTGGAAGAAGCACCAACATGTTTATAATAATTTGGCGAAATTTTTTAAAGCTAAATGTAATATAGTGGCCACTTCCGTCCCTTGTGAGAGTATTTTCTCGAAAGCAGGTCAACTTATTAGTGACAGAAGAACACGGTTAACAACAACAAACGTTGAAATGCTCATGTTTTTCAACGTCAATGGAAAAAATCATCTTGAGTGATATTCAACATAAATTGGTTTTTAAGGATAGAGTAGATAGATATAAATCTACAGAATAATACATAATAATCGAAATATGTTTTATTTTTGCATTGAATATTTCTTAATTGTTTTCATTCAATTTCATAGAATAAAAATTAATTTATGCGCCTTTCATTATAATTTATTACTTCTTACTAAATTTACTTTCAATTAAGTAAAGTTCAGAATTGTGTGAACGCATCTTGTGCGAAACACCTGTTCTTTTGGAACAGTTTTTTGAAAGTTTCTTTTTCAGAAGAAACAGTTCGTTTTCGTTTTTGCAAAGTAGCAGAAACGCCCACCACTATGACCATCTCCACGTTTCAACTCGACTCGCACGGTATACAAATACGCGTTCCACGTAAAACCGTGTCCTTACTCTCCGGCTGGTCGGACTGCTTGTTAGAAAGCTGTTTTTCCGCTCTATCGAAACAAACTGGTTTTATCACAATACGGCGTAAAGTTACTTTACAATCAAGTCAGTGACATTACTTTCCGGACAGACTCTGTATTTCCCCACTTGTTGATATGAATTGTAAGGCATAGATGTTGAGTTTCAAACGAACCATCAGCTTCTGACACCAATGAGCGATGGTATATCGGATTTTATCCTCTTTTCAAGTTTTTCAGCAGAATATTGGCGAGTCATTTCTTTGGTTTGATTTTATTTCTTTAAGATGCTCAGAACTTTTATTTGTGATATTAATTTTTGGAGTAAAATATCCAACCTTCATTTGAATTTTGTTACGCTTAAGACAACTGTATTCTTATCTATAGTGTTGTAGGCAGAGATGTTTTCGTCATAAACAAAGATAAAAATTACGAATGTATAGCTTAGAGGTCAGTTTCTGGCATTTGAAATCTATTTATGACCCAATAACAGCGTGAAATTGTTATCAATGCAAAAATTTCACTTATTATTTCATCATTTTTTGCAGCTAAATGGAATTTTCATTTTGATTTTGCAGCTTCCCTAGTATATGATGCCTTTTTTCCGTTCATTTTTGGTGATTAATGTTCATTGGGCTCAGGTTATGCCTGTATGTTGCTTGACGTTGAAGCCCGAATTGGGTAATTCTTTAATAGTTTTGTAAGCCTCTCGGATATCATTGTGTTCGCTTCAGACGCTTCACTAGAATTGTTATCAATTAATCGTAGCCGTACGCTCTTGGGCACACCCTTCCTGGACAACCTCACGGAAGTGGCTGATCTGGACATTGGCTGCATAGCCGGCTTTATTCGAGAATCTGGATGGTTTTCGTCATCCCGCAGGTTCTAGTGCCACCCTTAAATGCTGTGGTATCACAATAGGCCTCTCGTGGCCTAAGTGAGCTACCTTTGGATAAAAAGGGGCTGCCACTACAACCAACCAACCAACCATCGTAGCCGCAACAATGGCTGCGGGGAATGAATCGCAATTATAACCTTAAAATGATTGCCCCCACTCAACCTACGAATTTATTGTGCCAGCTGAAATTTCCATTCCTATTTTCATAATGTGGATGAGCAATAATCAATAACTAGTAATGTACCTAGTCGTGCCAATAATATTGATTCAAGCTGTTTTAACTATAATAATGAAACTGCTAGTTGGATTTTAATTTTTTTCACCATTTATTGTAAAACTAATAGACTACATAATAAAAAACAAATTATTCAAAATGGTCGCATTTTGCTTGAATACAGCACCGAAGTCTGTCAGGCCACTAGTCTATTGATTCACGCACTTTCGCATTTTTTCAACGGCTGTTTTGAAGACTGCAGGTTGTGGTGGCGTTTTTTACAGACCATACCCTCTAATACTGACCACAATTTGTAGTCGAGGGTACTTAGGGTTGGACTGACGGATGGCCACAAATTAACGCTGATAAACTCTGGCACATGGTTCCCCAGCCACTCTTGTGTGGTTTTCGCCTTGTGGGCAGGCGCAGATTTTTGTTGGAAAAGCCATTCTTTATTTTCAAACATATGGTTTGACTTAGGGGCTCCACTACCTTCATTAAGATATCCGACTGATAGTTTTTGGCAGTTGTTTTGACGCCCTTTTCACAGAAATGGATAGAAGTGACACCTTCGTAGGACACTCCCCACCAAATCATCACTGATGCTTGATAATGTCCTCATTCAGCCCTCGGGATCCTTAGAAGACTGTGCATATATCGTATCATTTTGTTTATTGAAGGATTCCTCCACGGTAAAGATTTTCTTGTCAGTCAAAAGTATTCTTTTGTACTGCCCTTTACCGTATCTTGATAACAGCTGTTTTGACTATTCCACCCTATTTCGTTTTGAAGCGGCATTGAGTCTGTATCCTGTTTGTCTTCTGAAAGCTGCAAGCCCCAAGTCTTCTTTGATGATACGACTCATAGTTCTCGACGCAATATTCATTTCACGAGATATGGTTTTCTGAATGCGGACAGGATTTCTTGCGATTGTGGACCTTACATCTTTGATGGCTTGTAGCTTGCGAGCCGAGCTAGATCTGCCGGATTTTACGGTCTATTACATCTCCAGTATCAATGAATAACGCTATAGTTCAATACACGAAAACACGCGTGATTTTTAATGGCTTTAGTGTTTCGAAAATTCGGCTTTCCTCCTTTCCACATTTGTGTAAAGCAATCACAGCGATACGGTTCTCTTTGCTACACCAGTCCATCGTAACGGTTCAAGCTACACTGACAAGATTTGGCACATTTTTAGAGTATATGTCAACAATCAGGACTACCAACATAGCAATTAGCTACCTGCAAGCTATCATCCCCAAGGGCCACATTTACAGTTGTATCAATATTTGTGGCGGGTAAAATTCGACGGTAAAATTCTTCACAAATATCTGGACTCTGGATCTATCCTCCTTAGTTGAAATCGCTCGTATCTGCCAACGATCTGACAAATTGTAGACATTTCCGAATTACAGGCGACCCCCCCCCCGTAATCCGGCACCCTTTTTATTCCGACATACCTATCAATGTTGGATTGTACACAAGAGCGGATCCAGCATTTGACTCAGGGGGGTCACTGCCTCGAAAATCACAATAAAAGAAGACAATATTGCAAAAAAATCGTAAAAATCACTAACCTAGGCTTGGGAGGGGAGGGGGGATCATGACCCCCATGACCCCTCCCTGTATACGCCCTTGATTGTACAAAAAATTTATTTTGGCAAATCTTCACTAATATAATGCATGTTGTAACACCACTGTTGTGCGGTATAGCGTGCATTCATTGTGTATCATATATACACACTTAGTAATGTCTTCACAAGCCCAAAAGCGAAAGCACAAAACACTGACGATTAGAGATAAAAGTGTATTTTGGACCGCTTAAGGGGTTAGTTTACTGTTAAAAAAAATTTCGATTCCCACGTTTTCGTATAATTTTTGGAGCAATCGTAGCCAATTTGATAGATGTGATTCGCAAAGCAACTAAACAGGTGTGGCGGCCACTGCTTTGAGATTATTCAACTTGTGTCCCTGTTTCTATGATGTATATTTTATTTTTCGGGACACAAACAGATCCCTGTACAGAATAAGTGAGTGATTTAACGTGCTTTCCCCGAAACTAATCATTAAAACACGGTCCTGGAGGAGGACTTATTGAGATAAGTGTCAATAATCACCCCTTCCTTGAAAACGCCCCGCATAACCATGACTTGCATAGCCATGCGCGAGGTCTCCAAGGGGGGGTCCCAGATTTGCCGCCGACTTACAGGGCCGGTGATGGCGGTACTGGTTGACCAAGCGCGGACTATCTAGCGTATTTAAACCACAACCACCACGTTGCTCCCACAAGGGGGCCTCACCGTGTCGAGGATGATAGCAACCTATCATGGGCTCCTCGACCCCGTGGTACCTTTACAAACCCAGGGGTAGGGACACAGCCTGAAGGGCTGCTATGGTTTAGCTCCTGTAAGCACGGACTTTTTTCCACGAGTGCCTCAGGTGTGTGGGGTCGACATTCAAAAGAGCTTTACAATAGAATGGGCAGGTCATTCTATTGCTCTACTCCTCTAGATCCCTGTACAATAGAGAGTTATGGGAAACAGATGCGACTGCATGGTATATTGGACAAGTGTCTATTTATCATGTGCGACCGTTAAAAAAGCAATGCGGAACAGATGTGACCGCTTAGATGTTAAGGACCACACAACGAAAAGGATAGTCGGTCAGGACACACGCTTGGCTCGAGTCGCGATCGTCGCAGAGCCCACTCCGAAGTCGCCTTTTATACGCCTTTAATATCAAATGTTAATAAAAACTTGTTATCGTTATAAATTGACTTTTTTATTACTCGGCACCTGTCTTCCCACACAGGTTTTTAATACAAGTATAAAAAATGCGAGTTCGGATGGTAAAAAATATGAACGAAAAGACGGAAAACGAGCGCAGCTTACTCACAGTCTCGGAAGAGGGGTCATGGGCTAAGCGCGGCTTCAGCTCTCTAATTGGATTCACTTGCCCTAATTGAGAAATTTTCTGGAAAAGTACTCGACATATCAGTCAAAAGTTCAATATGTAAAGTTGGAAAATGTAGTCAACAAAAGAAGAACTTTTGAATATGAAGCTTTTCAAGAATAGCATCATGATGCGAATCATTCTGGAAGTGCAGGAATAATGGAAGTAGACGGGATAATTGACTAAATACGGTTTTTACATCGGAGACGGTGATTCAAAAACTTTTGTTAATTTGCTAGATAGTAAACCATACAATCAACTCGATGTGACAAAATTGGAGTGCATAAATCACTTATCCAAAAATCTCAACAACTGAAAGCTATAAAACAGCACGAAGCAAAGAAAGCTGAAGAAAAAAAATACTTCGACTTCTAAATCACCTGTACCTCCCGTTAAGAAGCAACAGGCGCAGAAAAAAAGTGCTCCAAAATCTAAAGCTCAACCGCCCGCGCCTCCCCAAAAAAGCTCACACATAAGGTAATAAACACCTTTCTATTTACGATAGCAAAATGCAAAAAGAAGTATTGGCAGCTCTTTATCATAAGTGTTCGACCGACGAAAAACCACAGCATCATTATTGCCCAAGCGGAGAGGATTCGTGGTGTAAATAGCAGCAAGCTCAGGCAAAAAATGAGAAGTACCGACATCCTGCAGCGATTGATGATGAACCGTTTTCAATATTGAAGCCAATCTATGATGATTTGACGAGTGATGACCTCCTAAAAAGACACCTGGGCTCTAAGATGAACCCATTCCTCGGTACAAGAGGTTGTTGCTAATTACGAAGAAACCTGTTTGTCGTCCTACTAAACTTACAGCACGTGAACGTCGGAGTATTATTAATGCAGTGAGAAAAAACTCCCCGGTTAACGGCGTTTCAAATTGTGCAGGATATAAAACAGAAATGTAACAAGACAATAGCGATGAAACAGTGTGCATAATTCTCAGGAAAGGCGGTTACTATGGTCGAGTCGCACGTAAGAAGAAGTTCAACTCGAATCTTCGAAAGAGACTGGAATTCGCCAAAACTTATGTAACTAAGGTTTGGGGGTGTATGGCAAGCAGTGGAGTGGGGCAACTAGTTTTCATAGAATCCATAATGGATAAATACGGGTAACTTAACATTTTTTTAAAAAAAGGTAAGCAAAGTGCTGAGAAATTGCGGCTGGGAAACTCATTTTACTTTTAGCACGATAATGACCCAAACATACTGCTAAAATAAAAATGCTTTGGTTGGCCTACAACGTCCCAAAACTCTTAGGTACACTTCCTCAATCACTAGATGTAAACCCAATTGAACATTTGTGAGATTTACTTGAAAGAAATACTCGATAGCAGGTCATAACAAGCAAAGAGTCATTAAAAAATGCTATTTTGAACGAGTGGAACAAAATTACGACCGAAGAAACATCAAAGCTTGTTCACTCCACGCAAAATAGGCTAAAGGAAGTCATTTATAGGAAAGATTATGCTACTAGATATCAGGGTTCTTAATCTGATAAGCTAATTAGTACATTTAAAATAAAATGAATAATTTTTTTCTGGTGTAACGGACTTTTTTGGATGCATTTTGATGACTTTTTGGAAGAAACTTTTTTATTTGGGTTATTCTAAACAGCAAACGAGTACTCAGTTATATATTTAGCTACCATATAGTTTAATGAAATCAATAAACAAAAATTTTTAAGTTATAAACAAATAACAAAGGTTTTAATATAGATATGTTTGCTACGACCAGCAAATGTACGCAGACTTTTTTGAGTATGTGTAGGTCACAACGCTTTTAATTTTTGGATCAATATACGACACCGAGAAATTGTTCACAGCTGAAAAAATAAACTCAGACGCATTAAAAGAACGCCGTATTGAGAGAAAAAAGGCTAAACTGATACACGAGCAGGAGTTAGAAGATATGGAGGGTACATTTTATCAGCTAGGATCCGCAGATTAGGCGTAAGTTGAAAATTATTTGACTTATTCACAAAAATTCAGCTAAAAAAACTTTAAACGCGTTTTACTAAAAACACACATTTTCAGCGCGCGTCGTAAATTCACGAAAAAACTGCGATTTATTTCAAATTTCAACTACTGCACGGGCCTAAATTTAGAACAAAATTTTTTTTGACGATTTGGGAAACATTTTTTGATTAAAAAAAACGAAAAACCGGATAACCAATGTTCAAAAGTATATCAATTTTTTTTAATCGCTTTAGGGCGCTTTAAATTTAGGCCCGTGCAGTCGTTTATACTCAAAACTAATGAAATATTTTTGGCAATTTATTCGCAGATGCTTATTTTGTCTAGGAATTTACGAGGCGCAATTTGCTTTTTTTCGGCGGTGCTGCGGCGATTCATTGGGGCGGTCGCCATTATGATTTCTAATGTTTTCCAATGAAAATGTTAACTTTTAACCTCAATAAAGATGTATATAAAATTTCAAATCGATATCTTGAATAGTTTTAAACATATAGCATTTAGTGTCTTATTTTATGTAGTTTGTTGATTGGTTGTAGTGGCAGCCCCCTTTGTCAAAAGGCGGCCAGAATAGGCCCATTGTGATACCAAATTTGGATAGGGTGCGGCACTAAAATCTGTTGGGTGACGAGAACCATTTAGATTCTCGTATGAAGCTGGCTATGCAGCCAGTTCCTAAATCAGCTACCTCCGTGAGACTGTCCAGGAAAGGTGAGCCTAAGGCTTGCATGCGTTTCCTGGATAGTGCTGGGCATTTGCACAGGAAGTGTTGGATTGTTTCTTCCTCGTCTTCCGATGTACAACTTCGGCAGAAATCGTTAAAAGAACACCCAGTATCCCGTCAGTACGGATACGATGGAACTCAAGTTTTCGCAGCTCGTGTTAAGGAACCGCTTGGTGAGTTTGGAGCACATTGCGTGCCAAGTTTGCCTGGTTATGTTACAGGTTTCTTCGAGCAGCCAGCCCCTATTCGCAGCCCCCCACGTAGCACTGTCCTAGCTTTATGGAGGCTAGAGGTTGGTCGAGTTGGGGTGTAAGTGTATACTCCTGATGCTCAGTGCCAACTCTTGCTAGGGCGTATGCTTCGCAATTTCCCGGTATATCGTTATGTCCCGCTACCCAGCAAAGAATCACTTCACGGTGAAGCGACATCGCGTTCAGTACTGTGTGACATTCCATTGCAATTTTGGATGAGGTACACACGTTGGATAATAATTGGATAGCAGCTTGACTGTCAGAGAAAATGTTGAGATTTCTTATGAAAATTTTCTGATTTCTCAGCCAGCCCACTGCCTTATGTATTGCGATGACCTCTGCCTGAAAAACACTGCAGTGGTCTGGTAGCCGAAAAGATATTCTCAGGCCTAGCTGTTCGGAGAAAACGCCACAGCCAACTTTTCCATCCATCTTTGATCCATCAGTGTAGATGTCGACCGATTCCTGTATCCTATTTCCTTTCATGATCCAGTCATCTCTGCTAGGGATGACGGACTTGAAACTGTGGTGGAAGCAGGGAATCGGAGGAGTGAGGTCTACTTTCTCTGGCGTTGGTCCATCCCTCCGTAATATGGTGGATTGGCCGATATTTCTATCACGCCAGAGATTTAGAGCTTTCAATCGAGCTCTGTCCGTCGGGAGCCAATTTAATAGCATAAACAGTGCCTTTGTCAGGTTAGTGCGTATAGCCCCGGTGATAGCAATAGCTGCAGTCCTCCTGACCCTGTTAACCAGGTTCGCGTTTGATGTTTTTGCCATCGCTGGCCATCAAATAACCACGCCATACAGAAGGATTGGTTCCACTATCGCTGTATAGAGCCATGATACAGTTTTCGGTTTCAGTCCCCATCTTTTCCCAATAGCTCTTTTGCAGCAGTAGATTGCGCATGCCGCTTTTCGCGCTCTTTCTGCTATGTTCGCTTTCCACGCGAGTTTGGAGTCCAGAATCAGACCTAAATATTTGACCTGATGAGATGGATCGAGACTTGTCTCATCAAGTTTAGGTGGAACAAATCGTGGAATTTTGTATCTTCTCGTGAAAAGCACAAGTTCCGTTTTCTGCGGATTTATCTTTAGACCGCACTCTTTGCTCCATTTGGTAAGAATACCTAGGGCAAAGTTTAGTCTTTCAGATAGGGTGTTGACGAATTTGCTCGATAATGCTATTGCAACATCGTCGGCATAAGCTACGACTTTGCAGCCAGTCGCTTCTATTGTTGACATTTTTGTTATTTCATGTAAAAAAAACTAATATATTTATTTATTTATTCATTCATTCATTCATTTAAAATGAAACAAATTATAAAAAAAATAAAAGTACAACAAATAAAGTAAATTTTCAATTACAAAAGGTAAACCTATGAAAAATGAAAGGACAAATCATAAAGAAAAATTCAAAATTTTAAAACGGAAAATAAGAGGAGAAAAAAGAAAAAGAAAAAAGTTGATTGTTTTTAACGATTTATCGCAGCAAGTAACTTTGTCTTAAAAATAAAGAAAGAATGGGGGTAAGTACCAAGCTCCAGGATATTGTGCATACGTTGTAACCGAAGCATCGGCGAATGAAAATATATATTAGTACGCGCAAACTGAATTTCAAAAATGTTTTTAGAACGAGAGGACCTCGCAGTATCGCGAAATTTTAAAGTCGCGAACAAGTTGCTTGAACTCCCACGAAGGCACAATTTGAACAGAAAACACTGGTCTAGATAAACTCGACGAGACTTAAGGAGCGGGAGGTTGAGAAATTGAAATCTGTCCACATAGGACACAGCAGTGAGACCATATTTGTAAAATACAAGACGGGTGAACTTCCGTTGAACAGATTCAATGGCATGTATCAGGTAATCCAAATACGGAGACCAAACTTGGGAACAGTATTCCAGGATCGGACGAACAAGTGACATAAATAATTGGACTAAGGATGAGAAATTCTTGAAGGATTGGGACATTCGGAGAATGAACCCGGCCATACGTGATGCTTTGGTCGTGATTCAAACGATGTGGGCATTGAACTTCAGTTTGGAGTCAAATATAACACCCAGATCTTTCACCTCTTCACACGGATGTAGAAGATAGTCGCTAAGTTTAAAAAGAGGAATAAAAGGCAAGGTTTTAAGAGAAAAAATCATAAGATGACATTCCGAGACATTTAGTTTAGGTTAGACTTGCACCATCTTATAAGCTCGTCAAGACCATTTTGAAATATGTTATAATCATTCGAAGACTTTATAACACGAAATAACTTGAAATCGTCTGCATATAATAGACATGAGGAATTAATCCGAGCGGATAGATCATTTACATAAATCAAGAAGAGAAGAGGACCAAGTATGGAGCCCTGGGGAACACCAGAGGAAGGAAAAAAAGGATTGGAGTATACTCCAAACAAGCTAACTCTATTTCTACGATTGGAGAGGTAGAAACGGAACCAGTTTATAAAAACTCCGGAAAAAACATAATACCTGAGTTTACAGCACAAAATATCATGGTTAACTATATCAAAAGCTTTGGAGAAGTCAATGAAGACAGTAACCGCATCTAATTGAGCATCCAAAGTAGATGAGACTGAGTTCACAAATTCCACTAGATTGGTCGCAGTTGATCGATTTTTGCGAAATCCATGCTGCTCAGCAGCTATTACGTTTTCGAGGGAAGAATAAAATATCTTTGATGGCAAAAAAATATCGAGTCCTTTTGAGCGAACTTTAAACGATTTTCATCTGTTATGAATAAATCAGTAGTAAAAACTCTTTTAAGTTTTGTTATGGATATCCTCAAATGTTCTTGATGGTTTTTGTGGCAGACATCGAGCTGTTTGATAAGTTCTAAAATTCTCTGTACGAATTGTAAGAGCCACATTCTCTTGTTGTTACCATTTATCATTTATGCAACTTAATATAAGGAATATTTTTATATAATTCAAATATTCTACGACATAATTCATCACCAAATCACATCTTTTTATCAATCATCTTATATTTGTAAAAAGGCGCAATAAAATATCTAGAGACACGAGAAACTTCACCAACTGTGGCTTCGTCATTATTTACGCTTTCAGCAATTTAGCCACCTACCTTTTTAGGTATACCCGACCAGCTCAGCTTTTTCAACGCTATCAAATCGAGAAGAGGAGCGTCTAGTAGCGGACTGAACTTCTCGACTTTCGATTCATAGTCTGCTTCGCATGACGACGACGATGATAGCTTTTGCAGTTGCGGACGTCCTGGATACGCATGAAGCTGCCTAAACTTTAACCTGAAATCAACGTTCATTCTTTTAGAATTCTTTTCGCGGCAGGATTACGTAAAAACGATGATACCTGGGATTATGAGTGTCATCGGACGTAGAATGCCGACTGCTATCTTCCACACGATGCACACCGTTGTCAGATAAACGTTCTTTGTGTTTCGTTGATTCGTTTTCTTTTTCGTCGTTTCCTTCTGCAATTTTAGCGGTTTGTTCCTGGTTTCGAAGCGCATGCGAGACTCCTGCTCGGTGTGTTTGAATAACATTTGAAGCGGCCGCTTGTGAGGCTCGCTTTGAAATTCTCGAATCTGCAATGAAATTCGGGTTACTACAATATGCTCTACACACTTTCCACGTAGTTTAAATCGCGTCTGTGGCGTGGACGATAAATGGGATGAATGAGGATGCAATCGTTTACCTGCCATTCCCGTTATGATGCAGAATTCGTCGTCGCCGAGATCCCACGCATCGCTTACAGATTGTTGGAAGTCCTGAAAGGAAGCCAGTTGCGGTTTCCCCACTTTTGCATTGTGTGTCATTTTGATGTCTTTTTTGGGACTTGGGCGGCCAGGCACGGCGCGCCCGTTGTTGCGCCAAAACGAAGAGTCCTGACTACTTTCCATAGCAGCGTGACCCCCAAGCATTCGAGATGCCACCGGCTCAAGGTTCCAGGCTTTTGCTAATGAACCTCGACGAGAAATAATAACACACTTGCACTGCAGGCTACTGCCACTTCATACCGCGAACGACTTCCGCCTAAAGTCACGATTTATCTCAATATTTTCCACAATTTGTTGTCGCTGATGAGGTCGAAAGATACAAATTTCAGCTTGCTTTGGTGTAATTCCAAGCCCCTTGCACCAATCGCCCGCGAATGTTCAATATGAGACTTTTCTTTCGATTAGAAATCAGCTTTGGAATATTTACTTTGACATATCCAATTATCAATCAAGTCGGTAGACAGAAGATGGAAGATACTTTCGAAGTTGTTTGTTTTCAATGTGACAGGTTCAGGTGCTGCCATAAAAATACCTGTAGATTTGATGAAAGCCAATTGCATTTCGATCTTAAGCCTAGTACACAGTTCGATTCAGAACAGAAAATTCTGCATGTCTCCACATATGGTAAATAATTTGCTGCTGGAAATTTGACAATGGAGACTAGTGGAACAAGTGGAGATTAAGAAAGTCAAAGTCATTTACACTTTTGAATCTTCAAATTGCCGGCTGCTGTTGATGATGGCGACAACTTCAATGACAGTTTCAATGACAGCTATTGCCAAACGTCAACTTTCTGCATCAAAAGAAATGTCGAAACAATTAAAATTCAAGTCTGAAAAGTGTGGAGAGTACTTGGTGTTGCGGTGCTGCCATCTACCGAGTTCATTGATTCTGCGCAGAAAACTGTGTACTGCTTCTGCAGAATTGAGTCTGAAATTCTGTGCGTAATTTCTGCAACTGCAGAATTTTCATACAAATTTCTGCGTCGAACCGAACTGTGTACTAAGCTTTAATTAGTATTTCAGGGAAGTTTAACTATAAGTGTAATTATCGACGACTCCCAAACAACCGTCGCAAACAAATCAAATCAAATAAAAATATAATTTTCCGTTTACATTATGATGTAGTTAATTTATTAAAATAGATTAATCTAAAATCATGCACATTCGATTCATTAAATAGTTCGAGCCCAACCGCCGCTTTTTGAAATTTAAATTTGTAAATTTTTTACGCATTTTTTTCATCCATCTTTAGGTATCAGTACATGGCACTTCCCAGACGATAAGAACCGGTTTAAAGTATAGTACCTAATTTGTGGGATTGGAATCCTTTTTGTTCAATTTGTAATTCATGACGTATATTTATAATTTCATTTCATATTGAATAACATTTTAGCTTTCAGTTATGATTTTTGTGTAGCAGATTGTAAATTACTTAGAATATTGTTCCTGCGGAGAATATTTTGTTAGTATCATTTTGCTATTCTATTTTTTTTTATTTTAGTTACGTTGCTGTAGTTTTTATTGATCTGAAAAAGGCTTTTGATATAGTGGTGAATGATTGATAAATAAACTTGGAATTGTTGGTAAGGCTACAGATCTTACACGTACGTACCTGACAGAAAGACTTCAAAAGACAGAAATTGGAAACGTTAACAGTAAAACGACGCAGATCAATATTAGCACACCCCAGGGGTTACTACTAGGGCCTATTCTATTCCTGTTGTATACAAATAACTGGTTGCTGCAAAAACCGACTGGAAAGTTGAACTGTACGCTGACGATACGATATTGATTCACTCAGGTAAAAATAAAGCTGACTTAAAACACAAGATAAACACCAACTTAGACAAATATTATATTGGATCATACAAAACAAATTGACATTGAATACAGACAAAACCACATATATTATTTTTATACAAAAATAAAATATTGAGCCACAGATCCAAAAAAAAATTATAAACTTCAGAGAGTTGAATAAATGAAGTAGAACTTACAACAAATGAAAAACTAACGTGGATGCCGCATATAAATGAGCTGAGGAAAAATATAGCCGTTACCGTTGGTCTGCTCCATCGTTTCAGCTATTTTTCAGTTGAAAATAAAATACAAATTAAAAATGCATACATGCTTATGCGCATGATAATTGAGTCAGATAAAGAAAAATAGCCTCATGTCACGGCTACTAACCAAAGCACACAAGACCATATACAATTTGCAAAGAATGACCCTTACATCTGAAATGTATAGGACAAGAACTTAATGTAGACGAACTGATATACATGGAAAAAGGAAAATTCATTTATAAAAATTGACACCATGAAAAATGAGAAAATCACGCGATAGGGAAAAAACAATTATAAGAAAAACGCACATGATATTTTAATAAAATTTCCCAGGACAGAGTGCCTGAGATGGGATCCGATTAACACCGCAGCTAATTTTTATAATGAGCTACCTTGAATAAAAACTATTGAGATTCTGGTACTATCTCTTATACCGATATACATTGTCTGGGGAGTGATAAGTAAATAAACAAGCACTCAGGCAATACATTGCACATAGAAGATGCAAGCAATGGGTGATGGAGTGAGAGGTTTGGAGAAGGCGGAGGTGGTGTTAGTCGCTAAAAATTCGACATGTTGAACAGCAGGAGCAATTCTGTACTTTGAAGACTTTCACCTGCCAATGACGATTTTGTCCGATAATTGTCTGAAGCAGCTAGCTGCTTTGTTCGAGGGATCTTTTTAGCTATATTATTTATATTTTTCATATTGCAGATATATCCCCCTAAACACAATTTATTTTCAGCTCACGGTGTAAATTCTTATGTATAAATTAGCTCCTTCCATGGAAACCATGCCTTGCAAATTTAGTTCTTGGCCTATTTTGTAAAGTTATAAAATGAGTTACTAATATAAAAGTGTAATTCTCTTCATTTTCAAATTCTAAAATCCCTTACAAACGTATAACAGTTCAGGAAGTAGCAACAGTATGTTAGAAATACTGAGAGATACCTAAGGACCTTAGAATTCAGATTGTTAATAAATTGGTGAAGAACAAAGCAATTAAATTAATTTAGAAAATCAACAAACATCTTTACAAAATGATGGGATTCTTAACATCTAAAGATCACCACAAGAGGTCGACCTAAAAGAAAAGCGAAACTATTGACCGAATCAAACAAGACTGAGGAACTATCAGCTCTGATGAGCAGAGTGAATCCAAGAAGATTCACAGAGAAGAAGGAAGTCACAAACATTAGTTCCGCGTGAAATTTTGATTCATGTATTATTGTAGTTTTAAATTTAAAATTCACATTTTCCAAAGGAAATTTTCTTCTTGACACTATATCTTGAAGGAAGATGATTTTTTTATTTTTTTTTGTAAGTAATCATTAAACTTCTTTCTTCATTATCTCTGGAACAAACAAATTGATACATTTTTTACAAAAAAAAATACATAAAATTCCCCATACTTCTTTAAAGGGAGTTATTTTTTTGAATGTTGTCCAAAATGTTGACAAATAAGCTCTGTCAAAATAATAATAACGACATATTTATGAAAAAATCCTCAATGAAATGAAATAAAAATTCTAGTAATATTTTCACAGATGAATACTTATTAAGAAACTGCGGATAATCTAAATGCTTTGGTTACCTATTAAATAGTTCATTGATTAATCTCACGACAATCTTATGAGTTTTCCTTACGAATTCATAGCTTTCATTAAAAATGAGGTAAATTTAAAGAAATCAATGAAAACGGTTGATTCAAAATTAAATAAATTTATAAATAGAACCTAAATGATTCTAAACCTCATGGAAATGGTACTATCTTACAACCGATTCTTATCTTCTGGGAAGTATTAAGCACTGGAACCACTAATAATCATACATGAAAAATTCATGGAGATAGTGATATGGAGAGGAGGGATCATTAAAAATGCTAAGGTTTATTCTTCAAAGATGAGGCAAAATTGGAAAAATTGAAAACTACTGAATAAAAATTATTGAGATATTGGTACCATTCCTTATATTGATATACGTCTTCTGGGAAGTACTAACTAAATTAACAAGCATTGCACATGAATAGTCTAAGCAATGAGGGATGGAGTGAGATGTTTGGAGAAGATGGAAGTGGAGGTAATTTTAGTCGGTAAAAATTCGACATGTCGAGAAGCAGGAGCAAATCAGTATTTTTTGAAGATTTCCACCTTCCAACGACGAAAAAAACGGAAATGTTTCTATTCGGTAGAAGTCCAACATGCCTAGAGGCAGGATCTAATCAACATCTTTTGAAAATTTCCACCTTTCAACGTTGAAAAAAATTGAATTTGTGATCTTTCAAATCATTAAAGAAATAATTTCCATGGTTCCATAAAAAACTACACTCATATGTAACGGACATTTTATAGCATTTTCGCAATTTACATAGTGGCAGTACAGTTTATATGAAAACAGCTGATAGTTGTCAAACGCGAGTTTTGTTTTAGTTTTGTGTTGTTGTGAGGGAGGTAGAATTTGTTGCATGGCAAGTTGGATGCCAGCAGCCCCGCCGACATGCCGACAGCGAATTGGAAAGTTTGAAGTGAAAGTGGTTTGTCACCCAGTGTCCGAAGTTCTAGTAGTGCCGTAGTTCCACATTGCAGTATTATTAAAGATTCCGTCATTCACTTGGGAAGCATCGTAAGTAATTAATATGAATTTCCAACGATTCTACAACGTATTCTGAGACGGGATGTACGGGAACCGGATCTTTCCTCTGTTTTCTGAATGTAATGTTGTTCTTCGCACATGTTTGCCTCACGTCATACTATTTCGCTTACTTTAAATACGTGTATTATGTGAATTTTCGCATATATGTACATATAACGAAGAGAGTGAATTGTACCTAGAATGATCAAATGATTGTTTACTTAAGTGTTTCTTATCTAAATTTCGTACAAAAACAATAAACAAAACTTTTGCAAAACCTGTTCTGCGACACTTGCACGTCAGGCCGCATATTTAGCAAATATTTGTTTAAACTGAATGCTCCCATAGTAGCTAGTCGTCGATAAGTGTAGACGTGTTAACAGTGGCAGAACAGTTACGCACAAAAAAAATGCATTGAGAAATTTTGCTATCAATAATTTCAACAAACCAGATTCTTTTACTTCCTCTCTATTTAGCTAATATTCCGCACCATCCCCGAAATTGTCTATAAATTCTTATCTCGAAGTCAAAAGCCAAACTTTAAATCAAGGGTGTCGGCAAATGCTTTGAAAACTATTTAAATACAAACTATTGGCATGTAAAAATGTTGTTAAATGATCGGTGCATCGAATGAAATTAATATTCACGTTAAAAATAGGCTTTGTATTGGATGCTTGTAAGGGACCACCCATATATTATTGGTAAAGCAATTTTTAAAGTATTTTACCCCCCATGCAACACTTAGCTCCTGCCTCTCGGCATGCCGGATTTCTACCGACTAAAACCACCTCCGCTTCCTTCAATCACTTTCTCCATCAAAATTAGTAATTCTCCGTATTTAAAATTTTAGGACATAGTACTTCCCAGACGATAAGAATCGATATAAAGGATAGTGCCAAATTTGTGAATTTTAGTATCCTTTTAGTTAGATTAATAATTCAGATTATATGTTTATAAAATATTTGATGTTGATTACATGTTTGGCTTTGATTTTAGTGCCAGTGGCGGCTCCTCTATATGCGCACATGAGCACGTGAACCCCCAGAGGTAAAACAAGAAAAGACCGAAACTTAATTGAATGCCTCCTAGAAAGTTAGCTTTTTTCAACACCCATTTACAATAACCGATCTATTGCCAATGATAACAACACACCAAGCAGTGATGTCTAGAAATATCGCTTATCGCACGTGCACCTGTTTTGGATATTAGAGGGGTGATCGGGATGACGGGAGTGCACGCAGATTTATACTGTTCTGTGCGCACAAATTTTCCGTGCTCCATAAAGCGCTTGATAGCGGTGCTCAAATGCATGAAGTCATGGAAAGTCGCACACGCGACTGATTTGGGTATCGTGACGGTTGTCGGGTTGAGGGGAATATAGGCAAATTCGCACTATTCTGGGTGCACAAATTTTTAGTGCTCCATCAAAGAATCGTGAAACGTTCTTGCAAGAGATCGTATTTCAACTTTTGAGTTTCCGAGTTAACTTGTTTAAAATGAATAGTGTTAACGAAAATACAAGTGTTAACTATTTAAAAGACAATTTTGCAACGTTCCCCTTGGAAGAAAAAATTAGAATAAGGGATACTGGAAGACCAACTCCAGAAATTAATATCGTGCAAGTGACGAATTCTAAATCCAGGCAATTCAAACGTGCTTTCAATTGAAAAAAAATTATTACGAAGCCTCCCGAATTTTAATGACTCAGTAATGGATAAATTTGCTTCCAAAAAGGAACGAAGAATAGATTTTATATTAAAGCACTGCAGTTAGTGGAATTGTTTATTTTGTTTCACATTGTGTTAATACATGTTAGCTAAATTATTTGAATTATTTTCGTTCATTTATGTAAATATATATAACATTATAATGATGAATTCTTTTGAAATATACAGACATACATAAAAACATTGTGAGATATCACTAAAACCCATTTTTTGTTTAGCTGTGCACCCCCAGTCTAGGAGCTCACAGGCCGCCACTGAGTGGAGCTGATTGTACTTGTAACTTACTTCGAAAGTTAGTCCCGTAGGAGATATTTTTTAGTGTCGTTTTAACCTTCATACGGTCCTCGGGTCAATTTTGACCCATTTTGGCATAGAAATATAATTTTCTCTTGAAATAAGCGTTCGACGAGTTTGATATTCTACGACTTTTAATGAATCGCTAAAATGTACTTGGTTGGTTGGTTGGTTGTAGTGGCAGCCCTCTTTGTCAAAAAGATGGCTCACTTAGGCCAAGATAGGCCCATTGTGATACCACAAAAAGACGAGGGCGGCACTAGAACCTGTGAGATGACGAGAACCATTTCGATTCTCGTATGAAGCCGGCTATGCAGCCGATATTCAAATCAGCTACTTCCGTGAGGCTGTCCAGGAATGGTGAGCCTAAGGTTTTCATGCGTTTCCTGGACAGTGCCGGGCATTCGCACAGAAAGTGTTGGACTGTCTCTTCCTCTTCTTCCGATCTGCAACTCCGGCAGAAATCGTTGAAGGGAACGCCCAACCACTCTGCACGCAGAGACAGACAGTGTCCCGTCAGTATGGACACGATAGAACTCAAGGTTGTACGACTCGTGTTCAGGAGCTGCTTGGTGCGTCTGGAACTCAGTGCACGCCAAGTTTGCCTGGTTGTCCTGCAGGTTTCCTCCAACAACCAAGCTCTATTTGCAGCCTTGATGTAATGCTGCTTAAATTCTAGCTTTATAGAAGCTAGAGGTTGACTAACTTGGGGTGTGAGTGTATACTCCTGGAGCACAGTGCCAGCTCTCGCTAAGGCATCCGCTTCGCAATTTCCCGGTATATCACTATGTCCCGGTACCCAGTGCAGAGTCACTTCACAGTGAAGTGACATCACGTTCAGCTGTGTACGGCATTCCATCACCATCATGGATGAGGTGTACACGTTGGATAGTGCTTTGATAGCAGCTTGACTGTCGGAGAAAATATTCAGGTTTCTTATGGATATTTTCTGATTTCTCAGCCAGTCTACTGCCTTGTATATCGCAATGACCTCTGCCTGAAAAACACTGCAGTGGTCTGGAAGCCGGAAGGATAGTTTCAGGCCTAGCTGTTCTGAAAAAACACCACAGCCAACTTTTCCGTCCATTTTGGAGCCATCAGTGTAGATGTCGACCGATTCCTGCATCCCACCTCTTTCTATTGCCCAGTCATCCCTGCTTAGGATGACTGACTTGAAACTATGATGAAAGCAGGGAATCGGGGGCGCAAGGTTAACTTCCCCTGGCGTTGGTCCATCCCTCCGAAGCATGGTGGAGTGGCCAACATTTCCCTCTTGCCAGAGATGTAGTGCGTTTAATCGAATCGCAGAGCACTTGGCCTGCTGTCTCGTAAGGAGCTCCGTCGGGACTTATTATCGAAATAATTTTGCCAAAAAAGTTTGTATTATTCTTCATATAAACTTTTTTTACTCCAACGGTCTTCGGGTCAGAATTGACCCCAAGTAATAACAAGCGCACAGAACATTTTTTATCGTCCCAACTGTTTATGGTACATATCGTATAACTTTTTGAATAATATGTTATTTTGTTCTACCCACGCTATTCTCAGTATTGCAGTAAATATCAGTTCAACAACGCGTCCCGTAGATTACAGTTGCAAAAAAACATTCTACATCTAAAAAAATGAGTGACAGTGAAATATTAGCGGTATTATTAGAAGATGTGTCAGATAGTAATGAGTCCTGTTCTGAACTAGAGGATAACATCGAAGAAGCTGAACCATCTGATAGCTCGAGCAGCGATAGTGAATTAGAACTTGTTCAGACCATGACGTCAAAGGATGGACTAATAAAATATTCCAAAGAACCCGTGACACAATCTTGTGGAAGAGCTTCCAGAGAAAACATCATCAACTTGATGCCAGGTTTGACAAGTTACTCTTGCTCAAGGATAACTTCAGAAGAAGAGTCTAGTTTTCAATTATTTTTTCCTCCTTTGACACACCTTATTTTGAAATATACTAATTTGAAGGGTAGACCTGTTTTTGCTGATGATTGGAATGACATTTACGAAATTGACCTATTCGCTTACATTGGGCTTCTATTACTAGCAGGTGTATTTCGTTCAAATAATGAAAGTACTGAAAGCTTATGGGATAGTGAGAAAGGAAGACCTATTTTTGCAGCAGTTATGCCACTAAAAACTTCCAAAAAAAATATCAAGAGTGATAAGGTTTGACAATAGACAAACTCGATCTGAACGGCGATTGTTGGATAAATTTACCCCTATTCGAGATCTGTGGAACCAGTGGGTTGACCTTTTATCCAAATTTCATAATCCTTGTGAAAACGTAACAGTGGACGAGCAGCTTGTAGCATTCATAGGAAGGTGCCCATTCCGACAGTATATACCTTCGAAACCAGCTAAATATGGCATCAAATTTTGGGTTCTACGTGATTCTGCTACAAGTTACGTTTGGAATATCCAACCGTATACGGGTAAAGAAATAGGAGGTCTGCCTGAAAAGAACCAAGTCATGCGTGTAGTCCTTGGTTTGACATACGGTCTCAAAGGACATAATCTTACTGTGGATAATTTCTTTACTTCATATCAACTTGGACAAAAACTGTTAGAAAAACAAATAACTGTATTAGGGACTATGCGTAAAAATAAGCCGGAATTACCTCAAGAAATAGTAGCGACTAAGGGAAGACCGTTGTATTCATCATATTTTGCTTTTACCAAAGATACTACACTTGTGTCTTACATCCGCAAGAAAAATAAATCTGTGAATCTCCTTAGTACTTTGCATCACAGCTCAGAAGTAACTGATCGCCCTGATAAAAAGGCTCTGGTTATTTTAGACTACAATAAATGTAAAGGCGGCGTAGATACACTGGATAAAGCTGTCTCCTGTTTTACTTGCAAAAGAAAGACAAAACGATGGCCTCAAGTAGTATTTAGTAACATGGTAGACATATCAGCATACAATGCATTTGTGCTATTCATGGCTGCCAATGATAACTGGAAGAAAGAGTGCCTTTCAAGACGCCGATACTATTTGGAAAACCTGGGTATGCAATTGGTTACACCGTATATAAAAAAACAGGAAAACATTACCGAGAGCACCTTTTTCAACATTAATTGCAAAAAAGATTCGTGAATCTAGTGAAAATATACAGACTCCATCAACTTCGACTCAAAAACAGAAATATAACACTAGTTCAGCTAAGAAAGCTCCCTCTTTTGGGAGCTTCTTTTAGCCGTTGTCAACTTTGTGATAAAACTGACAATAAAACACCTTTGATATGTGTGGATTGTAAAAAATTTGTGTGTCAAAAACATTCTAATACACTTGTTGTATGTACCGGTTGTAATAAAAGTTTGCTTCATTTACTTTGCTCTTTCCTGCGAGTTTTTTTTTAAATGAAAATGTATCTAAAAACGATATAAAGTTCGTCTATTATAGATGCATAAAACTCTAACTGTTATACATAAAGAAATAAGAATTCCATATAATATAAACATTCTGTAAAATAAATACATTTAAAGGCTATTCTTTGTTTTTGATTGATTTTTCAGTATAATTCGACTACTGGGTCAAATCTGACTCAAAGCACGGTAACGTCAGTAAAATTGAAGACCTTATGAAGGTTAAAGGAGGATGAGTTCGTTATGTTTTTAATTTTGTCCGGTAGTGTATTGTAAAAGTTAGCTGCTTTGTTGAAGCGGTATTCTTTTAGCCGATCAGTTCTGGCAAATCCGATAGCTATATTATTCATGTTTCTCATTCTGTAAATGTTTTTCCCTCAATTTTATCTAATTTCACAGCTTATGTATGAATTTAGCTCTTTCCATGGAAACCATGCCTTGCAAATTCAATTCTTGGGCTGTTTTGTAAACTTCGCTCGTTGGAGTTGGCATAGGGAGATTGTAAATGGTCTTATACGTCTTGGTTACTAGTCTGGAGATGATCATAAGGTTACCTTTAGAGGTTTGGTGCCAATTCAAGATGCCGTAGGAAACTTTGGAAAAGAGGTGCGCATACATAATTTGGATTTTTTTTTCTTTGGAAAAAAGTAGAAGCGATGTAGAAGACCAAAGAAGACAGCCAGTTTTTTCCTTAGATCAAAAACTTAACTTGGTAACCCTTTTATAATATAACATATTCATCGTACTCCCTCAGGTTTTTAAACATTTTAATCACAAATATTTACAATGCGACAATGTATTTTAAGCATAAATCCGGTTTTTATTTTCCATTTATTATAAATAAAATTATTTTAACTAATTAATTTTTTTTTAATTTTTTTTGTATAACAAGCTGCCTCCCTCCATTTAATACTTATCGTTAGTAACATTTTCCCCTTGGAGTGTTACGTAATATATAAATGACCCTCACATAGCGAAAATGTAAGTTTGTGCACCTCCACAACAATAAAAAACACAATATTGCATCAGGTTGTTCATATGGGTCCATCCGTATATTACGTAACGCAATTTTTAGAGTATTTTAACTCCCCCCTCCACTTAGTAACATTTTCAAAGACCCCCCCCTTGGTTACGTAACAAATGCATTGTACCCTCCTCAGACTTTTAAATATTTTAATCACAAACTATTAACAATGCATATAAATTTTGTTTATCGCGCCTAGCGTCTGCTGATACCTCGTGGCGCAGCAAATAAATTTCAAATTTGACTTTATGATTTAGTGTTGCAAAAAAATTATTTTAACTAATTTTAAATTTTGTTACGTAATAATTTGCAAGACCCCCTCTCCCTCAATGTAGCACGTAGTAACATTTTCAAATAAATGTTGAAGCGTATATTTGTCAAATAGGACAATATAGTGTGATCGTTTACATTTGCTGAATTTCGTTGGCGCCTAAGTAGTCTGTAATGATCTCCAGGCTGGATATCTATGCCACTGGCGGATTCAAAACAGTCTTCTGCGCTGGAGACTGTTCCATTGCTGTAAATCGGCACCTATTAGTTCCCGCTGAAATCTGTGGATCGAAATCTTAATGGCGTTCATCGACGAAGTGTCGATTTCATTCCTTCGCAAAGCTTTTACTAACCGTTATCACCCTTCCTACGTCTAACGCTGCCTTCTTCGTTTTCCTCCGTCCAATAGACTTCTAGTTAGTCGTTTCGAACTGACCGTTTTTGATGATGGACTCCAATTTGATCAAACATTGCTGGCGTATGTATTGATTGTGCACCTGACTTTTAAATGCAGCGAGAAAGAAAAGATTAATAACAAAACATCACTTGCAAATGTCATTAGTAGACAGATAAAGACAAATAGCTCCTTCATATTGAACAATATTTGCACTGAAAATTAAGAGGATAAATTTTAGTAGATATTAATAGATTTTAAGGGGTAACACTACTCTAGAAATCCCCCTTTTCATGATTTTTCGTTAGTAAATAAATTAAAAAACATCAAACCGCTTATGGTTGTATATTGTATAACTCAAACAGTACAAAAAAATTGTTATTTTTCCAAATTGGCGGCCACGTGACCCCGTATTCGTCTGTTACCGGTAACTTTTCTTTCGAACGGTCGCTTCTAGAACAAAAAACTAATTTTTTTCTTGAAGCATACTAATAGCTAGTGAAGAACTTAGAATTTTTTTAAACTACTTTTTAACAAAATGGCGCTGTTTTTGAAAAAAAAAATTTAACAAAAAATTTTGCCGTAAATTGTTTATAAAATTAAAAATAAACTATTAATCAAAAAATCCACATCCTATCCACTTCACTAGATTCAGGTATTTCAAAGTTACTGTCAAAATTTCAAATGGATCCATGCACCCGTTCCAAAATAATCTTACCAGTAAGCTTGAAAAAAGTGATTTTGAGAAAAACGCGTTTAAAGTTTTTGTAGCTATTAATTAGTCAAAATCACTTTTTTGCCTTTAATCTGCGATGCCTGCGCCGTACATTTGGCATTCTATGTTGACGTTCTCCTCTTCTACCTTTCTAGCTGATTTTAGGGACAATCGAGCCTCTTTTGCGCCATCAGTGAGCGACCGCTCCGAAAGTTTGATACGGCGCGCATCAGCTTCGGCATAGAAGTTGTAGCAATTCGGCCCAATTTTCATTCCCAATTCCTGCATAAGCATAATGATACTGGAAAGGCCATCAGATGCCTACAGCGATATAGACAGCAGTGTCAAGCACATATTTTCCACTGGAAGTCGTTTTTATTTTGTGTAAAACCGCCTAGGCATCGAGTAAGGAGATCGTCACTGCTGAGTTCATTATAAATGGGCTGAATGGCTTTGAAAACTTCTTGTGATAGAGGCGGCTTATGTTTGTGGTCTTTAAGAGTGCCAGTGGCCTTCGTCTTTTGTCACGCGCACCACGAATCTTCTCCAGGTGGGCATCTGTCGTGTTGCGGGTTTTTATCTGTGGATATGTTGTGATACAATGTCGCAAAGATTTCATTGTGCATTTTTTCCACAGAGCAGTGATTGCGACGTATTGCCAATCCGTAATAAATTGACAACTCGTCAATGACCTTGCCTGTTAATTTGCCTGTTAACTTGCCTTCTCCTCTTCCTCCGGGACCTATATGACTTTTTTTTTTTAAATTTCCAAGGCGAGTACCCATTCTCGACAACAACAGCATCTATTGGCCTTCTTTGAAATTATAAATATCTCACGTGATGTAGGTAACAAGACTACTTATTATCCCGAGAGGTATATCGGAGCAGCTGCGCCCAGCGGCGCGGGGCTCTGGGACGCGGTGCAGCAAAGTCGCTCAGTTAGTCCTTTAGAAATTTTTCCACACTATAAAACTACCGACATCTCATTTTTATGACCCTAAAGTACAATTTAAGCCAATAAAAAAGTCGATTTTTTGAAAATCCTAGAGTAGTGTTACCCTTTAATAGGTATGAAATGACGATGATTAGTAGAAAATAACTATTCAATTCAAAATCAACCAACCACACTCACAAACTTGTCTGAAAGTTCAATTTGTTATATTTGTATTATTCTCGCTCTCAAAAATTTACTTTCCGTTTAAACATCAATCAAGTTTATAAGTTATTGTGCAATTGCAACAATTCCACGCGGCTAACATGATAATTTATTTAAAATTGGGTAATTTTTCCAGCCGAAAATCGCTTGATTTTGACTGTAGACCAAATTACATTTCTTTGTAATTTGTTAATTGAAATAATTGGCATAAATCAGGAAATACATTTCCGTCGACAAAAACTGTGTCGATTAGCGTGTGCAATAAGTAACCAGGAAGCAAAAAATTTTGTACTATATAATTATTATTATTAGTTTGCTTTACAAAACATTGGTGATGAACTAATACATCAAACAACTAAAAATAGACAAAACGCTCCTTGGTAACTACGAAAAATCAATTATATCTGCTTGCTTATTTAAAAAATTTGTAAAAAATTTAAGAAGCTTCATGCAAATAAAAATTCCATGCTATAAATAGGCACCTAATCGTTGGATAAGTATCATCATTGACAACTTATCAATCATATCGAAATACGATTCAGTTATCGCAGTCACGTTCTTCTTTATCAATGGAAATACAATTGGTTAACTACTTAGAAAATTGTATCAGTTAGATTGTTGGTTTATTAAGTTTTTTCTGGACACATTGTTAACGTAAAATACAGACGGTATTAGGTCAAACTGAGCTGCTTTTATTGCAGATAAGAAAACGCTTTTCAATGCATCATGTTAATTCATTTACTCTTTGGGGTCATATCATGGCTGGTTATAAATATGATTTATATTGCTGATTGACCGGAAATGATGATAAATATATTCTTAAGTCCTATAATTTAGGGAATTCAACCCGATATATACAGTTGTACCGCGCAAAAAGATGAAATTTTCTCGATTTTTTTTGACATCATAAAAAATATTTATTCAAAATCTTTTATCAACGTCGAATAGTACATGTTTCTAAGAACTTGTTAAAAAAAATTCATCAAAAAGTATCAAATAATAAAAAAGTTATAGGCGACTTCCAGGAACGTCTTTTTTTCGACACGACTTGCGGTGGACATCATATCTTGATATCGGTTCATCGGAAATCAAAAATTCAAAAAAATTCTGTTAGTATATTCTATCATCATGTAGCTGAACGAAGGATTTGTAAAAAAAAAATTATATAAAAAAAAATGGCGACGGTTGTACCAAAAAATGTACATTTTCAACGTATAACATTTCCGATGTTTTGCTCTAAGAAAAAAAGTTTTCGAAAAAATTGAAAATCCTTCGTTCAGCGACTAGCTATTACCATAATAAATAAGTGGTATAAATTGGGTGTTGATCGGATTAATAGTTTTTCAGTAATCGTGTCCACCGCAAATGTAATTTCGAAAAAACAAGATTCTGAGATAATCGCGTTTAAAGTTTCCAGTTTGTTTCTTTCATATTTATAATAAATATATTTCAACCCACATCGAGTCGTCTATTCCAGGGCCATATAGTAGTCCTTCTGTATCATTTGCAGATTTGTTGTTGTCGACGAGCCATCCTTCCTTCTTTAGTGGCTGTTTGCGCGCGTTGCTCAGCAATTGTAATACGGAATTCGTCCTGCTTGGTGACATAAGCGTGAGAATTTCGACCACATGGAACTCCGAGTTCATCCAAGATCTTCAGAAAATATATGTTGCCTTCGTTAAATATGCAAGCAGATGCATCAGCTGCAATTTCATCGGGTACTGAGCCGCCTGGAAGATATTTTGGCGAAATTTTCCAAACCAGTTGATTATAACGTTCGTTATTATTTTGGGTAAATCTACCGATGCATCTTTCAAGGAGTTCTTTATTCGTCAGATCTTTGTAAATTGGCTTAATAGCTTTTAAAACATCTACAGGAAGAGCAGTGTATGTATTCCAAACATTTTCAATAATACAATAGAGCGGCGAAAGTCGACGAACCGCTTCTCTCGAGCCGACAGCTGCACGGCTCAACGCCCGCTGTACAGGTATTGCGCTATAAATAGCTATAACTTTGGTTCTAATGCTCCAATCATTATGAAATTTTGTGAGACTATTCTCGAGAGTATATACTTAAAGAATATGCAATAAAACAAAAATGTCTTTTCATCCATCACAACTGTATGTATATAACCCCTTAATTCATTTACTCTTTAGGGTCATAGCATGGCTGGTTATAAATATGATTTATATTGCTGATTGACCGGAAATGATGATAAATATATTCTTAAGTCCTATAATTTAGGGAATTCAACCCGATTGATCTATTTTCAAAGTTTTTCTGGATTAGTTTCCTATAAGTTTCAAAATAGATGCTATTTAATAGCCAAAAAATCCTTTTTTTACCTTGTAAGGTTTTAACTTTATTCACTACCTACTGCCACTACCTATTAAGGTGATTTAAAGCGACGGGCCCCTTTCGGCCGCGGGTTTATATTGAGTGACAACCAAACATCCTCCCACCACCACTACTGAGTGCAGGCTCAGTGATCCTACTGGTGAAGCGAGGCCGATCTCACGGTCTCGGCACTGGATTACCTTTAACTCCACGGCAAGCCCGCAGAGATGCTGCTGAAGTCCTCAAGCTCGGAAGCATGAAGCGTGGGCGCTACTGGCATATGGGTCTTAACCACAGCCACCACGTTCGCACCCCCCCTCCTATAATAGGTCCTCAACGCGACCGGAGAAAGGATTGACCTCTCTGGGCACCTGTCCCCGTGGTTATAGATTGACCCCTGGTAAGGCTTCGTGGACTTGGACCCCACCCCAAGCCCACTTTGGCTCATGTCCGACTACAGACACTGGACCGATCACCATCCTCGGGTACCCTTGGACGGTCATCCCCGAAGGCTGGGCTGGAATCGTCCAAGGAGTTTGGCCAGCGCTAATGCTCCCGGCACCACTTACCTGCGTTTTCCTTCTACTACCGTAAGAATAAACACAATCAAAAACTATAAAAAAACTATAACTACAAAAATCTCGTAATAATGTTCGGTAATGCTGCTTTAAAATATAATGGAAAATGCGCCCACCTGTAAAATGATGAAAACAATGATAAATATTTATATAAAAATTAAAGTAGCCTTAAAATCCACATAAATTTAATGCACCCAGTATTTTTTGCACTAATCCTAATTTTTTTCGAAAAAAATGTTTACTGTGCAAAAATTTGTGTTAGCAAAGTTGCTAACCGTGTTGTCCAATCGCTCAGGAGTTTCTTCTTAAATTTAAAACGGCAGCCTAATCATGTTTTGTCATATTTTAAAACATTTAATATGATTTTCTTTATTATGAGACGCATTTGTTGTGTAATTTACGATTTCTTTCATTTGTTACATTTCTAAATGAACAATATTCTTGTTTCGAGCCTGGCGTGTAAAAAAGAGAGGCACGATTAATCCGATGCTATCCTGAACAAAAAGTAGTATATCGTACTGTCTACTTTTGATTTACTTCGTTTTCCCGGC
This sequence comes from Oxycera nigricornis, assembly GCA_963942545.1. Lineage (NCBI taxonomy): Eukaryota > Metazoa > Arthropoda > Insecta > Diptera > Stratiomyidae > Oxycera > Oxycera nigricornis. The sequence continues at coordinate 48,670,239 of OZ012660.1, read as the reverse complement.
GACTTTAATAATTATTTGCATTTTTTCAAATTTTTCCTCTTGTCACGGTTTAAATATTGAAACGAATTTTATTTAAAATAAAACGAAAATGTATTGTTAATTTGTGACTACGTTTCTTTGCAGACTTTTGCCATGTCAGGAAATTCATCTGAAGTTCACAATCGTAAAATTTTACTTAACACGAATGGTAAAACTAAGCATGACACCACAGAAAATGAGCTCGAAAACCTTAAAGAAAAAGCCAACAAGACTGATCCAACGGTATACGTAGTGTTTTTTTCACTACTGCTGGACCTGCTTGCCTTTACAATGATCCTGCCGCTGTTTCCATCCCTGCTCGAATATTATCGGATAAATGACAAGAACGGACTATACGAAACACTATCAAATAGCATAAAATTCTTTCAACAACTTGTCGGATCGCCTGATAAATACAATTCCGTACTTTTTGGCGGTTTTCTGGGATCGATGTTTAGCTTTTTACAGTTTCTCACGAGTCCAATTATCGGTGGTTTGTCCGATGTTTATGGCAGAAAACCAATGATGCTATTTTGTACGGTAAGAATTCAATTTTATCTTTAAATGAATTTCATGCATATGTTTATTTTCTAGATAGGAATTTCACTGTCGTACTTGTTATGGGCGCTCTCGAGTAGTTTTGCATTATTTGTTGCCGCTCGCTTTGTCGGCGGCTTGAGTAAAGGAAACATATCACTTAGCATGGCAATCATAACTGATGTCTCTAACTCGAAAAATCGTGCAAAGGGGATGGCATTAGTTGGCATTGCTTTCTCCTTGGGATTTATAATAGGACCAATGATTGGTGCAATTTTCGCGATGACCTCAAACAAAGAATCTGCAGTGTGGTTTTGGTTGCCTGCCATGTTCGCTATGTGTCTGAGTGTTGCTGATTTATTATTTGTGATAATTTGTCTGAAAGAAACACTACCTAAGGTATGCAAGGTTTTTTGAGTATTTTAATGTGCAAACATTCTGAATTTCATGATTTATAGGAAAAACGTGCTCCAAATGTTGCGACTTCAGTTGTTCAAGCATTAGATTTTGTTAATGTTTCCTCTCTATTTGGGTAAGTAAATGAGGTATCATCCTTCATTCAGTATGTCATTCAATGACAGAGATTAAGTTAGTAATGAAGGAAATGATGACACCTAGATACCTTCATTTTCAAAAATAAAGTCTTATCAAAAAGGCAACCAAAAACATGCTCTAAAAATCCATTTTAAGCGCTTAAAAAATGCTCTATAAATGTAAAAATATGCTGTATAAAAGAGAAAATATTCTCTTAAAAGTTTGCACTTAACAGCAATAATTTGATACTGGTAAAATAAATGAAGAGTGTTGTTATAGGTTTGTGTATATCAACTAAATTCAACTCAGTAAGCATACATAATACTGTTAAAATAAACTTCTTGATTCATACGAAATAAAAATGAAAGTAAGTACTAGTACAATAAACTTAATTTAAATTTTTGTTACAATACATCACAAACACTTGAATTTTTAAAAAAACAAAACTTTGCCTATTGGATCGTAGGACGCTTTTGCAAACAGAAAAGCTCCTTTCTGCATTCACAGATGTAATTGGAGCAAATTTTAAGGCTAGGATCTCTTCAACGGAATATTTGTCGAGTATTTCCACAGATACACCATCAAGCGATGCACCAACCAGCCATGATGAAATTTTAGTTAAAACGGAAAAACCCAATTTTTTTGAAATGACATTGTCCAATTTGTTCAGCTACCCTACACCATCAACTGTATCCGATGTATCCTCTACTAACATGAATCTGTTGAGCGTGCGATAGACCAAATGTTTCTAGTTTTTTTAAATGCGTCTGCAAGAAATCCATAATTTGACACAAGAAAAAGTCTGCCTTTATTGTAGGGTCATGTAGATGGTCCTTTGTGATTGTAATTGAGGCAGCGCCTTCGTCGTTTAACGCACCAAAAACTCTGACAATTGCTTCAAAAGTTTGAGCATAATATTTTGCAGCTTCAAGCCATGTTTCTCATCGAGTTGTTGCTGTTTGCGGAGGAAGGGTCAGGTGCAAGTTAATCAAAAACGTCCACACGCGAAGGTGCTTTTAAAAACACTTTTTTCCTATTTGATATAAGACGATCGATGTTTGGATACCTCTTATTTGCTCACATATTCTATGCAGTCCATGTGCTAGACATTTTAAATGACGTTCAATTCTAGTATGGTTTGCTTTGCTTAGGACTGCATTGCTTAGTAAATATTTCTGCTTAGCAAGCTGTTCATCTGCATCCAAAATTCTCATAACAACGTTTGCCGGTTATATGGATAGTCTCTCCAATTGACATCCACACAAAACAATTTTTCACTCTGGCTTATATTTGATCTATGGTCGCAAAAAAAAGGTCTTCACATGATTTGTACGAAGAGTAGTCTCCGACGGTACTTCATATTCAGCATACTTTTTCAAGAACTAGGCAAAATGTTTACTCCGTATTTTGTCAGTGGAAACTAATACATTGCACAAATCATCGGCAATCTGTAAATCGTTCGATTTTGCTGCTGTTCCGCCGATGAAAAGCTGTTTCGTATTCTTCTAAATATTTCTGCTCTGGAAGCTGGATACTTGCGCTCATGTTTCTTCAACCTTTCTGATTGTGTCATTTTCGCTCTCGGTATTAACTAGGAATTTTTTTTTTTCAAACCACTGCTTGTTTCCAAACGAAATTTACTTAAAGTAGTTGCATATTGCCTGCCAAATCATATATCGCTTGCGAAATTTGGTCCTTTTTTGATTTCATGTGTTGGGCTAACACCACCCTTTGATCATGCTGTATAGAGATCCTGACCAGGCAACTGTGCAAAATCGGCCTTCACGTATGTTTCATCGTCCAACACAACACAATCGATTTTTTTTAAACGTTGGATGGTGGAAATTTTCAAAAGATACCGATCAGCTCCTGCCTCTCGGCATGCCGGATTTCTACCGACTAAAACCACTCCGCTTCCTTCAATCACTCTCTCCATCAAAATTAGTAATTCTCGGTATTTAAAATTTTAGGACATAGTACTTTCCAGACGATAAGAATCGATATAAAGGATAGTGCCAAATTTGTGAATTTTAGTATCCTTTTAGTTAGATTAATAATTCAGATTATATGTTAATAAATTATTTCATGTTGAGTGCACATGTTTGGCTTTGATTTTAGTGGAGCTGATTGTACTTGTAACTTACTTCGAATGTTGGTCCTGTTTTAAAGGAAGTTGGGTTCGCCTAGTTTTTAATTTTGTCCAGTAGTGTATTGCAAAAGTTAGCTGCTTTGTTGAAGTGGTATTCTTTTAGCCGATCAGTTCTGGCAAATGCGATAGCTATATTATTCATGTTTCTCATTCTGTAAATGTTATTCCCTCAATTTTATCTAATTTCACAGCGGTGTACTCATTACGGTGTAAATTCTTATGTATGAATTTAGCTCTTTCCATGGAAACCATGCCTTGCAAATTCAATTCTTGTGCTGTTTTGTAAACTTCGCTCGTTGGAGTTGGCATAGGGAGATGTAAATGGTTTTATACGCCTTGGTTAGTAGTCTGGAGATGATCATGAGGTTACCTTTAGAGGTTTGGCTCCAATTCAAGATGCCGTAAGAGATTTTGGAAAGGAGATGCACATACATAATTTGGATTTTTTTTCTTTGGAAAGAAGTAGAAGCCACGTAGAAGACCAATGAAGACAGACAGTTTTTCCTTAGATCATTTATGTGTGAAGTTAGTTTCTCGTCTATTAGAAGTTTGTTCTACTCTCTGAAGGTTTGTGTCATTAATTTTTACGTGTGGTTGTATGTCAGTCTTGTTCTTTTGTTTGAAAATAATATATTTTGTTTTCCCGCGTTTATAGCCAATCTACTTTGTAGAAGCCAATACCAATACTTGTCCAGGTCAGTATTTACTTTTTGTTTAATTTCGAGATTAGTTTTAACTGAGTATGCGAGCACAGTATCATCTGCGTACATAACCACTTTCGCAACAAGGTCTGCTTTTTTATGGAGTTGATATAAAGTAGAAATAGCGTTGGTCCTAGGATCGAGCCCTGCGGAACACCTATGCGAAATTCATCAGTTTTGCTTTTGACATCTCCAATTAGTGTATTTTGAAATCTATCCGTCAAGCAACTGTGTATTAATTTATTTGCTTTTCCAACAATTTCATATTCACCGAGCCTGGTGATTAAATTTTCATGTGTAACTGTGTCCAAGGCTTTCTTTATTTCCACGAAAACTGCAATTTGGGCGGGTAATCCTTGTGTAGCTTTCGAGGACGATCTTTCGCTTCTTTATTCTTTTCCTAGGATCGATCGGGTACTTTTTGGACTTTATATGATCTAAGATTATAATGCTTCTTAATCCTCTGAATTATTGCGTTCGATGTTTGCACTTTTTGAACCATATCTTGAATAGATGTGTTAGGACTCTTTCTACCTGATCTAGACTTTCTAGCAACAAGTAGGCAATTTTTGTACTTTATAATCGTTGGTTTCACTGTTGCCATCGACGAATTGGTCTCCTTTGCTAGTGTAGTGTATCTCACTACGTGTAGTGTATCTTACTACGTCATAAATTACTACAACATAAAATTGAATCAAGTAACGTAACATCATAATTTACGTATCTTATCTTACCACGTCATAACAAAAATTGAATCAAGTAACGTAACGTCATAAATTACTGCAACATAAAATTGAATCAAGTAACGTAACATCATAATTTACATAATTTACTGCAACATAAAATTAAATAACATATGGCACACGTCAAGATGCAATATGAGTATTGACACGGCTACAAATGATCGTTCGCAGTGTGAACCCTGTGTTGTGGGTGGTCTGTTGACAATCCATGTGAACTAGGAAGAATTTATGACTAGGAGAAAAGGGATTGCATCTGCTTAGCGAGCAATAGTCCTCAAGTGGATGTGTCGAGAATGGAATTGATTTATTAATTAGTTGGTAAGTTTAGTGCATAGGAAATTTGTATAAAAGACATCTAGATAGTAAGGAAATCGTTCATTAATTTCTTGACTATAGTCTGCGCATTATCGCGGCTCGTCCTGAGATTCTTGAATCATAACAAGATTGCGAACACGCAGTCGAACTTAGTGAGGGATAAATAGGCGCCTAGCGCTGTACAAATAAGATTGCGATTACGCAGTCACTTTAGCTTTACTGGTAACATTCTATTTTATAATAAAAATCTTAAAATTCATAATGTTTTGTATTTTCAAAACCAAACTTTACACTAGTACCGAATATTTACGAAAGGGATCTTCCAGGTATTTGCATACAATTAAACTACGATTTTTTTCTTGATTTGATGCCATCTTTTCAAGAGTGATCTTACAATACGAATGGATTATACGTTCTTTTTTGTCGCATTTCATAGCTAATTTTGCATACCTGATGAAGACTTAAACTTATCCCAAACAGGCGCTGTGCAGGAAAAACTAAAGGTCAATTTCTTCCGATACAGTCCTTAGTACAAGTGGCTAAAATAATTATGTCCATATGTTATGTGCTTGTTTCAAAACTGGCTCTGTTACAAGAACTAGGGCGTTATAGTGTAATAGCACAAAAGCTTTGGAAAGTAAGAAGTAGGTGACGGGTTAAATAATTCGGCATAAAAATAGAAAGTATAATATGAAAGAAATCTAGGAATTTGAAAAACATATCTATGTACGAAATGTTAGTAATAGTTTCAGGGACAGGGTTGTAAAAATGTGAAGTCATCAACGTGCAACAAATTGAACGAAAACGTTGAAGCGAGGTACGCTCTTATTCAAATAGAAACAAAACATTGTTTTAATAGTAATATTTTATTTTATTTTCTTGCCTATCCAGCAGGTGAAATACTAGTAATCCTATTTTTTTGGTAATTCTTCAATATGCACAAAAAGGCATTTACCGATAAAATATGCAAGAAATGCATTTGCATATTTTTGGTTTCCCTAATAATATAATAATAATAATATATTTATTGCATTTATTTTATTTTTCAATTGAGTTGAAATTTGTCGAGTGACCCTGTACTTTTCATACTAGCCGAGCGAGTACTCGGCTGAATGCACTCTCTCGGCGCCAACTCTCGATATGCGTAATCCCAGCTTTCGAGATCATAATGCAAGATACGCGGTAAATCGCGTATAAATCAAATTGTCCTGACACAAGATAAACATAAAATTGCTTAGTTCAATTCCTAATTGAAGTTTTTCTTATTTCTCTTGAAATTTTTAAAGAATTCTATTACACTGCTCTTTTCGTTCATCACAAGTACAATATTTGCTTAGTAAGTTTATGGAATTAGCGAATTATCTATAATTGACTGCATTACCCCTTAAAATCACTTCAAACATAAAATTATGTAATATAAATCAACTTGACGAGAAATTAAATTAATTTTAAGCACATATAGAAAAGAATCTTTACGAAAATGAGCAACAACTCTTAAAAACTCAGATTAAACGGGTTTTAAACATAAATTTCTTACATAAAACAACCCTCTATTTGTAATTCTTTATAGATTTTCTGCTGTAAAAAAATTACAAAAGACTGACCTATACGTACTAAAACGGCTAGGATTCATTCACTTCATATATTTGTTCATTTATTCTGGATTGGAGTTTACCGTTACGTTTCTTATGTACCATAAATTCGGATGTAACTCAATTGATCAAGCAAGGATGTTTTTAACGACAGGTATAGAAATCAAAAGACATGAACATAGAAACATGCTTAATCTCTTTTCTACGAATAGGTGTGATAATGGCATTACTGCAGGGTTCGGTAGTGAGACGTTTGCCTTCACATCTTGTTCAAAATTCTGCTATTTTTGGTTTATATCTAATTGTGCCGGCATTTATTTTTGTTGGATTGGCAAAAAGTTTAGTACTTCTGTACGTCGGCATGAGTCTGTTTGCAATTTGTAAGTATTTATTTTCAATTTCTGTGCTTAGTTTTATTCAAAATAATTTGTTTTTCATTATAGCGACAGCGTTTGTAGTGACTTGTATGACAACTATCGTTTCAAGGTACGGTCAATTTGATCAAAAGGGAACCGTACTCGGTATATTCCGATCTTTGGGTGCATTAGGTCGTGCTCTGGGACCAGTGATAGGTTCAATGGGTATGTAAATTGCAATGAATAAATATGTCAGTAGTCTTGGATTGAACATTTGAAAACGTATTTAACTCAATGTTTCAGCAGAAAACTGTATTTCTAGTTTGTTAGTTAGTTATAAAATATCAAGCTCATCTAAAATATTTGCTTTCTGATGTAGAAAAGTCTCGATTTCAAATAGATAAATTCTACCACAACAGTAAAATTATCTAAGACTAGGTTTGGAGCCAAACAAACTTCTTGCAATGTCTCAGAAATGGATAAAATATGGATCTGATAAAATTTCAGAATACTACTCTTGCCTTGTCTTCTACGGTTCCTTCTTTTTGTGATGCTCAAGTGCATTTCTTACCATATGCCTGGAACAATTTAAATGCTTCGCGATGCCTGAAATATTAAAACCTTCGTTTTTCATCTCCACAATTATTTTCGCTCGTTCAGATTTAGAACAGTGTGCGCTATTTCACATATTTTCGAAAGGCTAGAATCAAAATTATTTTACAATTCGGTACTAAATTCCATTTAAATAAATATACCAAACCAATTGTGTAATAATAAATTGGTAATAACAAAAATAATTGCACTGGCCTATTTAATTGTCCAACTGCAAATAGCTCTACTCTTAAACTATTGCTAACTACAAAGTGGTTTCAAGAGCACTGGAATATTACAGTAAAATTCCAGAAATTCAACGAATAAATGCCAACTTGCATACTTTTGATAGAATTGTATCAGGGCTGTATTTTGGGGGTTTAAAATGCCTTGCATTAAAGTGGCCTATTTATGTGTCCAGCACTGTAAGTATGTATGTCTTCCTGTCCGTTGAACCGAGCAAATCTGAATTTTATACCAGAAATGATTGCCGTATTGTGTACACTCTAAGCCATTGTGTTACATAATTTCATATTCTTTTTGAAAGATTTATAGAATAATGTGGTTTTATTAGTTCTAGCCGCGGTTAAAATTGTATACATTTGGGTATTGAAAATTTACATATCCAGCAAATGATTTTATTTACTTGCAGCATTTTGGAGTATCGGCTCGTCAGCTACTTACGTTTTTGGAGGATTTCTTCTACTCATTCCGGCTGTATTACTGAATCTCTTAAAAACGACCTAATTTTATTGAAATGAAAACAGCCATTCGCTAGAAACAATCCATTCCAACATCAAAGTATTAAGAGTATTCCTACATATTTTTGATAGCACACATCTTTAAATTATTCAAATAAGCCCAGCTCGAATTGAAACAACCAGTGCTTATTTTGTTATCAACAATTTTGTATATTTGTAAGATTAAATTAAAAGTAAATAAATTATATATATCAGTGCTAAATATCTTTGGCTAAAATTGATTTTGTGGGCAATCGAACAGCGACCAGTGTCAGCATTGATATTATTACGACAAGCGCAACGTCCATCCGTGCACCACAAATCTTCAGAAGGTATACAATTTTCATTTGCTTCGCATATTCCACCCAATGGAACTGTAACCCAACATTTCTGAAAGATAGTTGGTGAACTATTATTCTTTATTGATTCATGCTAAAATCACTTACAAAATTATGCTCATGATAGCCATCTTTGCAGCCACATGTATAGTTAGCATCACAAACTGAATATGGAATTCTCTCTGTGCATTGTTGATCCTCTTCGCATTGGTCATGTAGGTGATCCGAAACTAAAATGTGATCATGTTTAAAGTTTGTGACAAATTTGGTTTCAATGGAGTTGTTTGCTGCCCCGCTGCCTTACCTTTAAGGCACTTGTTTCCTGCTTTATTTATGGTGTGACTTGTTTTACAAAGGCACACATCATGACATCGTGTATTTAGATCAGTGCATTCCTCGTCCATTGTACATTTTTGTCCCAGGTCAACATTGGGAATACAATGAGTAAAATCACGATTTGCATGCTTGCCGTAAGGACATTGACATACGCCCGATCTGCACACAGCCTCGTCAACAATGCAATTATTTTTTAGTCGACAAAAATCACCGATTTCTGTATGGAAAATATACAATAGTTATGTTATAAAAATATTAATAAGTAGACATTTGGCTCACTTTTAGCAACAATTTTTAGATGAATTGATAATTATTTGAAAGATTTCTTCAAAAAGAATGAATTAAAATACATTCTCTTATATACGTTTACTTACTTGAAGTTTTATAGCAACTATTTTCGCGTTGTACATAATGTGTACCCTCTTTGCATTGACATATACCATTAAGGCATTCCGATTCAGTGCTCAATGTTATCATGCATTGTTCTTTGTAAGTGCATACGTCATTTATAGTTTCAGCCGCTCTAAAACATTCCCGATGTCCATTTTCCGAAATGATAATATAGCCTTTATGGCAAAGGCAAATACCGCTTGACGGTGGAGGTAGTTTTTCGCAATATGCATTCATCGGGCATTCGGAATTATTCTGGCAAACATTACTTGTTCCTGGAAAAATAAAATTAATTAATTAAAATTATTAGTTCGAATTGAAATCGGAATATTCAAGAGAAAATTAATAATGCCTGCAAAGAAGCTTGATATATCAATGTTTAATAGTTGAATGATGAATTAAGTGACCCGAAAAATTTCAAATGTTAATTTAAGCTTTATTATTATTCATCCTTTCTTTTTGTAACAAGCAATATTGTAAAACATTTACATACTCTACGTGAATTCTGTATCTCAGAACTAGATTTCCTCTCCACAACATCAAAGCCTAAAACGTTCTAAAATTCTGCCACCATACACATATTCTAAACAGATGAAAATGAAACCTAAAATAAAGTTCATGAATCTTTAAACGTTAGAAAAAGGGGTTAGTTCATCAAGTCATGGGAAATTGTGCTAGTGAATTTTCAAACGTCTTCAATCAAGCAGTTTGGGTAAGGCTGTAATCAAACCAGATATAGATCTAATTAATCATGTAAAATAAAGGATTTATTGTGACGAGGAATCGATGCAAAACAAACCTTAAAACTCAAGTAATAATGGAGCCTGTAACAGTCTTTAACTCGCATGCGAAATCTACATTTGATTAGATGAAAATCAAGGAGACAATTCGATATACTTAATAGTTTTCTCTTAAATTTTTGCTTCTAAAATGAGCCTTTTTACTCGATGATTTTTTGATATCAATATTATTTAGATCCTATCAAAATTAATAATAGGAAGTGAAACTAATGAAGTCAGATATAGCATTAACTTGGATCGTAGGCTTACAAGGGAAACACTGATAAATAAAGAGAAGGGAGAAAATTGGACTCATGTTTTTTAAAATATACTAATTGCTTAATAAAAAATCAAAGCTCAGCTTCGACGCAAAAATAGAGTCCAACCAACCGCCATAAAACCCATGTGTACCTATGGTGTGAACTAACATATAAGTCTTCTGCATCTCTCCACATGTATGAACGCCCATGCTTCTTTCACTGCTTCGAACAATAGTTCATGTTTGTGAAATTTCTTACTGCTATGGCTTGTTTTCTGTCTCCCCAAAAGTGCTCCATTGGATTTAAGTCCGCGCTCGTTGATGGCCAGTCTAAAATGGCGACGCTGTTGTCCTCCAGAAACTTCCTCGTGTGTCGTGTCGTACGTTTGGGGTCGTCGTGCTGAAATTTCCATATAATAAGAAGATTCTCCTAAGCCCGTGGCAACCAAACTACGAGAAACATCCCTAAACATTGATGGAGCCACCTCCGTGCTTAGCAAGAAGTGTAGCGAGAGTCGAATTCCTTGCTTCTTGGTGGTCTCACATATCTCCTGCCACTATGGCCAAAGCGATTTATTTTTGTTTCGTCGCTGCAAAGGTTGAATTTCCACTCATTTTTTCAGGTTAACTGTTACCATGCGAACTCCGTTCTTTCCTTCCGATTAGTTGCCGTTACCAGGACCTTCTTCTTAGCTATTAGCTTATTGCTACTCTCTCCGAAAACACCACAGAAGATTGAGACGGCACTATAACCTAGCTGCTCAGTAACGAGAAGCATTTTGATTCTCGTATGAAGCCGGCTATGCAGCCGATGTTTAAATCAGCTAATTCCGTGAGGCTGTTCAGGAAGGGTGAGCCTAAGGTTTTCATTCGTTTCCTGGACAGTGCTGGGCATTCGCACAGAAAATGTTGGATTGTCTCTTCCTCTTCTTCCGATCTGCAACTTCGGCAGAAATCGTTGAAGGTAACGCCCAATATTTCTGCGTGTCTGCCAATTAGACGCCCCGTCAGTATGGACACGATAGAACTCAAGGTTTCACGACTCGTGTTGAGTAGCTGCTTGGTGCGTCTGCGTACCAAGTTTGCCTGGTTGTCCTGCAAGTTTCCTCCAGCAACCGGGCCCTATTTGCAGCCTTCATGTAATGCTGCCTAAATCCCAGCTTTATGAAAGCTAGAGGTTGGCCGACTTGGGGGTGAGTGTATACTCCTGGAGCTCAGTGCCAACTCTCGCTAAGTCATCCGCTTCGCAGTTTTCCGGTATATTACTATATCCCGGTACCCAGTGTAGAATCATTTCACAGTGAAGCGACATCACGTTCAGTTGTTTATGGCATTCCATTACAATCATTAGGTGTACACGTTAGATGATGCTTGGATAGCAGCTTGATTGTCAGAGAAAATATTCAGGTTTCTTATAGAAATTTTCTGATTTCTCAGTCAGTCTACTGCCCGAAAAACACTGCAGTGGTCTGGAAGCCGTAAGGATAGTTTCAGGCCTAGCTGTTCTGAGAAAACGCCACAGCCAACTTTTCCTGTCGTTGGTCCATCCTTCCGAAGTATGGTGGAGTGGCCAATATCTCCCTCCTGCCAGAGATGTAGTGCTCTTAATCGAAACGCAGAGCACTTGGCCTGCTGTCTCGTATGGAGTTCAGTTGGAAGCCAATTTAATAGCATAAACAGTGCCTTTGTCGAGGTAGTGCTTACAGCCCCGGTGATTGCAATAGCTGCAATCCTTCTGATCTTGTTTAGCTAGCTGGCCATCAAACAACTGCGCCGTACAGAAGGATTTGTTCCACTATCGCCTTATAGAGTCATGATACGATTTTTGATTTCAATCTTCACTTTTTCCCAATAGCTCTTTTGCAGCAGTAGATTGTGCATGCCGCTTTGCGCGCTCTTTCTTCTATGTTCGCTTTCCACGCGAGCTTGGAGTCCAGAATTAGACCCAAATATTGAACTTGATGAGACGGTTTGAGACTTATCTCATCGAGTTTGGGTGGGAAAAATCGTGGAATTTTCTTTCTTCTTGTGAAGAGCACAAATTCAGTTTTCTGCGGATTAACCTTTAGACCACACTCTTTGCCCCACTGGGTAAGAATACCCAGGGCAAAGTTTAGTCTTTCAGATAGGGTGTTAAAGAATTTGCCCGACATTGCTATTGCAACATCATCGGCATAGGCTACGACTTTGCAGCCAGTCGCTTCTATTTTTGACAGGAGCTTGTCCATCACTAAGTTTCATAGAAGGGGAGATAGCCCCCCCACCTTGTGGGGTGCCTCTGCAAGTTCTTTTTCTTAAGGTGCTATTTCCTAGTGTGGAGTTTATGTTCCTGCTGCTTACCAGTTGTCCGATGAACTCTATCAGGTTGTCATCGACATTGCTTTTCCTGAGTGCTTTCCCAATAGCTTTATGGCTGACATTATTGAACCCCAAAAATAAGGGGGAGCTCGTCATAACTTTTCGCAGACGACTGTCTTCCTTGGAGTTTCTATTTCTGCGCAGAAATTTCTCCAGGAGGTGCCTTTAACCTTTCTGACAGAGCATTTGAACTCTTTCAATTTAAGTTTATAAGAAAACCAGTCATTGGATTCTTTAGCTCGATTGAAGGACTTCCTAAATTCATTCCGCAGCTCCACAATGTCACTGTTCTACCTTCCTTATACTTGCCCCTAGGTTCCGTTGGACTACATGCAGACATTGCTGCTTCATTGAATGCAGATGTAAGGCCCCAACGATTTCCTCGAGATCACACATGTCTTCAATCTTTGGAGGTCCACCTTCAAGCGCAGACCCGAAAACGTGTGGGTATTTGACCAAATCCATCCTTTTTTTGTTAGTGAATGCTGGATTTACTAGAGGGTCAGAAACCACATTGAACATTATATATAAATGTTTGGAGAACGAGCACTCTTGTGATAAGTGGCAAGTCTTGACACCAGGCTGGTGGAAGTGCTCGTTCGTTAGAGTGATGTCCAAAACCTCTCTACGGTTTCCCGTAATGAAAGTAGAATCCTCACCTTCGTTAATTAGGGCTAAGTCATGCAGCAGAATGAATTGTGTTTATACACACTTTGAGTTGTTTTTCGAACTGTTGTAGTCCGGGAAATATCTTGTACATTCCAGCGGATATCCACTTGTTTCAGTTCTCCGTGAACCATTTTCATGGAACACTCTAGGCGGCTGGCAATTTGTCGATATGACAAGCCTTTTCTAAAGTCTATAATCTTTTGTCTAACTAAAGTAGTGCAACTCTTAGCCTTTTCCAACGTTATTGGAATTAAAAACACTTTTTAAAACTTTGAAAATCACGTTTAAACTGCATCGAATGGAACTGGCTCTTTCAAACTTATCACAACGAATTTGCGAATTTGTAAAATACAGTGTTTCTAATTACATGTCCGCTCAAAATCTTCAATTTTCCAGGACTTTGTTTTCCTGTCGTGCTTATAGGAAAGCATCGGCTAAGATTTGTCATTGAATCAAGTAGAAAAACGAACCTAAGGCGAATGAGTTATACAGAAGGATTCATTGCCAAATTGGGTTTTTCTTAGCAAGCTACAAGTGTTTCTACTTACGAGGGGTGATCAAAAAGTAATGATAAACGGTTACTTCCAGTCCGCATAAAAATCCAACAAAATTTTTTTTCGCTTGCTTAAACACTCACTAGGTCAGTAGAAAAAATCATATAAATAGACTACGATTCACGGGAGGGACATTCAGTTGAATACGAACCGGCGAAGAGACAACATCAAAATGGAGAAAAACGAAATTAGAGCAGTCATTAAGTACCTCTGTTTGAAAAAAATGTCTACCAAAGACATACACAGCGACTTAGGAAACATTGGGGAACTCTGCTCCTCCATATTCCACAGTTGCACGCTGGGCCAAGGAGTTTAAGCTGGGAAGAACAACCACTGAAGATGAACACCGCAAAGGACGCCCATCCTCGTCCCACACTGAAGATAACGTGAAAAAGGTCGAAGATGTTGTGTTGGCAGATCGAAGAGTGACCGTCAGACATGTAGCTGAGGTCACGGGGATCTCATACGGTAGCGTTCGAACAATCCTTGTGGACGAATTGCAGATAAAAAAAGTCTCTGCGCATTGGGTACCGCGAATGTTAACCGACGAGCACAAGAAAAAACGAGTCGATATTTCAAGGGTGAATTTCCAAAAGTTCCAAGCAGATCGGAAAAAATTTCTGTCACGTTTCGTGACCATGGACGAGACCTGGATCTACCATTTTGATCCTGAAACCAAACAACAATCGATGACTTGGAAGCGAGGAAGAATATTTGGAAAAGGGAGCCACTATTTCGGGCTCTTACTACGCGGACCAAATACGAAGATTGCGGGAAGCCATTAAGGCAAAAAGACGCGGCAAACTGCGAGCTGGAGTGCTGTTTCACCAAGACAACGCTCCGGCTCACAAAGCCGCAGTTGCGATGGCTGCCATTCAAGAAACGGGATTCGAACTGCTGGAACACCCACCCTATTCGCCAGATCTAGCTCCCAGTGACTTCTATCTCTTTCCTCGTCTCAAGCAACACCTCCGAGGCAAGAAATTTGAAGACAATAGTGAAGTGATGGCCGCTGTAGAGACGTTTTGGGAGGGTCACGACAAAAAATTTTTTTCTCAGGGAATCCTGGGTTTAGAAAAAAGATGGACTAAATGTATTGCCTTGTTAGGAGACTATGTAGAAAAATAAATTATTTTTGTAACTGTCATCACCGTCTTTTATTGTGATTATCATTACTTTTTGATCACCCCTCGTATATGTCCGGAGTTGTTTATGGGAAAATACATGTTTTTGAATAATGATCAGAATCAGGAATGGTGACAAAACTACGTAGTTTTGTGACAGTGTGAATAGGCTATAAATTCATTTGTTTGAAGAAAGACAAATCTACTTCAACACTATCTTCGAGTTGCGTGTGTCCATGCGGATAATCGCGAACACAGCGAACTAGGGCCCAATTAATCGAGACTTCATTGTAATTACTGTATTTAAACAAATGGAACTGAAATACGAGATGCTTTGTACTGCTTAAGTAGACTAGTTTGCTCAATATTCATCAGGCTTCAACTATCAACCAACTCATACTCGTATATCATCTTTCAAATTGGCGAGCTAATTATCATGCATTCAATTTGCTGCGTTCAATGAAACGCGACGTATTATGCGCGCACCCAACTTTTGTCGTTTGAGCTTTTAAACTATTTTTTTAGTGTTTAAGCCAGCTATGAAACTTCCGCATAAGAAACAACAGAATTTATTAAGTAGGTACACCGTTAGTGGAGTAGTGACAAAATACTTTTCCGAACATAACGACTTTGCAGTTATAAGTCTTCATTTTCCACACGTTCACAAGCGTTGGAATGTATCTTTCTTCGTTCCATGCAACAATGAGAAAAGAATCGCTAAGAGGACGTCGACAGTCTAAATTGTCCACTTAACGTCTGACCATGTTTTACTTTCCCATCGTACTACACCTATATTGCTTGCGAAATGAATAAGACATTTTATTTAAGTTGTATAATAGAGAGTCGCAATGAACGGCAACCGCAAATATCCTACATGTCTATCTGGCGCTGTTTCAAGTGAAAAAGGTGAACTTCCAAAAATAACTGACTAAGGTCAGCTTTGCTTCCTGGGTATATTACGGTAAGGAGCTATTGAGTCGTTGGTAGACACGACGGTACTTAACATATGTAAATTACATTCTCCATATGTAATGCGAAGCTCGGAAATTTCATAGACTATGGACTAATCTATAATTCTACAGATTTGCGGGTGCAATCTATGCATCTTTATTGCGATAGAATATTATCAGAGTATAGAGCATACTATGGCAGGTGAAAACAATACCTCGATTCCTGTTCACTGTGATAGGTGGCTTCCAACCGTTCGTTTTAAATGAGCTGCCCAAATCGAAAGCCACACTTATGCAAATTAATCATCGCCAATTTGTACTCACTGTGTATAGTTTGTACAAAATTCGGTCAACCGTGACAATAGTCCGACCCAGTTGTGACTTATGAACGAAACACGCTGACTAACTTGTCTAAACAATTAACAACTTACTAAAAAATGGTGCAATAAAACGTTTCAGAACATGAGACATTGAAAGTAGCTACAGTTCAAAGAAGGCTCCAAGTGCTCTCAAAGCTAATCTTCCTGCAAACAAAAACTGCTACAAATGATTCAACGGATAAATTTAAAGTGAAAAAGTATGTACAAAAGCCATGCTCATTATTTCCACTTTTTCTTGCCTTGTAGGGTTGCGCAATTTGAGAATGGATTACTTTCATCTGTTGAAATTGTCGATGCTTCTGCTTCTGCAGTGGCTGCCGCGTAGTAACAAAATAAATGACCACTGAGATGGTTAATGGAGTTTCACTAGTTTTGTGAAAGTCTTTCCAGCCACAAACTTGAGCTGCACGAAAAAAGCCACTGCAGGCGAATTTGGCAATCCGAGATAAGCCTCGTTGGGCAAGTGGGTAGTATCTGCTCATTGCTCGCAACTTCATCCAGATTTAGATGGAATCTACACACTTGGCGGCGACTCATCATTTTGAGTTATTGCCGTTTTGGTGAAGTGATTTTCACTTGGACAATTATCTTTGCTGTTAAAATAATTTGAATTTCAGGAATAATGTATGTATGTAGCAAGACTAGGTCAGCTTTGTGGTTCAACAGCGCCGCTTTTTGGACAATTATTCCAAGTTGAGTGTTGTGCACATTTCACAGTTCAATTTTCTAGAGTGCGTTTTTATTTAGTTTCGGCATCGAAAATTCATAGCTGTTATATTTTTTGGAGAGAAAATTTTCACAGTTTTCATTTTTTCACGTGTAAAAACCTTGCAAAAATGAAATACAGGCAGCCTCAAAAGAAAGTTTATACTTTGTGAGTCGATAAAATAAAAATAATATGCCTATAAAAAAATTAATCAATTATTAAAGTACAGTATTTTAAAATTTACTTCTTTAAAATAATATCACCTAAATGTAAACCTTCGCATTCACGGCATTCATATAGTCGAACGGTAATATTTCCAATGGCGGCGCGGCAGGTTGACTCTGTGATGGCTGCGATTTCGAAGTGAATTTCAAATGCGCCAGAGAAGTCGGTTTATTCTTATAAACTTTTGATTCGAGATAACCCCACAAAAAATAATCCATAGGAGTTAAATCAGGACTACGTGGAGGCCAGTCTATGTCGCCTCTCCTGGAGATCAATTTGCCAGGGAAAATTTCACGTACGCTAGGCAGAGACGTATTGAACATGTGTGAGGTTGCTCCGTCCTGCTGGAACCATGTTCTTTGGTTATAGCGAGAGAAATTTTGAAGTTCTGGTACCAAGAAATCACATATCGCTCTGAATTTACTTTAACCGCATGTCCTCTTGCATCTTTAAAAAATAAGGACCAATAATTCATCGCGCCAACATTGCAGTGCATACAGTCACTTTTGGTAAATGCAGTAGTCTCTCATGCTTGTGTTTCGGTTTCGTTGCACCCCGGTAGCGGCAGTTTTGCTTATTTACGTGCCCATTAAGGTGAAAATGAGCTTCATCCGAAAACAAGATACTGTTAAACGTCGAAAAGCGATCAATTGCCTGGTTTACAAAGTCAAGCCGAGGACTGGCATCCTGGGGTTTTAATTCTTGCACCAATTGAATTTTGTACGGGTGCAGTTTTTGATCTTTGCACATTTAAAGCACTTGCGCGCATGTTTTCTGCCGTTCTTGATGACTTCGGCCGCCCCGTATATATTTTTCTAGTGTTGAACCGGTCTCTTAAAATTTTTTGACCCATTTTGGAATGATGCTTGATGCATCATTTAAGTGACGAAAACCTCGAACGCTCATAGCGACTGAGTTCCAAGAGTCAGGCAGGAACATAACAGCAATGTTTTGGATCGCGACCAGGACTACTAAATAAAACTACGTTGAATTCATCAGTCCATAGAACATTACGTCATTTAAGTAGAGGCCAATTTTCTCGCTCTCTCGCAAATTTCAAACAATTTTGACGGTGTCGCGCTTGTAATAAAAGAACTTTTTTTGGACACCTACCGAACAAGGATTTTCACAAAGTCTTCTTGTAATCGTAGAAGTGTCTACTTCTAAATTAAATTCTTCTTTCACTTTAGTCGATGTCAAAAAGGGTTCTTTTTGACTGCTCTCACTATGCGTTAAACCTCATGCGAAGATAACTTTCTTTTCTGGCCCCTTGTTTCCGGGTTTTCTTCCCATTTTTTAGCGTTGACGATCATTTTGCTGGAGCATCCAATTGTCCGTTCTATAAATTTGTAAGTTTTCCCATTTCGTAATAACTTTCTAATCAATTCCCGCTTTTCTGCAGAACAATGTTTGCCTCGACCTATTTTCTAAATTCAAAATCTGTAATTTCTTTATAAGAGAAATGAAGAAACATTACATTTATGTAAAGTTGTAAAATATTTTAAAGTTTAGAGATCTTCTACAGGTACTGCTTCGAGTAAATAAAACCCCCACGGCTACTATTTTCCACAAAGAAAAAACCAATATTTAACACTCAATTGCCTAAACTATCGGAAAACAAACCGAGAAGAAAAATCAAAATGGCCGCTTTGACTAATTGTCGACTGAAGTACATTGTGAGGTAAGTTGCAATTTGGTAAGAAGCAATATAGGGCTGCCATACGAATTTTTTCCCAAAAATACCACGCATTGCTATTTGTTGCCCACAGGCGTACATGCATATTCAGAGATAATCAAGTAAATTGGGGCGTTCAAGGATTTCAAAGATTTTATAATGGATACAATTCAGTGGAATATAATATTTCACAACCAAGTAAATTTTTATTATTGAGCTAATTTGCTTCATATGGAAGTTATGGCAACGATACAGAAACTACTTCATGAAAACTTTTATGGGGTTTTTTCCAAAGGAAGTTATAGATAAAAGGAGTGGTACAACCACAAAATAAGTGGCTAGGTTTCCATTTCATTTCAAACTGAGAAGCCGTATCAAATCTAAAACGTTTCAAGCGCTGCCCGGACTAGTACAATCTAAAGATTCTAATGTATTTGAAATCAATATTAGTTATTTAGCATAGGTTAGAACCTCCTAGTCTAGTCGGCAACTTCGCCTTCTAGTGTGCTTTTTGGTTAGCAAGTCACTAACACTATTATTGCACATTATAATGGAACTATTATTGCACATTAATAGCGACGTAGGCAGATATACGAAAAACAAATTGACAGTCGTTATACTTCGCGGATAGAAATAATTATACAAACCAGTTGAAGTACAACGAGCTTAATCCATCCATAAGCCTAACCGTGGTCGTGCCGTCTTGTGGCGGATGGTAAATGACAGCACCTGAAGAGGATGCCATCCGACACCCCGAAACCACGCTTCCCATTAAAATCAAACGATTTAAATACGCTGAGCTATGAAATCATCCAATCTTCGTCATTAGGTAGAGCATCATAATAATTAGTTTTTTTTTGCTTTCGTGATTGCCGCCAAATGCAAATATTTTTGATACATTACTAACTGTTGTTTTGACTAATGACGTAGCTATCAACACCATTCATCGACATATTTGACAGTCATGTGGATAGTTAGAATTTGAATTGCGATGCCATTTGCACAATGATTGTAAGTGTGAATAGTCGTTCCTGTCTATATATATTTGTACCTAGCAAAATCACACGTAACATATTGTTGAAAAGAATAAAACAATGTTATAACTCACGCGAAAATTTCAATTAAAAATTAAAGTAAATAAGCATTTTCTAAATTTAATTAATGAAGAAATCATGCCATAGTGCATACATTTCAATGTAATTCTTGAAGCGGAAGTTAATCGTACAAATGACAACGTAAGTAGTAAGTTAAAGATTCGAATAGCGTAGATATTTATTTAATCTGCAATTGAATCAATCGCACGTAATGATGACGCCACTAATTTACATTCAAAGAAGAATAAGGTTAGCAATGCTATGTGACGATTAAAAGTAGGTGAGCATTGAATGTCAGTAGGAATAGACTTTCAATCGATACTCATCCAATTCATATTGAAAAGGTAATTTGAGACTAAAAAACCGGAAGGTGTATTTCTACTAATCCCATTCATTGTACGTGCAACGAAGAATGTACGCGCAACTGTAACTAATCCACCTTTGCGAAATTTATTCGAAAGTTTTTTTTTTGTTGAAAATCGAATCACTAGATTGACTAATAATATCAATAAAAGTAGATTAAATTTCATCGCACGAGCACAGAAGAATTTTATACGTGCGTGGTACTTTTTATTGTAGTTTCCACTGCAGTGAGATGAGAAAGAGTTACTTTGAAATAAAATTGTATAAGACGTTTCATTCACCAGGAAGATGATTTCTTTCATTTGATTCCAGCTGTTGCATGCGATGGTCAAATGATACGTTAAAAAGTTGTTCGTTTGCACATCTGATAATGTTTTAATGTATAGATGGTCCACCTATTCAGATACTTTTTTAAGACGGTTAATCACCTGACTCCACACTTCTTTCGATGGCTTGGGGAATTTTTTTTAACCGGCTATCTTATACAGCGGAGGACATAGCTATAAGTTCAACTAAAAACATCAGCTATATTTTAATTTTTTGAGAATTGGTTGTGGCTGCCATAAAAGGAAATGCCACCATCAGTTTATTAGTTCAATTTTTAAATAACCAAAATTAAAATTACCATTCATTATTTAGTGACTTTGCATTCCATTGCAATGGATGACTCGAATAGACGGTTTGGTATGAACTGATAGCTGTCCTTAAAAAATATTGTTTCAAAGTAGATTTTTTTGAATTTCCAGCTCTCCGTTCGTAGAAAATTACTTTTTTTGCGTCATGTTAATCGCCATGAATTTTCTATGGGGTTCGGGTCTGAACTGTAAGCTGACCAGTCCAAAAAAAGGAATATTTTTAGATTAGAATCAAACCTTTAATGTTCAAAAGTATATTCAACTGAATTATCTTCTTGGTTGATTAATGTACATAGTTTCAAATAAATAAATGTATGTATTGCTTCGAATCAATTTTAACAGTAAGTTTTGTCAACGGAAGCGTGCCACAGAAACTGAAGCAGCCTACTTTTCACAGAAGTTGTGAGAAAGCCTTTCATTTCTTAGATCATGCCATTAGTACATAACACCATCTGGATCGTCCAATTTTTTCTATCGCTAAACAGAAAGTTCGGCTTATCATTTTTGAAAGATTTGAATTTTAAAAGAGGTTGTTTTCTTCATATTATGTCTGGCACGCAAACTTCTATTTAAATGTCTAACAGTGGCATCAAGATTTCAATCGACACGAACTTTGCTTTATTTACAGTCTTATATGGAATGAACTGGCTTTGTCTCCTTACTGGTTTTCTTCATGTTTTCTAATTAAAACAACAACATGTAATTTCATTAGATGTTTATGAAACACAATGATCTTCTTAATTTGTTAGAACCTACTTGATCAACTTATATATAGTCTGGGTGGGTTAGTGGTTAGAGAACTTTCTGTCTATGCACCGAGTACAGGTTCAAGGCTACTTGGGGACAAGTAGTTTTTGAAAATGGGACTTGGTGTTGAACTATTATTTCACTCAGCTGTAAATTAGTAACTTGGTCAAAAATCAGGATAATAAACAAGGACGAGCGTGTTTTTGACCACTTCTGCTCCTTGCGTTCCTTTGTAAAGTAAATAGGTTCAGTTTGGGACGTTGCAGCATCGATTATTATTTATTATTATTATGTTACTTATTAACGTTTATCGTTGCAGGGATCAATTAACATTTTACCTGAACAAAAACTTCCAATTTATAAACGCTATGAAGATACTTCTTAAATTTAAAAGGGCGTATCTTCACTGAAATTAAAAGTTACCACACTCAATTTCTCTGAAAAACTGAAATTGTTCGTCACAACTTGTAAATAATTCCGCCCGCACTTATGTCTAAACGGTACTATCAGTTTTGTAAATATGGTAAGTGAATTTAGTTTTACTCAAAGTTACTAGGATAAAGAGCTGCAGTGATAATAATAAAACTTATGACATAAATTTAAGATGAATTCAGTATTCAGTTGTCTAATGTCGTTAGTTTTGATCTTTTAATTCGAATCAAAATACTATTTATAAGCAGAAAGAACACAAAATAAGTCAAGAAGTTTGACGAAAAAGCAATTCTCTGAATCAAATTAAAAATGTACGATACTTCATTGTTTATATTGTAGCATTTAAATTGTAAACATTTTGGTTGAAAATTGTTTTACAAACATAAGCTTTCTTTATTATTTAGGTACATATGTTTAACGCTAAACCTGATCTTATATATTAGGATCTGATGCTTATAGCTGTGTATACAAGAGCGGATCCAGCATTTGATTCAGGAGGGGGGGGGGGCACTGCCTCGAAAATCACAATAAAAGAAGAAAATATTGCAAAAAAATCGTAAAAATCACTAGTTTACCTAAGTTCCCCCTAAGTACCTAAGTACCCCCCCCCCCCTTGTATCCCCCTTATACATAGTGTATATCACGTTAAAAATCGTCACTGCACTCATCGTAGGATAAACGCATGTGAGCGAATGCTTCCTCATTCTTAAGGTGAAAGGATTAGATAAAAAAAATCAAAAATGGTCAGTAATAAAGCCAAGTTAGAAATATCCATTTTTGCTAAATTCTTCATTGGTTTTCGATACAGCCCCTCAATTTCCATTGTTCCAAGAAAGATGGATAGGCTTCACATGTGGCGAAATTACTCAGCACTGAGACAAACTCTTGTGCATAGAAAACCACAATTTTTGTCACCAACTGTAGTTTACTATAAACACTTATTGTTTTGAAAGCTGCAGAGTTTAGAATATTTATTTGAATTTAAACTCAAATTTTCATTTTGCTTCTATAAGACAGGTTAGATAATTTTTCGCTACTTTTTTCACACCCCTTTTTGCAGTTAAGCTTTTCTTTTTCTTTTGCAAATTTTCAACAATGAAGAATTTACCAAAATGTTCGATAGCATGCCTCATAGGAGTTCAAGCGAATGACTATAGGCGCACTGATCGCGATAGATATTCAATGTACATGTAATATTGTTGGTCATTTTTTCCCAATTTCCCCATTTTTCCAAAATTTCTCAAATCAATGATCCGGCAGTCATAGCCTTGATATTCCCAAGTTCAGGATTCTCCGTTGCCGGCGGCTAAGCGTAGCAAACGGTGGGAAAGCGAGGGACTATCGCTTTTGGGTCCTATGGTACGAAAAAAAGTGCAATCTTATTCAAACTTGCTCTAGCAAATTCAATACTGATATATCTCTGATGTAATAAATTAAGAAACAGCTGTTCTTAATTTCTTGAATAAAATTAACAAATCTTACAATCGATAATCCACTTTGATCAATAAGAAAATCACATCGTTTGATGTAATCAATATAACTATTAGTGGTTTAATATTTTTATATGAATACTTTTTTTCCAATTACCAAAAAACTATAAATTCGAAGCTACTAAGGACTTTATGCAGCATTTGATTTTATAATCCATTGATTATCAGAAGTGTAAATTTGATTCTCAAATTTATGTTTTTAAAGCCTAATGTGTTGCTGATTTTAATTGAATTAAAACCTGACTGTATTAGATTTATTGAAAATTTGATGGACTCATCACAATGTTAAAAGGCTTTGATTAACACCTACTATCTAACTACGTTTCGTTTGTGAGATATCATGCGACAAAAAAAATTAAGGAATCGAATTTTATCCAAATCTAATCATCTCAGTTCATTGCTAAGACGTTTCAGAAATGATCCGTACATACACACATATGTATGTACCTACTTGTTTTTCTTCTAAGACCTTAACACGGGAAGATATGTTGTAAATTCCAATTTAGATTTTCGGATCCATTATTATAAGTTCCCTATACTTTCCAGTATGTTAATAACCTCTCGATTGTTTTCCATGACAGCATTGACAAGCTTAAGGGGGTTATAGGCTTTATACATTTTTAAAAATCGATGTTATTTTATTAACTTATTTCGATAGTAAATATTCTCAAAAATATTATGTTAAAATTTTAAAAAGATCCAGGAATTATTGTTATAAGGACTGGACACGAAAGTTCTGCACGGTTTTTGATCAATGATAAATAAAGATAGAAATAAAGTTTTATTGTAATTTATTTTCTTTAACAATAAAGCACATCGTATATTTAAAAAATCAAGTTAATTTCTTTGATTAATAGCTTGCCGACTAAATTCTCGCACCTATTTCTTGATGGAAGACATTAAATTCTGCACAACCCGATCCGCTACTTTTTCGCTTGCTATGGACCACAAACGGGAAAAATTTCGCAGTGAAGTTACACTTCTTCCATCTTTCCGTAAAATACTTTTCACTAGAGCCCAGTATCTTTCTATTGGTCTGAGCTCCGGGACGTTGGGTGGGTTCATCTCTTTACCCACAAAATTAATGTTTTTTCCCTTAAGCCAATCCTGCGTCTTTTTTGCGTAGTGGGATGTTGCTAAATCAGGCCAAAAGATAATATTGCCGGCCTGACGTTTAATAAGAGGCAGCAATCTCTTTTTCAAACGCTCAAGATAAACATCAGTGTTAAAGGTCCCTTCTGTGAAAAAAGGATTGCTTCTCATTCCACATTGGCAGATAGCTTGCCACACCAGCACCTTTTTACCAATTTTTTTTACCTGGATGTGTTTATCGACATCAGAAATATCCATTTTGTCTTTTGCACTGTAGTATTGAGGTCCAGGTAGTGTACTGAAATCATATTTAAAATATGATTCGTCATCCATTACAATGCAAGCTTCTTCACTGCAAATTTTTTTATATAATTTTCTTGACCTTCTAATAGCCTCTTGTTTTTGCTTGACGGTTCGTTTTGCACATTTTTATTTTTTGAATGTCTTTATACTATTCCTTTTTTTTAATTTATTTATTAAAGAATGTCTCACACCGAACTTTTTTGCCAAGTCACGAATTGACATCGATCTGTTCTTTCAATGAAATCAATCTTTTTTTCTAAATTTGCATCACTTGCACCTTTTGGTATTCCACTTCTGGGATTGTCTTTCACTGTAAACCCTTTGTCGAACTTGTCTATAGCGCGTTTAACCGTCCATCGCGAACATTTCACTTTTTTTGCAATCGCGGAATACGACTAACACTTATTTTCCGAAAAAATTCGCAAAATTTCTTTGCGCACGTCTTCTCTTTTCGAATTCATGACTAGTAATACGTTAAAGAAACTTATTTTATAATTGCTTCAATAAACCACATGAGTCATTAAAACAAACCCAGTGCATAGTAAGATTTGCACAGGCATTCCTTCATTTTATAACTAACAGGTAAAATATGTGCAAAACTTTCGTGTCCAGTCCTTAGTTATGTTCGATTTAATACGCGCGTGTATACTCGTAGACACACGCGGTTCTGTAAGGCTTCGCGCCTCTCCGATCCTTATATACAAAAAATGTTCTAGTGATACATGAAAAAATTTAAATTTAAAAAGAGAATGTTGGCCTCAGAACCTTGCCTAACCGATATTTTGAATACTAGTAATAATCATCTCTCACAAAAGATTAAATGCATTTTTCTCAAAACCACTTTTTCTTATGCCGTGACAATGATTCCTCCTACAAAACCTATCCTGCTGAAATTTTTACCAATTTTTGAGCACATGTATAGTTATCGTGTGAATCACGAACGTTTTAAAATATTGAATATTTTTCTATTTTTTTAAACCCAAAAATCACAAAAAAATCGCGAATATTGAAAAATTATTTTTCACTGTCCGTCATTTTGTTGTTATTGTATGTAACTTGATAATTTTGGTTCAAACGATAGCCACTGGCTTTTCAAATATTTTTTTTTTAATTTTTTGTTTCAAACTATTTCTCGCGTCAGGACCATTGTCACCGTTTAATATGCATTTTTTTATATGGCTAGGAGAATGCCGCCATTTTGTGGAAAATAATAATCATAATTCAATAAAATAATTTAAAATTTTTAGGTACGCTTTGACAGTGTATTAATGGAACGCAAAAAGAATTATACTGATATCTACTTCAGGAGCCTTGTAATAAATTCTTTAAAATAGGTCAGTTTTTTGGTTGTATAAAAAAATGAAGTATTTAAATTAACTTGAATTTAAAATTTAGCTTACGAATTTATATTTTTTTGTTTAATTTCACTTCCCAGTGTATAAGGGCGGTATTATAACTGTTCCGAAAATCGAAATTTTCTTCATATCTTTATGTTTTAAAGTAAGATTCGGTTCGGTAGTTTTGTTGTAATTTGCACTTCTAGCAATCGATGCTTTAAAAAATCAGATGCTGCATAGAGTTATTAGTAATTTAAAATAAATAGCTTTTTCATAATTGAACAAAACTATTCATGAAAAAATAACACTTGATTTCACTAGCTCTAATGATGTGGTTGTGGTATTGATCAACGCAATTAATATTTGTAAGATTTGGTGAATTTTGCAATAAATTCAGGTCCAGCCGTTTTTTAATTTAATAAAACAATGCAACAAAAATAGCTTTTTTTCAATTTGATTTGCAGCTGCAACAATCAATGCTTAAGAAGATCGAATTCTTTAAAGAGTACTTTTCAAATAAAATGAGATAGTTTGTTTTATAATTGCATAAAAAGACACATATAATCATTCCACTTATTGTAGTGTCTCATTATCATTATTATTATTTAAAGTATTATTATTTGTATTACTGTTTTTAATAGTTATGTAGATATTACTAGGAAGTTGTTCGTCTGGACCCCAAGGATCGCACCTCGCGGCTTGTTTTTGTAGTATTCAAAAAAGTCAAAGCATATTATAGAAGCAACTATCAATTTCCAGAAGAAAAATCTGTTAAGATGTTTAAATTCTTTAGTTAAGTCGCTATCATCGCAGTTTGTTGATTATACATTATGGTAACGTTAAAACAATATATGTAGTAAACAGACACAACATCCAATTAAATTCGTTACAGTTTTATTCATTTTTAATTCTGCGACAAATTCTACTTTAAATCAAGCCCACATCAAATTCTTCAAAGTAACTCTTGTAGATGTCAACGAATCTTACCAGTTGATGGTGCTTCATAAATAATACACATTAACAAATATGTAGGCAAATTAAAATAGATTAAGGATCGATAAACCGCCCCGCATACATTCGTTCGTCATCACATGCTTATCTATTTAATTTGATCTAATTGAGCTCATGATAGATCTTTGTCTAGCGTGTCTAGCTTTGATCGTCAGACATGCACCATCAGCAAAGAAAATTAATCTTTTTCTTTAATAAGATTAGCAGTTAATTTATTTACTGCATCGTCGATTCTATTCCATATGTGAAGCACACTTTATAGCATGAATGGGCAATTTAATTCACAGCATGGACTTTTACTTGATAATGAAAATTGTTTGTAGCCACATAAAAGAAGAAAAAAACACATGTTGCATAATATTTTTGCATTTTCATCTTCACTTTGCTTTTCATTGATTCTCTACTCTTTCTTAACTATTACAAACGGCATATGACAAGTCTATTTTCATTTTAATGAAAATTTGCAAAGCCGGATGAAATTTGAGAAATCGTTAAGCAGCTTAGATTTTCACAAAAATTAAAGGTGCGATTTTGATCTGTTACATTGATGGTTTCGATTTGAATATTAAATCTTATTTTTGACTGTACGATTAAGTGACTTTCTTGTATAAAAACTGACTTGAATGGAAAGTTCAATGTGCCAAACATTTTTTTAACGGTTGGATAGATGGTTCTTTATAAGTCATTAATCAGCACTCTTTGCGCTACGAATATTTTATCTCCTTTTCCTATTTTCGGAAAAGTATAGTCTGTAACATCAATCACTCAAAACATCAACAGAATAATCATAATTTAATTTTTATTTGGCGAAGTTTTGTACTTTGCGTAGTGTTTTAATAATGTAAGTAATGCAAAGTGAGCCCAAATATAATGTGTTGACATGAGCTTTCCACCCCTTCGTTTAGATTTTGAGGCAAGTTATCTTTTAGCTTAAGGGAGACAAAATCTATATGTGAGGAAAGTTTGGTGCTTCCAGTAACGAGTCAAGTAACTATATAGTCCAGTCAAAATAGACATTCAACCTAGACAAAACTCCGACAGAGCTGAAAATTTACACAGACCTTTGAACAGTCATTTTAAATAAAATGTGAAAAGTCCCCATCGATCCGACATGTGCTAAAATTTTTATTCAAGGTCAAAGGTCATGAAAATCAGTTTTTCGTGAATATCTCTTAAACGGCTAGTTTTATTGTAAAAAAGGTTAGCATCAATATTATAGAGCATGCAATTTCCGACAAAAAAGGTTCTAACACTTTTTCTGCTACAAACGTCCGTTCGCGTGTTATGGCAATTTTGAAAACTGCAAACTTGGAATTCTCACTAATATGCACTCCTTTCCACACCACCACGGCGGTAGAGTACTTGGCGCATTTTTTTTAACGTGGTTTCCCTTGTAGGCATAATCCACGATCTATGTAGACAATTAAAAAGATATTGTGAAAGTGATAATGAAAAAATAAATTTTTATTGATTTGGAAAAAAAACGGTGTTATCAATCTTCAGATTCAATATTTTCAGCTTCATTTTCTTCTTCCTCCTCTGGCTGCTGGATTTCTACATATTGCTCTGAAACATCAGTCAGATCTGGTAGATCATCGTTGATGTCATAAGCATCATCATCAGTTGTATTAGGTGTCACGTTAGAGCATGACTGACCGTGGCAATTGCCACATACTGCAGAACAGAATAAGCCAACTTTTTTGCATCCACAGTTGAAATTGCAACCCTTGGTGCAATTGTAAAAAATCGTATTAAGTAAGCAGGTGGAATAAGAGTTTGAATTGGCTCCAGATCGTTATTAATCCTTATCCATCCCCAGTCTTCAGGATTTAGTTTATTACCTAGCCATACCTGAGCTTGATAATAGACTCGGTGTAAATGCTGATAAGCAGCAGCAGATGTTGGAGGGAGGCAGGATAATTGTACGACTTTATTGTGTCGGGTACTTTTTACAAAACTGGAAAATCGATAGCTGTCTAAAGAAGTAGCATTTTTTGGAGAACCATACATCGCAAGCAGGAAACGAATTCCGTTTGAGATAATTATATTTGGAGTAGAATCAATTCTTTCAAATGCTGTAGCGCACTGAACTAAATCATAATTCTTTTCAAATAATTTAAATATACTGGTTTTGCCTTTCTTAAAAAATGCAGACGTAGTGTCGCAACCGGTGATGGCATGAAGAAATAGTATATGTGCACGACAATTTAGATATTTATCGAAACTTTGCAACGAATACATTTCTGATTTCAGTTTTGTTTATTGTTAAATATTACTGGAAAAAATTCCAGTTACAGTAAGAAATATGTTAGGGTTATGAATGCACGATGAAAACTGTCTTAACAATATTACTTAGAAGCATAGCGATTTGTAATGCCACGAACGATTGGTCAAAAGGACCAAACTGCATTGAATCGTGGTTATCCTGTAAGCGAATCATAGGTGAATTAAATTACAGGTTGGAGGTTGTGTTACGAGGAGCAAAGATAGTGAGATTTTTGCAAGGATGAGAAGAGTGACGGAGGTGAAACTCGTTACAAAGAGGAATGTCACTTATCAAGGTGAGGTCTATGTTGTTGTAGAGTGACGAGGCGGATTAAGCGTTCATTATAGATGGCATCGGGAATGTTGAATTTATAGAGCGGGAAACGAGTAAACTTTCGCTGAGCTGATTCAATCATAGCTGTGCCGCTCATACTATGCGGAGACCATATAGAAGAGCAGTATTCGCATAAATTGCGTACGAGAGAATTAGATATCTGAATACGCGTTTTAGGTCTAGAAAAGGCAGTCGGGTTTCTCAATAGGAAACCACAAAGTTTAGATGTTTTAAGCATAACACTGTCAATGTGCTGGTCGAACTGTAGTTTGGTGTCAAAAATAACATCCAAATCACAACAATGATCAACTACAGGGACAGTAATATTTTGTAAGGAGTAAGGAAACACGAAGGAATTAGTGTTATTGGTGAAAGTGAGTTTACGACATTTGTCAACATTGATAGTTAGGTTATTGAGGGCACACCATGATTGAAAGACGCTCAGATCACGTTCAAGAATATGACAATCATTGACAAAGTAGATGGTTCTGAAGATTTTGAAGTCATCAGCGTACAGTAGGCAAGAAGACTGAATGAAAAGAGGCAAATCAATCACAGAGTGTAAAAATAGTAAGGTCCCCAAAATGGAACCTTGGGGGACACTTTACAGAGGAGTAAAACGATCTGAGAATTCACCGAAAAAGGCGACTTTACATTGGCGGGCCACTAAATAAGAAGTAAAGCACCTGTGCAAAGAGCCGCGAATACCATACACTTTCAATTTGTTTAGCAAGATTGTAAGGTCAACGGAGTCGAAAACCTTGGACAATTTGACTTCTGTTGCCAAAGGACTTAGTTGTAAAATCAGTGAATTCACAGAGGTTTGAGAAAGAAGAGCGACCACTAACAAAACCATGTTGCTGTGTGTGATCGATTGTCTAATATAGGGAAAGATTATATTATATACTAAGCATTCAATTATTTTGGATAAACAGGATAGGATAGCAGTGGGTCGGTAGTTAGCAGCTAGAGAAGAATAACCTGATTTGTGGGTGAGAATAATGTTTGTTTTATGATAGAGTTGTTTAAAGTTGAACATTCTTTAACATACGAAAAATATTGAGGTCCTGTACACAATGCTCCCAATGGATCAAAAGTCATTTTAAATAAAATGTGAAAAGTCCCCATCGATCCGACATGTGCTAAAATTTTTATTCAAGGTCAAAGGTCATGAAAATCAGTTTTTCGTGAATATCTCTTAAACGGCTAGTTTTATTGTAAAAAAGGTTAGCATCAATATTATAGAGCATGCAATTTCCGACAAAAAAGGTTCTAACACTTTTTCTGCTACAAACGTCCGTTCGCGTGTTATGGCAATTTTGAAAACTGCAAACTTGGAATTCTCACTAATATGCACTCCTTTCCACACCACCACGGCGGTAGAGTACTTGGCGCATTTTTTTTAACGTGGTTTCCCTTGTAGGCATAATCCACGATCTATGTAGACAATTAAAAAGATATTGTGAAAGTGATAATGAAAAAATAAATTTTTATTGATTTGGAAAAAAAACGGTGTTATCAATCTTCAGATTCAATATTTTCAGCTTCATTTTCTTCTTCCTCCTCTGGCTGCTGGATTTCTACATATTGCTCTGAAACATCAGTCAGATCTGGTAGATCATCGTTGATGTCATAAGCATCATCATCAGTTGTATTAGGTGTCACGTTAGAGCATGACTGACCGTGGCAATTGCCACATACTGCAGAACAGAATAAGCCAACTTTTTTGCATCCACAGTTGAAATTGCAACCCTTGGTGCAATTGTAAAAAATCGTATTAAGTAAGCAGGTGGAATAAGAGTTTGAATTGGCTCCAGATCGTTATTAATCCTTATCCATCCCCAGTCTTCAGGATTTAGTTTATTACCTAGCCATACCTGAGCTTGATAATAGACTCGGTGTAAATGCTGATAAGCAGCAGCAGATGTTGGAGGGAGGCAGGATAATTGTACGACTTTATTGTGTCGGGTACTTTTTACAAAACTGGAAAATCGATAGCTGTCTAAAGAAGTAGCATTTTTTGGAGAACCATACATCGCAAGCAGGAAACGAATTCCGTTTGAGATAATTATATTTGGAGTAGAATCAATTCTTTCAAATGCTGTAGCGCACTGAACTAAATCATAATTCTTTTCAAATAATTTAAATATACTGGTTTTGCCTTTCTTAAAAAATGCAGACGTAGTGTCGCAACCGGTGATGGCATGAAGAAATAGTATATGTGCACGACAATTTAGATATTTATCGAAACTTTGCAACGAATACATTTCTGATGCCGCTTGTGACTTTCCCGGTTTAAGGAAGTAAATATTATTATTGATGGGAGCCCGTGCAATTAATATTATCAACAAATCGATGTCTTCACCAACAACGATAGTTGTATTCCTATTTGCTTGTTTTATAGCCGTTTCAACGATGAGAACATCAGCATCATTATCAGCATGTTTTACAGGAATATTCGTAGCATTGAATTTTTCAGATAACATTTGAATAAATCGAGTCTTGGTATGAGTATTAGACAGAAACGTTTGTTGGCTATTCGGTACAGTCATGAACCGATCAAAAAGAATATCCAAAGATGAAGAAATTTTAGTAGCCCGTCGACGTTGTTCTGCAGCTTTAATATTTTTTTGAAAATCAGTATAGCCATCGAATACGGCCATAATGTTGTGACCGTAATGATTACGGACATAATCAATGTATTTATCGAAAATAACATCGAATGTTTCCTCCTGGTCCCAGATAACACGATGTAAAAGAAAACCTCCATCGATGATATATGTGACATTTGTGATAATAAAGTCAACATTTACAGATTGAAAGAATCTAAAGATAGATGGATGTTGATGGCTGGGAATGAATAATTTTTATGCCTGCTATTAGTGTGACCAAAAAAAGAATATCTCGATACATATTTATTCTGATATATTATTCATATTTCTTCTATTTATAGCATATTATGATATGTTTAAAACTTTCAACTCGCAATAACATGCGAACGATCGTTTGTAGCAGAAAAAGTGTTAGAACCTTTTTTGTCGGAAATTGCATTCTCTATAATATTGATGCTAACCTTTTTTACAATAAAACTAGCCGTTTAAGAGATATTCACGAAAAACTGATTTTCATGACCTTTGACCTTGAATAAAAATTTTAGCACATGTCGGATCGATGGGGACTTTTCACATTTTATTTAAAATGACTGTTCAAAGGTCTGTGTAAATTTTCAGCTCTGTTGGAGTTTTGTCTAGGTTTGGACTTTTTTGTGTCTATTTTGACTGGACTATATAGGAATATGCGCCGAAAGTGACCACTACGAGGCATAGTTTCAGTATTTCGTTAGGCAAGTTAAGTGCATGTATATTGTTAAAATGGTGACCCAAAATATTAGGTGTACAAGTTTTTAGTGAAATAAGTGATAATCGCTCGGTGCGATGTCTGGTGAATACTGCGGGTGGGGTAGGATATTCCATTGAAGCGCCTCCAAAGTATCCTTGACAATTTTCACAGCATGCGGCCGAGCGTTGTCATGCAGAAAAATCACTTTATCATGTCTCTTGACATATTGTGGGCGTTTGGCTTTCAACGCACGACTCAAATGCAATAATTGCTGCTGATAACGTTCTCCATTGATCTTTTCGTTAGGCTGGAGCACAGTATAGGCAAGAACCAGTAGGTAATCGTTCATATAAAGTTACACTATCAAGTACGGCCCGCGGTTCTACGGTAAATATGTTTTCCTTCATTTATCATATAAGTCATATGTTTTCCTTCATTTATCATATGTTTGTTGTCATTTATGACAAAATGGAAGCGAGTTACTGGTCGGAGCACTGCCAGACCTCGTATATGCACTTTTCATGTTACGCATGAAAAAAAACCCAGGAACTTCGGTTCATTGAATTACAATGGTAGAACGTCTTTGCTGACACAAATTTCATTTGCTTTTGACAAATTGATTTACAAAAAAGCCAAAATGACTGAAAAAATGTCTCATGTGTTGAAGTAAAAAATGAAGTCCGCGAAAGTGCTTTATCCTCTGCAAATCTAGCAGTGCTTGGCAAACATCAATTTTTGCAAGCACATGGCACCATTTCTTGGAAGGAAATTTCGTGTTTGAAGGCCTCGATTGCATACTGGGTCTTACATATACTGTGATGGAGTAACTCGCAGTAGATTATTCTAAGCTGGTCCCACCAGATGCATAGCATCTGCCTAGTGTATTCGGTTTGGGTGTTGAAGTTGGTTCGAGGTCATACGGAACCCAGCTTGCTTTTTTGTACCATTCCCATTGCTTTTATGCGGTTTGTCACAGCTTGTTGACTAATTCCCAAGATTTTAGCGAGCTCCTCTTGAGTTTGGCATGAATCTTGGTCCAATAACTCCTCCAATTCATCGTTTTTAAACGATACCGACCTTTCTTCTCGTTCTTTGTTACTGGTATCGAAATCGTCACTTTTGAAGCGCCGGAAAAAGTACTCACATGATTTTACTGATGGGGTATGTTCCCCATATGCTTCACACAGCATTTGGTGACCTTCATCAGCAGATATTGCTTTAAGTGAAAGCAAAAAAGCAGTGCTTCCCGCGAATTACGTTTTGATGGCACATGATGACAACACAAAAAAAATTGTTTTTTACACTTTAAAAAATTGACAAATATGATTTTGAAGGGTTATGATGGTAGTTTAACATGAATACAGTTACCTAATTATCCGACAAAATTTAGTAATATTTACGCCATGTTTTGTAAATTCCTTAAAACTTATTTGGATACCTAGTATTATTTCTAAGCATTTGGTGGTTTTGTAGGTCATCTACAAAAAATTGTTTCAACCTAGTTCCAATTTTATTGTTGTTATTGTTGTGACAAGACAGAATTTGTTGCATTTTATGTACTACTTTTATGTACTACCAATACCAGCATTAAATATCCGCTATATTCATAAAATCAGTAAATTTTTATTTTTATTAACTATTATTACATTCTGGATTCTCGACCTCAAACGTAATGGATATATATATATATATATATATATATATATATATATATATATATATCACAATGGACATGTATGTATATGCTTCCTTCATTGGCTTACTAAGCACTTAATCACGTATAAAAACCTTTAACTGTTATCTACTTTAATGCTGTTATGTTAAAAGTATCGGCGGTTACAAAAAGTACAACAAATTTAAACAAAAAATGTAAAGCCCTGACTTTAATCAGCTCATATATCAAGCCGAATTACTAATGTGTCTAAAAATGCTCTTTAATAAGGTGTTGAGAAACGTACAATCAAATTGAAATAATAGAAACCGCAACCTATTAATCGGAACTTCCAAGACATGAAAGTAGTATATCATCGACCAGATCAGATGTAATATTTTTTCCGTTTACAATTATCGCAGTTAATAGCAAAGAATCGGGAAATTCAATAGCTTACAAAAATGGCGTGGGAATTTGAAAGTTGAGACGAAGGCAAGGCTAAAATACGATGTGTTGATTTAGGTCAAAAAGTGTAGATTTTCTCACGACTAGTAAGTACAGTTATTTTTTAAAATTTTCGTTATATAAGGTAGAAAATACTATTTAATTGTCTAGCAACTTGTAACACGTTGATCTGATAAACCTTTTCGACTTTCGAAATAACTTATGTTCTAAGATCAACGCATCGATATGTTCACATGTAGAAAATGTTTTAAATTTAAATTAATATATAATAGTTTTTCTCAGGTTTCCACGTTTTTCGCCAAAAGCTAAGGTTTCAAGTATGCATGTGATTGGAAATATAATTAAATTGTTTTCACAACATTTTCAGTTGCCTAATTTTAACAGGCCACTAAATAAAGTTTAAAATGTTTTAGAGGTAATTATTGTTGCCCTTGAAACGAATAAATCGCAATTTAATGGACTTACGTTAATTACGTTAAACCCCGGATCACAATAAACATAAAGCTGAATCGAGGATACAATGTTTTGGGAAAATGAATAAATGATTTTTCGTTTGCATGATGAATCACAACAAATGGATTGCATAAGACGAATAAAAAAGATTTGTTTCAGAATAACTTGCTTAAGTTTCACTAAAAGTGCGAATAAATTAAATCATCTCGACCAACCAACACTTTTTTCTTGTTTCTAAGTTCCAAACAAAGATTCTTTAATGCCAACAAGTGAAATGGTAACGATTGACGATTCTAAGTTAAGGAAAAAGGAACTTGATCGTGTGGTATATGATATTATTGATTAAACTGACTGAATTTTAGGCGGTTTCCACCGCTTTGTTTAGGAGGCGGCTCATTTCGCATATTTTCTTGCTTGTGTGATAACGCTAGAGTTCAGTAATAAAATTATGATATAAAGGCATTTAAAAACCAATGTTATGGTTTCATCTATTTCCGACATGCTTTTTGTATTTACTTGATATTATGATCGACAGCAAATTTATCATTATTTGTATGCGATTTGTTAGTAAAAATTTAACCCTTGTCAAAAGTTTGCTGCTTGAAGGTGTCCTAGGCAAAAATTCCAAATAATATAAATGCTTATAGACACCGTCTTAATTTCTTAAACTTGATAACAGAAAAGTTTGACATTCTTGGATAAAATAGATCTTGGACATGTTCATTTCGATTATTTGAATTGTCACGAAAACACGTGTTTTCTAGACTAATCATCGTTTTGAACAATTTCAGGTGCAAAACTGCTTGTCTTCGCGTATATTTCGAAAATATCTTAAGAAGGGGGTTCTGCTTTGATTCATGATCCTTTTCCACGTGTTTTTGCATAGATTTTAAAAACACGTTGGGCTGGTAGTTTTGAGGAAAAAACCATAATAAAAACAAGTACTTAACCGATAGATGATGCCATGCACATTTATGTCACTAGAAAAAAGATTTCTTGACACTATATGATAAGATCTATAGCAAAGTTGAATATCATTCGAAATTATTTTTAACATTAAGAAAAATAGTTTACATAAACCAGCAGTTTTGTTTATTGTTAAATATTACTGGAAAAAATTCCAGTTACACAGTAGTAAGAAATATGTTAGGGTTATGAATGCACGATGAAAACTGTCTTAACAATATTACTTAGAATGTTTTAAGCGATTTGTAATGCCACGAACGATTGGTCAAAAGGACCAAACTGCATTGAATCGTGGTTATCCTGTAAGCGAATCATAGGTGAATTAAATTACAGGTTGGAGGTTGTGTTACGAGGAGCAAAGATAGTGAGATTTTTGCAAGGATGAGAAGAGTGACGGAGGTGAACCTCGTTACAAAGAGGAATGTCACTTATCAAGGTGAGGTCTATGTTGTTGTAGAGTGACGAGGCGGATTAAGCGTTCATTATAGATGGCATCGGGAATGTTGAATTTATAGAGCGGGAAACGAGTAAACTTTCGCTGAGCTGATTCAATCATAGCTGTGCCGCTCATACTATGCGGAGACCATATAGAAGAGCAGTATTCGCATAAATTGCGTACGAGAGAATTAGATATCTGAATACGCGTTTTAGATCTAGAAAAGGCAGTCGGGTTTCTCAATAGGAAACCACAAAGTATAGATGTTTTAAGCATAACACTGTCAATGTGCTGGTCGAACTGTAGTTTGGTGTCAAAAATAACATCCAAATCACAACAATGATCAACTACAGGGACAGTAATATTTTGTAAGGAGTAAGGAAACACGAAGGAATTAGTGTTATTGGTGAAAGTGAGTTTACGACATTTGTCAACATTGATAGTTAGGTTATTGAGGGCACACCATGATTGAAAGACGCTCAGATCACGTTCAAGAATATGACAATCATTGACAAAGTAGATGGTTCTGAAGATTTTGAAGTCATCAGCGTACAGTAGGCAAGAAGACTGAATGAAAAGAGGCAAATCAATCACAGAGTGTAAAAATAGTAAGGTCCCCAAAATGGAACCTTGGGGGACACTTGACAGAGGAGTAAAACGATCTGAGAATTCACCGAAAAAGGCGACTTTACATTGGCGGGCCACTAAATAAGAAGTAAAGCACCTGTGCAAAGAGCCGCGAATACCATACACTTTCAATTTGTTTAGCAAGATTGTAAGGTCAACGGAGTCGAAAACCTTGGACAATTTGACTTCTGTTGCCAAAGGACTTAGTTGTAAAATCAGTGAATTCACAGAGGTTTGAGAAAGAAGAGCGACCACTAACAAAACCATGTTGCTGTGTGTGATCGATTGTCTAATATAGGGAAAGATTATATTATATACTAAGCATTCAATTATTTTGGATAAACAGGATAGGATAGCAGTGGGTCGGTAGTTAGCAGCTAGAGAAGAATAACCTGATTTGTGGGTGGGAATAATGTTTGTTTTATGATAGAGTTGTTTAAAGTTGAACATTCTTTAACATACGAAAAATATTGAGGTCCTGTACACAATGCTCCCAATGGATCAAAAGATACTCCAAAAATTGCCGTTCGGAAAAACGAAAATCATTACGACCTATTCATATTCCAAAACAACGAATGAAATATGCGAAGACATTAACTTTAGTTTTTTGGGACAGAAATGACATTGTTGTAATTATTTTCATTGGCCATTTCATTTCATTTTTAATTTTTTGCTGGTTGTTATGTTTCTACCTTAAAGAGGGGAGATACTTTCATGTGGTTGATTTTTAAATGAAAGATTTATTCAAAAAATTGAAAACTAGCTACCTAAAGCCTAGTACACAGTTCGGTTCTGAGCAGGAATTTGTATGAAAATTCTGCAGTTGCAGAAATTCCGCACAGAATTTCAGACTCAATTCTGCAGAAGCAGTACACAGTTTTCTGCGCAGAATCGATGAACTCGGTAGATGGCAGCACCGCAGCACCAGTACTCTCCACACTTTTCTGACTTGAATTTTAAT
This sequence comes from Oxycera nigricornis, assembly GCA_963942545.1. Taxonomy (NCBI): domain Eukaryota; kingdom Metazoa; phylum Arthropoda; class Insecta; order Diptera; family Stratiomyidae; genus Oxycera; species Oxycera nigricornis. Next base: position 48,631,219 of record OZ012660.1, on the reverse strand, counting down.
TGTTTCGATGCAGAAAGTTGACGTTTGGCAATAGCTGTCATTAAAACTGTCATTGAAGTTGTTTCCAACATCAACAGCAGCCGGCATTTGCGAAAAGATAATTGTCGAATTTCCAGCAGCAAATTATTTACCAAATGTGGAGACATGCAGAATTTTCTGTTCTTAATCGAACTGTGTACTAGGCTTATGTAGTGAATTTCAATTTTTAGTGTGAAATTTCAAGATATAGTGTAGCTCAAGAGTGCAACTGTGCAATATGTATGCATGATAAGCAAAATCGTTTGTACGCTATGTAAACGCTTTGGGAGGTTATCAATTGCAAGAATTATAATCATGTGTTTTTGTGGAACGTAAATGGTCTCCCATATAACTAGTAAAACTAGACCAAAATTCATGTTATCTTTGATGAGAAATATATGATGATTTTTTAGACATGCAAGTAAGAGTTTGCCTCCTACCTGAATTGTATAGTGTTCAATACTAATAATCATAGTACTACAGCTACCAAAGCAGTAAGACTGGTATGTTGAAGCATGGTATGGAAATGGACCTTGTTTATATTCTAAAACTACATGAAATATTTATTTGATTTTTCAAAATTGGAACAAACTTAACACACCTCCATTCAAAAATGCAAATATTACTTTCCAATTTTGTTGAATTGTTCGTCTCGTAGTTCGTTTGAATGATCTTATAATAAATTTTCGATTCTTTCACACTCCAAATGCAATATGAACTGTTGAAAGCTTTTTCCCAAGTTTTATGGCTAAAACAGAAAACCGCAACTGTTCATTCACCCAAATATTTGATTTAGTCCAAAACGTGGATAACTGCAATCGACCGAATGAATCGATGTAAACCATTATTGAGTGTTAACTGTTTACGATTCATCTGAATTCACCTATTAAATAACTCGAATGTTATCTGTTCAGTCGACCTACATCTATATTTAATGTGGAAACCAAAATGATCCAACCATTTCCATGTAATTACAGTTCAGTACAAAGCAGGAAAGACTAATAATAATTGCGGTTCGATTACGCAAGAAAAACCAGAATGCTACTAAGAAAATACGCAATTGCAAATAATTTCGAATAATTTAAAACAAATAGTCCTCCAAATTGCCAGCTCATCTCCGAAATTGTAGGAAGAATTAAGGACCGGATACATTGTTTTTTTAACAATGAACAAAAAGTCCAACTTTATGTTAATTACCTACAATTTCGGTCGAGTGAAGGCGAGATCATGCTACAAATTACCCCTTATTAACCGCTAATGCAGGTTTGTTTCGTAATATTATTGCGTCTATTGTCACTGTTTTCCACTATTCTGTTTCATTTTGTTAATGGCTCAAAGCGACCGCGTGATAGTGGGAAGGTTTTTTTGAATATACCAGTCGTCTAGGCGCACAAGTTTCCACAAAAAATTATAAGTGTTGCGTAATAGCAAAGCAGTCAACTTTAGAATAGAAGTGTGTAGCAATGTTCACCTTGTGTGACGAGATTCTTATGATGATGACTGAGGTTTTGTCAGAAATGCATTTGTAAAGCACTTAATATCTTGAAGCATTGTTTCGAAAATCTTTCCGATATACCGAGACATGGAAGACCCATTAGCTTTGAAAGGTTCAAAACGTATAGAGTTCATACATATGAATGGCGCATTCTCTTTTAGTAGACTCACACAGTTTGCGAATCACTTTCACCGAAGTTGAACTAGAAGCACTGAACTATGACCGTCATGCAATGAAGGCACCTGCTTTTGGCTGAGTTTTAACATCCATGGATTTTTTACGCAGCCAAGGTTACAAAAAAAAACGCGCAAAAACCAAGGATTGCCTGAATATTGATTCGTTATATGAATTTCAAAACAGATAAGTAAGAAAAAATCTCTCTGCTTCGTCTGTACCAGTTTATGTGAATGTGTAACTATACGAAAATGCTAATGATTAGATAATTGAAAGCTAAAAATACATTAATCTCGCCGAAATCAAAAGCTACTTAGCCTTGACCCCCTAAGTTACGAGAAAAACAAAATCTCGCATCACTTGTACCCATGCAGCCTTCACTTCCAACCCAAAGATTTGTTTTCGGCATGAAAGTGAAATTTATATACATATGTATTTGTCGTCATGAAAGTTTCTGGAGTGAATGTCGATTTAATTAGGCGTAAGAAAAGTTGATTTTGTTGACTACATTAAGAATACGGAATCCATATGAAAGAATAAAGTTATACTTTTGAGAAACCAATTGTGATGGATCCATCAATGAAAAATGACTACTCTTCTCCGGATCTCCGCGTGAACTACTTTTGGAAGTACATACGAGTATTGCATTGTGATTGCATACTACCTTTCTCTGGATAAGCCTACATCTAAGCTACTATCTCAGAATTAAAACTAATAATATCAAATTGAAGAGGTATAATTTTAACGTTGTTTGTGCAAAACATACTGAAAATTGTGTCCATCGAACATTGATAGATAATTCCATTCTAATTTCCTGCCTGTTTATCGAAAGATAATTCAAATTTATTGCGTGTGTGCTTTAATAATGATCATTCGTACCAATAAAATTGTTGATGACTTTAAATGAGTTCTTTTATTATCCCTCCGGTCGCGCAGAATGCGTTCCCAGTAAACAGCACGTGAAGCAAAATTCGCGCTAATGAAAGGCTGATTGAACATAATTTATATAAACGTATATAAATTTTATTAATTTCAAGTCAAATGCGCTTAAAGAAAGTATTTGAAAATTAACTATTTTTACTCCAAAACTCAGTAAATCAGTAAATAGTTTTAATAGGTATAATCCAAGTATGCAAGGTAAGAATTTTTGATGAATCTAGAAAATGTGCGAATATATGACCTTCATCCAACTGGAAAAGAAAAATAACTACGCCATTGCGTGCTGAAATGGTAATTGGAATGAAAGGCCTAGCCGAGCATTTCATGCGACAACGCACGCGGTTAACCGTTGTGGAGTAGACCCGAGCGAGGAGTTGTTTTTAAATTAATTGAATAGAAATTCGTTTCTTGATTTTACTTTTTCATCGATAAAAGATCTATAGAAATTCGTTAAGCGGGAAAACCACTGTAGAATTTGCAAAAATTCAAATTTTTTCGTTGCTCTAAACTTTAGAGTCTAAAGTATACCTTATCATCATAGAAATCATGTAGAAAAGTTTCATATAGTGGAAAAATCTCTAAGTGTTCGAAATTTTAAATTAGCGCGGCGCTTCTCACTGCTATTTCGGAGTACAATCCGCACGTATTCCCGCGGGTTTCCCCGCGCGCGGTTGGTATTGAAATTTAGAACAATTTTAAATATAAATCTTCCAAAACTGTACACGTGCTCTGTTAGTTGAACGTTAGCAGAGAACGCTGAAGTACGTATTTTGCAGACTAAAGGTATATCAATTTATTCATGATTTTTCAATAATTTAAACTTTAAACGCGTTTATCTCGGAACAACGTTTTTCAAACTAGCCGGACTCCTTTCTCAAACAATTTTTGTTTGATTTACTTGAGATTTTTATAGTATGTTCAAAACTAGTGTCTTCTAGGAAGTACCTAGATTTTTTTTATGTTGCATATGTCAATTGTTATTAACAATTTTCAAGCGTTTTCCCCGTTCTTTTGACATTTTTTTCCAAAATGACGCCATTTTGTCAAAAATCAATTTAAAAAAATCCTACGTACTTCTCTGGCTGTTATTACTCTTTATCGACAATTATTTGTTTGATAACCATAACCTTAACAATTCACGAGAAAACGGTCCGGCCGCGAAGCCATGAAAAAATAAGGCGTTTCTAGAGAAATGCTAGGGAGCCGCCATTTTGTTTTTTAAAGTTCTGAAAAAATTCAAAGAGGATGTCAAATACTTGTACAATATAGATCGTTTTACTAAATTTCGATATATTGTTGGGTTTTTGAGAAAAAAATTCCCAAAAATGACTTTTTTTTACCTCTACAGTGGTGTTCCCTCTTAAGCTTTCAACATATTTCACTGCCACTTCCCGTAATTTTCAACTATGGCTTATGGCGATAGGATGGCGTAATGAATGCTTTGCCTTCGATTATATCATCTACAGGGTGGCGTAAAAGTTTCGGATCTTCGACATGAAAAATTAACCAGAATAAATTTATTGCCAAAAAACTGTCTTCAAGAATTTTGACATCCACTTTAAATTTTCTTATTGCTTGATTAATTTCCACAAAGCATGAAAACAGAAATTTAAAAGATAATACGAAAATGACTTTTATTGAAGACTCAACAAAAACAGGTACGAAAATTCGAAGAGGATTTGTAGGTAGGCCTAATTACAAGTAAAATATGCAGATCCATAAGTACTTGGGTTTTTTTTATTAGCCTTAGATGTTAACTCATGTACAGTGAAAAGATAAATTTATCCATTCAGATTTGGTTAGTTGAAGTGACAGTACTAAATTTATCGAAAGATCTTCATTTCAACGCTCATTTGTACAAAGCCTAAAACTTCGTGAATCTTCAACGAATTGAATTGGATATTTTTTGCGACGATAATGGTAAGTGGTTGAATTCGAAAACGTATTGCAATTCAACGCATGCATCGTTTGGGGTACAGCTGCAGTGACATATGCAGAATACTTAGGATCAGCAAGAACACTGTGAAAAAATGGTGCAATGCCGAAGAAGGAAACGTGGAGGATATGCAAAGAAGTGGTCGACCGTCGGTACTTCCAGCAGAAGCAAAAATAAAAATTCGAACATTGGCTGCAAATAGACCAGGAGTGGAGACGCGAACAGTGACGGCTTAACAGCTCTCCGGCGGCCATTAAAAACGAGTCGAGGCGAACTGCTCAGCGATACATTCGGTCCATCAACTGGAGCCGGTAAGCCTATAGACAACGCAAGAAACCTCTCCTTCCCAAGAAGAACATTCGAGACCGGCTGAATTTCTGCCAAAATCTCAAAAACATCGGATTTGTAAATTTATGAGACGATTTATGAGTATTTTTCTAATGTGTGGATTGATTGGCCTGGTAATTCCCCAAATTTAAATCCCATCGAAAATGTGTGGTCCAAATTAAAGGAGAGTGTCTTTAGAGATCCTAGACCAATATATGGACAGCAGCTGTGTGTGAAAGTTTCAGAAAACGACTTTTAGAGTGTATAGACAACGGAGGACATACTTCATACTAATTATTTATTATGTTACCTAATGTGTGTAGTTTATAATAAAATTATAATATCAAATCAATCTCTTTTCTTTCAAATTTTTTACAAGAAATACTAGGGTCAGAAACTTTTGCACCACTTTGTATTTAAGATTCTTGACCCCATAAGTATGGTAATGTCATCTATCACAGAATTTCGCAACAATATTTTCCTAAGAATATAATAGCACTGAAAAATTGAGTATCAAACAAACGGATTAGATCATTTCTAAGATTTTAGCGCATAAAGTGAAGTCCATCGCATATGTTTGAGACCCAATCACAAAAAGCAAAGTGGATAACATTGTAACCGCTGATCTAGGGGCGCATTATGCGGAGATGATTGTGATTGGATTTAATTTTATTGGATAAAGTTGAATGTGTTATTTTGGCATTTTAATTTGGAATATGAGGTCACGAAAGTGTCAACAAACATTAAACACACTGCTCTTAGTTAGTGTTAATTCGATCTAGCTCATAGTATGGCAGAATCACGCCAAAAGGCATGCAGGATTTATGAAGAAACTCTGTTTGGTTTACAATATTTCCGAAAATGATTCAAGATCTTTCCGTCCGCAGAAACAGTCGTTGAAAATGTGCAAAGACCATGTACGCCTCAGTAAATAGAAAAATCCAATTTCTTGAAAGCTATAGAAGCAGATGACAATCACACTTGCAGAGTTAGCACAGTAATTAAGTCTTCACAGAAATACGGTAAAAATAAGAACACGCTTCCTAAAATTTGTTAAAGTTGGATAAACAAGTATTTCGTGATATCTCATTAAGAAACAAAGCGACTAGAATAGTACTTTTTGTTTCACTCGACCGAATGCTGGAAGGTTTTTTAAGCGATTTGTAATTTGGGATTGGAAATGGATCCTTTACAAAAGCGCTAAGACACTGTATACAGTATCAACTTCGAAAGGAAGGCTGCATCCGCAGAAGGTTTTATTGTCTGTTCGATGCGATATACATACATGAAAATATTTATTGAAAATTTCATAAATTCTAACAAAACGTTAACATATTTTCATGTGTTTCGGTATCTACAAAATCATTTGAAAAGAAAGGAAAACATCAATGAAATTTATTGTCTTGGTGGTCTGACTCAGTTTTTCAATTTAACATGGGGTAATCTCTACATAGTTAGATAGTTTAAAGTGGTCGTCCTTTTTTACAGATATGTTCACTTAAAACTCAATAGGCCTATTGTGGTATCCCACGAAAGGAAGGATGGTAATCAGAGTCTCAGCTATTAGATGCTGAGAACCATTAAGATTTTCTTATAAAGATTTTAACGCTGCTAACATTAATGTTAAATATCTCATCCTGCTTTCGAGGATTGCAGTATCTAGAACTTACATTTGTCTTCTGAAAGTGCTGAGCTTTCACACATAAAACGCTGAATTGTTTCTTCGTCTTCTTTCGACCTGCAATTGCGACAGAAATCGTTAAGGAGGACGCCTAATCGTTCCGAAGGTCTGCCTATTAGATAGTGGTCTGTCAATATTGAGATGGTGAGAAACAATGTATCCAGATTCAAATTGAGGAGTTGCTTGGTGCGTTTGGAGCTAAATGTAAGCCAAGTCTACCTGGTGGTTACTAACGTTTCTTTAAATAATCAGGCTCTGTTGGAAGCTTCTGTAGTGTTGTTTAACTGTTTAATATTATGTTTAACTGTTTATTATTAATTTTATTCATATTGACAGAATCCAGAGCGTGCCTAACATGAGGATTTAGTGTGTAGTTCTGGATCTCAGCGTCGGTTATATCACTATGTTCCGGTACCCAATATAGGACAACTTCAAAATGTGGAAACACTGTCTTACTTTTTTTGTACGACATTTCATAGTTATTTTGGATGAATTGGACACTTCTGATAGTGATTGAATAGCGCTCGCTCTGCCAATGAAAATGTTTCAAATTTCTCGGAGATTTTTTTTTCATTTAACAGCCAATTTATCACCATGACCTCTGTTTGAAATACGCTACGGAGATCGGGAAATCAGATATATAGCAAAGCTAAATAACAATAGGGAATATACGATAATAGTATAACATGGTTATAGATCGTTGGATACTTTTCATAGATGATAGCAATATCTAGATATATTGCAGATTATCAATCAAAAAACAAATGAAAATAGAAATCTTTCATTCAAAGGGGTTCATTGCTTTCACACACACCCAATAGAACTAGTCTTTGACTGCATTATCTGGCACGCTTTTCTAATCAAAACCCTAAATGGTAGTGTGTTGTCGCTATTAATATTCTTCTTCTGAAGCATGTGTAGTATGATGATTCGAGCATTAGACTACCAAACACAATCTCGAAGATCAATTGGAGATGGCTTGAAAGCTGGTCTTTTAGTACATTCTGGTGGTGCTGGTATCAAAGCTGTCAGGATTTGTGTTAAGGCTTTCGCTTATTAACCCCTATTCCGCTGTAAAATTGTTTGTGACTATCGTACGTACTATTTTAGAATATGCATCCCAAATTTGGTCTCCTTACTTTGTTTCCCTGATCAATCTTGTTGAATCTGTGCAGCGTAAATTTACCCGCCTTCTACTTTTCAAATTCAATATCGCTTATATTCCCTATGAAGAACGCCTTTCTTTTTTTAACATTCAGTCTTTAGCCTCGCGAAGGACATATCTTGATCAGTGCTTACTGTTTAAGCTTTGTCATAACTATTTAAAACTTAATATCGACCATATTGTTTCTCTGCGACATTGCTCTAGACCTTCCCGGTCTTCCGATATTTTTGTTTTGCCTTTCGCTAGAACGGAGGTCTACTTCCATTCTCCTCTGCTTCGTTTACCAAGGACTCACAATAGACTCCAGCTTGGATCTTTTCCCTCTAGCATAGTTACTTTCAAAAGAATTCTTGAAAATGTTTTGTCTATGTAATTACTTTTCATGTTCTTCAGAATTTGCTTTTTTGTATTTATTTCTATTTCACATTTTGTTTTTGGATTTATTCTGTTAAATGTGCAAAAAATAAATAAATAAATAAATCAAGGGATCAGTGAGATATGATTTGTAACATCCAAGGGTGAAGCTTGGTTTCGGATTTTAGTATCATCAATTAACCTTCTATCGTCATCAATGTTGCATCATTCATCCCAATTCGAGCTTTGCCTCCTGAAACTCTACATGCTTTCCTTTTATCCTTCTGAAACTCTGGATACAAAGATTTTGTCGTCTATTCTTCATGGTTGTGTTGGTTGCTGCAATTTGAACTTCAAGATTTTCCAGCTCTGTCCAAAAGATTTCATAATTCTTTTTTGTAGTGCTTTACACTCTTGTCCTGCCATATCGAACCACGGGTATTTCTGACTTTCCATGGCTCTTTGAGAAGCTCATTCTATTAGTCTATACTTTTCAGTATCCCATATAAAATTAAAGCACTGCTCCACATTCGTCTCCCAATTCTTGGGCGTATTTACTACATTCAAATTCTTATTGGAACGACGTTCAGCCGGAATCCCAAGAAATGTTTACGATAAGAACTCTCGATGTGGTGGATGTAAACAGATGCCCACTTGATGTTTGTTGCTATTTCGATCCTAATGCTTGGTGTCTGATGTTGAGGCCTTCATCCACGCTCGAGAACATGATACCAAAATAAAAATCAATGATCTTTGACTGCAACATTGGAAAAACGTGGCAGCGATAACTAGGCTCGCGGGGACCAGGGTAACTTCCCGGGAATCAATCAGATTCAGACGAGACCGGGAATGAGGGTCGATAGATTTTGGATGCTAGAGGAGTTAGAGGCAATCGGAAACCAAAACTTACTTCTTCGCGACAACTCGTGGCCTTCAGCACTGGTCACGCAGAGGCTCACCATCCACAACAGGGCCATGGAAGCGGCGACTGCGATGGGGCTGGTCGTGCAGCGGAAGACAACGGTTGGGGCCGACACCTTGTGGCCCAATACGCCGCCGCTCATCGTCCACGAAAGGAAACAAGTACAGGCTGCGAGGAGTACACAATCTTAAATTTAATTCGCTTTGCAACGGCACGAAATTCCAATTACACACTGACTTCATCACTGGACATTTTTTCACGACTGAACGCAAGTTTCATTGGCTCCATTGCTGCACCACATACGCGAGCCGCTGGATCTGGATTGTTCGCTATTCGCTATTAGGGCAGGGGTGCTACTTTTTATGCTCCTCGTTCGACCACTCTGTTTGCGTAAGGTATTGTTTACACTGTACGGTAGTCGTTATCACACCAGATGCGACCTTGCACACACTTTTAGCACTCTGGGAATGCAAACAAACTTCGTGAAAATCACACTGCGCGACACTCCGACAACGTCACTGTATTGCGTATTGAATTTTGGAGGCAAGCGGTTCGCGGTTGCTAACGAGAAATCGACAAAACGGCGCCGCGAAACGACACGAAGCGCACCAAACAAACTAACAACGCGCACTGATGTGATGTTTTGGGGTCCGTGAGGCTCTGAAATGCGCGGAACATTCGGATAGCCACGCTGCCATCCACCGCTGCATGAGTTGCTTTTCTCCTCGCCACGGGCATTTCCCTATTACGCGCACTCCGTCTCAATGGGGAACTACAGCCTCGCGATCTAGTCACTGGACACATCTTGCAACCGACAGAATACTGTAGATTGTAGTATAGATTTATTCCGCCCCAAGTACTTGAGCACAATGCTTGGTATACACAACTTAACCCATTTACACTGTCACGAAAACACGTGTTTATGATTCATGTATTTCGAAATGCCTCGCAGCGTGTACATTGTATGAAGATGGTTTTGTTTGTAAAATTGTTTCGGGTTTTAAAATATTTTTCTAAAATAATTGGAAAATTAGGTTGACCAAAATCATTTCAAAAACACGTTGGTGCTCGATGTTGTCATGTTCAATAGATGTCGCTAAATAATTTTTCTAATTCATCAATCTTTTTGACATCCGAAATTTTCCATTAGAGTTGTCACTATAGACATGTAACGGATAAGGGGAACCGGTCGCTATTACCGCGTCAGTCAAGATCAGTGAAATGAGCAAGCCTAGAGATACTTACATAAGCGCCCAAGGAAACGATTGCTCCAATAATGCTGACGATATGACAGACGAACGTTGATGAAATAGTTGCACCTTTGAGTAGTGATTGATTTCCCTGGTCTATTTCCTACTTTTCCAGCTAAAATTCGAAACGTATGGGAAAGTGATAGCAAAACATCATTAGCGAAATCACAGAATTTGCAGATATTCTAGGAAAAGAAATATTTTTGAATGTAGCGGTAATAGCGACCGAATCCCCTTATCCGTTACATGTCTGTCGTGACAACTATAATGAAAAATTTCAAATGTCAAAAAAATGGTGAATTAGAAAGATTATTTAGCGACATCTATTGAACATGACAACAACGAGTACCAACGTGTTTTCGACATGATTTTGGACAAAATCAATCAAACTTTTGAGATATTACGTATTTTTGAATTCTATAATGATCAAAATCATGAATAGTATCAAACTAATGTATTTTAGCGGCAGTGTGAATGAGCTTAAAAAATCCTTATAATTTAAGAAGATAAGTCCATTTTGAAACCTCACAAATAAAATTGATTTTCAGGGCCTTATCAAAGAAAAATAATAAAGTTATTGAAAATCTAGGTGTACAATAAAGTGTGTACAATTTTGTTTAATTTTATTTCTTTCTTCAAAATTGTGACAGTTGTCGTAAAACGCATCAGTTTCTCGACACACTATATGTCTAGCAGTAGAAGCTGTTACCAGATGATTATAAAGCAAATAAAAATATATTCACTATCCTGTTCATAAATTTTTCTATCGCCTTCGCAGTATGCATGGACTTTAAAAACAATGGTTTTGGGGCAAATGAGAAGTAAAAACTAGTACAATGTTTAGTATCAAAAGGATTTTTTTAAGGTACTATTACCGTCAAACTTTTTTTAAAAAAATATTTTTTTTTTAATTTTTCAACTCCTTAGACATTTAAAAACAACTTCCCAAAATATATCGACGAAATTCGAAAGTTATAACGGTGTATGTTTAAGTTTAAGTGAGCGCGCGCGTGGCTCGAAGCAGGCCGAAAGCGCATCTTAAAGATTTACTAAACATATAGTACATAGTATCACTATTTCCAGATATTCATTGTTACCATTGTGTACCACAATTATTTATATAGTTGGATGCATAAATTTCCGGCTTTTATGAAAATCTGATAAAACCATTAAAAAACTTTAAACGCGTTTTTCTCAAAACGACATTTTTTAAAACTACGGACAGTTATGTTAATCTGTGGATTGGCTGAAACGATGTTGATAAATATTGGTGCGATTTGTTCGCTGGCATATCCTGCAGGGTAATTTACCACAATCTTGCCAAAAATAAACAGAATTTTTTTGGCACGCATAAAACTGCGAAAATAAGTTGTTTTGTAAACTTTTTTTTCAAACATTCGCCATATATTTTGTTGTTGATTTTACACTAATTGTAATAAATTACCTTGTCTGACACCTTCCTTTTTAAGAAACTTTTTGAATTTTCTGTTTCTGACTTATCAATCTCTAGATTAACTGTCCGTGGTGGGACAATGTTTATTCAAGGCTTTTACATTGGCGCCCTCTATAAATTACAAAAATGAAATCCAAATGGAAAAAAATGTTATATATTCACTAAAAATAAAATAATATTTTAAAAAACAATGTGAGAATTCTGAATTTTCTCCCATGTTTAGCGCTTCGAACGATTGCTTGATATTTTTACTATTCCTTTCCATTAAAACGCTATATTTTTTAATTTTTTCCATATATATATTTCGGGAGTAAGTTGCTCCCTTCTTCAATGGTGATTATTAATCACCATTGTTTTAATGGAAAGGAATAGTAAAAATATCAAGCAATGTGAGAATGTTCAATAAAACTGCTGAGAAAAAAATTCTTCAAATTTTTTTAGGCTTCTTAACGGTAAAAGTACCTTAAAGATCATCAAACCCATGAAGACTTCGATATTTGTACTAGAATTTAGTTTTAAAGACACTCTAAATTTTAAGTCATGTGGGAAACAATACTCAACTGCAAGCTAATTTTAAAAATTCTGTTTTGAAAAAATTGCGTTCCAAGTTGTCAGTAACGACCATTGTTACATAAAACAATTGGTAATGCCGCTTCATAGAACATACTATTTTTGAGATTTTACTATTAGGATCTAAAAGTGATTCAATCAATCAAACATTTATAAAATGTGAGCTTTATCATGTAAAACATTGCAAAACAGAACTTAAACTCTGGTGAAGTCTGGAAGTCGTAGGAACATAGTATTAAAGAATCGTTTATATGATTTATCAAAAAAACAAGTGATGATAGACTATTGATTCTAGCTATTTTAAAACATGAAATGGATGCAATCATGTTCAGCCAGGATCATTCTATCTCTCTAAAATGTTAGAAGAAACTGTGGCTTGACGATTTCATAGCTGGGAGGGTCACGTTTATGAAGCTTAGAGTTTTGCTTTTCTCACTTTGATAAAGGAGTTGTCACAGAGAGTTACGAAACGTCTGTCTTATATTTTGATTTACAACTTTCAACTCATGAATATTTAAACCCCAGAAAGTGGATTTTTGTATTTTTTTCCCTTTTTTAAATTATGCCAAAAATTGTTGACTATGGCACATTTAATTTTCCGGACACAAATCCGTTAGTTTTTCAAGTGTCTACGAAATCATAAAATTTTGTATTTCTGCTTGAAAAATAAGAATCAAAAGTGCAATAACAATAGTAATGTTTGGAAACCATATGAATGCAAGATGCAAATGTAAGCGTTTACGTGTGTTTATGTGAGAAAGCCACAGATTTTCTGAATTGTGATTCGTGTGAGTTTCAAAATATTTGAAAATTGTTCTGATTACATTAAGCGTAGGTTAATTAGAATTTACGAGCAAGTAAGTCTGAACTGTACTGCCATAAATATCCCAAAAAAAAATTAAAATATTCTACGTACGAACCAGATATAGTATCCAATGATCCTTTAAATGTTTTTTGAAAAAGAATTCCAGTTGTAAACCAATTTGTAGCGCTAATTAAAATTCAAACTGTTCTTAGCAAATTCAATCTACGACTTCATAGTTTTAAAAATAATCTCAGATGAAATGCTGGTAAAACTGATTTCCTGGAACAGTTTGCGAAATTATGCTTATAAGGATAGATAGTTACATGCAGTAAAAATTAGTTTCAAATTTTGATATTAGAAAGAAGAATTGCTGCAATGAAACCAGTTCAGAAGATAGCGCTTGCAGTTTGTTACATTATTTTAGTATCTAGTAGTAGTAGTAGTTACACATCATAATCCCTCGAATATCATCTTCAAGACGTTTCTACAGCTAATTCTCACACAAATCGATATGACTGTTTATTTTAAGAACATATTAAATATAATAAATCAAAGAGAACAACACAACAATTAGTTTCTTGAGAACAATATTTATTGATCTGGTTATTGAGACGTAATATATGGTCCTTCGATTAGGATTGCAATTTAGTCGTAGTTAACTACCGTACTTGGGAGTAGTTAGATATAAACACATACGTTACTGTCTGTAGCTAATTATTTAACTCCCATCTTCTTTTTCCGCTGTTATGCCGAAAGAGCTCATTGTCAAATCTAATGAGCACTTAAAATTAATCAACAATAACTGTTGAATCCTATAATTGTTCGACTTACTGTTACAAATAATGACTTGCCTCCACGGTGTGGGGTACTCTTCATCCATGAAGCCGGCTTGTTTCAAAGACTCGAACTCGACGAACTGTCTGACCAGGTATTGTTGGTGGCTCCGTTGATTTCTTCGGTTCACGTCTTATGCCCACCATCAACCACCACGGTTTGATTCCTCCCAATCGAATTGGCATGGGAATCGGACATCATACTGTCTCGCCCCTATTAGTGCATACCTGGCCCGTGAATGACATAACGTGCAGAGAACGAACGCACCTTCGAATGTGTTCCTATGTATTATAGGTAAGTACATCCCAATTTTTGGTAATCGCGCACGTTTCCTATGCTATCGATTAAGGGTACGATTATGTCTATCGCACTATGTCCTTTGATTGTTTGCGTCAAAAGAATCAAACAAACAGGATGGAGTTAATATAGCACCCGATGGTCAGTCTTAATTTTATGAATTCTAACTGGAACAATATTTATCATGATCATAATACTTGAAAATACTTAAATGCTACTTTAATAACATCTTACAGTAAATAAACTGAAATTCCACAGTAGCTCAGCTCACGTAATTAAAACAATTCTTAATTAAACAAGGACATTATTTCATATCAAACGCACGTGATAGTTGCAAAGCTAGATTTTTCTTAGAGTTCGGTAGTAGATTTGAAAGTTATTATATCCTATCCATATGAATAAATGAACATCAAAAAATTGACTCCTGGCATACATTCTATTGTATATCGATTGGATATTTGAAAAATGCTTAATGCAAAACGACTGCCATTTGATCATAGACGTTAGAACCTCGATAGTCATGTGTGAAAAGTAATCATTTGGTATTTTGTATTCGTCACTTGAAGCGAGGGGGAATTTTGAATACTCATTTTGAAATGTTTTCGGTATTGCTACTCACTCAATTTTTCAGTCACGCACGATTATTGACTTCTTGGAATCGAATCCGAATCCACGCAAACTCAACTTCCATGTTATTCTCCTCACTCACAGAATTCGGTTATGATAGCATAATGATCATATGATTGTCGGGTGTAGAAGTTTTAGCGGGGTTGGGAATGTTTAATTTCCTACGCTGACGGTCAAGTCGAGAATTGTGTTGCAAACAGTTTAATTTCACCTTTCTCAATAAAAGTAGTGCTAAATGAATATTGATTAAAAACTGAACCAACCAAATACTAAATACCGAATACTTAAGTCGAAACAATCAGTAATCAATTGTTACACAAGAGTAATCAAATAGCACATCTCTACTTGGCTAATATTCATTCCAGGAATGTAAATTTTTCAGGTTTTAGTCCTTATTTTACACTCACTTCACATGATCAAAGGCCAATAAATGCGACTTGATAGACTGTTCCCCAATCGAAATGTTTCCAGCAGTTTGTCTATAACGGCGAACGTGTAAAAATTCATTTCATTCATTCAATTTTTCATCGATGTTGAAAATTTGTATTCTCTGTATTTTGATGCACGCAATCCCTCTAATCGTTACTTTCATTTCCCGTGACTACAAATTCTGCCTACGCGTGAGATTTCAAAAAAAATCTTTCATTTATCGCCTTTGTTCGTAATTATCTCTTTGAAATTTCATATTAGACATTTTTTGCCCGGCTTTTTTATTGCATCTTATATCGGTCAACTGAATAAATCGCTTTGTTGTATTGAGAGGCTTTCAATGTCGAAAATATTTGAAGTTACTTGATTTCAATTGAGACAATAAATAGAATCCGATTTTCCTTTCCTTCTATGTCTCCCACACTGGCGTATTGAACAGTATTGAAGTTCTTTTTCAAGGATAATGAGTCTACTTATATCATGCATGTGATTAATGTTTAAACCACACAAACAGCAAGGTAAATATTATTCTCAAATTTTCGCGCCAGATCTTACGGCATAGCTAATTATAAATGAAGCAGTAATTTGGAAACTAGAAGATTTTTGCTTATTTTGAAAAGTATTTCATTGTGTAAATATCAGCTTTTGGTCGGTTACTCCTCAGTATAAGCTGCATGAAAGCATTTGAGGAATTTATCAACTCAGTATTCAATGATTTTGTTTTCCCTTGGCAGGCATAATGCAATGTTTGAGGCGTTCAAAAGGAGAATATTCATAGGGACCTCTATCAATTGATACGATGAAGAACGAAATTCATAAACGAAATTTCTGCCTATCGGTAGGTGGCGGTTCATTTAGCAGAAATAAAAGAAGCCGATGCTTCTCTCGAAAGTATGTAAAGATAACATCCACCGTTGGAAGTCCCGTAGCCAACACTTCTACACAGTTCAATTTTCCAAATTAATTTCGTACGTGATTGCGAATATTTTTCAAAAGCAAAAACTGATAATTTGCTTGTGTAATCAGTTTCAATAATTGGTTGGCGCCACTTCATATGAAGTTTTCCACAATTCGATTAGGTGTTGAAAATATTTTGCCAGAGAGTTCTTTGCGAACAATATTAGTGTCATAGTAGTAATTAACTTTGATTTCAAAAAGAGATATAGTCATATTGAAAAAATATCCTATTTGCTGTGTAAAGAAGTTCCGAATGCAGAATGCAGATAGCTTTCCACTGTTAAGGCCTGATTCGGGCTTTCCAAATTGTTGTAGTATACTTTGCAGATTTCCGGCTTGAACCGATAGAGTTCAAATCGAGCAGACAAATAACATAATGCTTCACATAGATGAGTCTAATTCGTCAAGTTGCAACTTTGTCTTCCAAGATCATGAGGATAAACTGCAGAGTGTGAAGTATTATTCTGCTGATTGTGAAAAAATCATCGACTATTAAAACACAACAATTAATTCAACAGGTGTTACTTCCAGTAATCAGTATGCACGTACCCGAATCATGCCGCCGTATCTCTCACGCCACAGGTAGGTACAGCGAATCTAACCTTTCCCCGTGATATCTGCAATTAGTGCGGAAAGCAAGAATGAGGCCAGAAAGAAAGGAGATACGCTACGCATCACAGTGTGTGCTTATGCTATTCAAGATACGTTCCGTTGCATCCCAACGCATCGAACACTACGTATATGCATGTGCATATAGTGCATCAACGATACGAAGCACCGTCCTTGGTCATGCCACATTACAACTGCCGCACAGTATTGTTCAATGGAAAGGCCGGTATCCGGACGACATTCATTAAATTCAGATCGGCATGACATAAGATAGTATTGTTTGCGGATGACAACGTCGAGGGGTCAGTACTTTAGGAAAAGAAAGGACGCAAGTCGTATACAAACAAACAAGAGCACACAAAATATACTGTGGTTTTGTGAATGGGTTCCGATCACTTTGATATAAATAAGCATTCTTAGCATGTGATTCCATACGCTCAACAAAACTTAAATTGCTAGCAGTTATTGTTTATTTATCTGGAAACAAAGTGGCATTTGTTCTGCTTGGTGCACACACTTCACAATCGCACCCTGCAACTTGGCGGGTTTCTCCGACAACTCACTCCTTCGACGTCCGAAGAAGCAGCCGCGATATATGTGAACGGCGGAATTAAATAGACTTGACGATATCCAGTTACACCTTTTGGTGTAAAACAATGCGATGAATGGGTTTCAATTACAATTGTTAGTTGGAGAAAATTATAGGTTGTCCTACATATTTACGCATTTGCTTTCAACATAACGAATGTTAGCGACAAACAGCTTGCTGTTTCATGACGGCAATTCGCTTATAATGAGGAAGGAACTAATTAATTCTGTGTTCAAAGCTGAGGATATTGATGTTGTAAGTTAAACATTTTAGTAACCACATAGACATTTTTCATTTATTGTGTCATTCTAGGCCGGCGTGATGTTTTATTCGAAATAAAGTAACTCTTGTAACAAATTTCACTTTCTTGAAAGTTTTAGGCGAAAAAAAGGTTAAAAACACAACACAACAATTAACTAACACTAGGGGTGGGTTTCTTATCTGTCGAGTACAAGTCCGTTCTTCGTTGAAATGAAATTGGTATTTGTTGTCGTACTTTTTCTGTAAGCGTTAAATCTACAATTGAAAAAAAAGATTACGGTTACTAAACCGCTCAGTACGACAACTGTGTTTACTTACCCAAATCAGCAACAAGTGAACCTTCCTTTTCGTTTAGGCTTTTGACGACTTTCGCCCACGGATCAACTATTGAACTGTTTCCCCACGATACATATTCGGCAGATTCGTCTCTTGCCACAGATACAACAACAACGTATAGTTGATTGTCGTTAGCGCGGCTTCGTGCTAACAATTCCCAATGCAACGGTCCCGTGTTCATATTGAAGGCACCTGGGTAAACCAATAGTTCACAACCTAGAAAATATATTTTGGCAAAATTATTAGATGGAAACCACGGAGAAACAAACACTACGCCAAACATTTCAAATTGAACGCAATGAGAGAACAATGAATGCTCCGTTTTATTATCACTATATAAATTTATAAGAAAATTGTTAAAGAAAAATTTGATAAATATTTAATCAAAGAATAAATTAAATTTAGGAAATATACAGGGTCTATACCATTATTGTAATAGGACAGATTTTCTGTAGCGCGAGCGAAGCTGTGGAGGGGGGTTTGGTTGGCTGGCTGAGGTGGAGGGGACACTTAACAGAAAAAAACCAGCCGCAGTTGCCTACGGACTTTGGTTGAGTATAGACATCGGTTATTGTGAAGCGTGTTTTTTTTCGTTGTCGATGCACAAAATGAGTCAAAATCTCGAGCGATATTCGATAAAGTTTTGTGACAAACCCGGGAAATCGGCAAGCGAGACCCTACAAATGGTTAAGAAGGCTTACGGTGATACTGCAATGAGCTGCTCCAGTGTTTTTGAATGGCACAAACTGTTTAAAGACGGTAGGGAAAATGCGCCGTGCCATGGCGGGCTCAGCGTGAGGCAACTATTGGCCCGATTCGGCGTTGCCACAATGGCACCCCCCCCCCCTACAGTCCCGATCTGGCTTCACCTGATTTTTTTTTATTCCCAAAGATGAAAACACGTTTAAGCAGCATCGACGAGGGCTCTGAACGGCATCCCCGAAGCTGACTTTCAGAAGGTGTGCGGCGAATGGCAGCAGCGTTATTCTAAGTGTGTAGCTGCCCAAGGGTGGTATTTAGAAGAATATTCAGGATTTGAAACATATCTTCAATATTTATTTTTTTAAAAATCAATCCTACTATTGATAAGGATCCTGTATAACTAAAAAATCGCGAAACTGAATTGATTCTAAGTTTTCCACCGAAAAAGGAAAGTTATAAATTGTTGAGCATGATTCTATTGCAATAAGTACATTTTTTAGTTGATTGGATTATCTGCATCAACACCGATCTGACCATTAAGATAAAGGAAGATTTACTATTATTCGAAACTAAATAAAGTATAAGATTGTTTCGAAAACTTGTCTAATAAGAATTTTTGATTTTAATTTCGATGCATCGATATTTTTTGATATTATAACCTTGTTCTGAGCCCATTGCAAAGAGTTGGAAATCTTTTAAGTGAAGAGGGCAATGATGTGACTTTCTATGAACTTTGCAGCACAGATTTATGTAAGAATGCAAATCACATATCTAAATTAATTCCCTCGTTGCAACTTTCGTGCACTCGGCTGATTTTTAGAATATGTTAAGGACATTCCTGAAAACTCTTTAGAGCTTTGTTAACTTTCCAGTATATTGGAAGTTCTTGTAATCGCCTCGAAAATCGAAATTGAAATTTTCAACATTTCTTTACGTTTTGAGGCCTATAGAGTATATATAAAGTGTTTTTAGAAAGGGAGATGTATGTGTGTGTGTACGTACGTACGTACGTTCGTGGACACTTTTTTCTACGAGCATAACTCACGTAAACAAAGTCGTATCGACTTCGTTGAGGTGTCAACCGAAGCGTCTTTGCAATTTCAAGAGCTGATTAGTTTTTGGGAAACTTCGGTCGGGGGGATTTGCTGTTTTGCCCGTTTGAAGGTCATTACCGTCATGCGTTATATCTCGCGGACCAAACATACGATTCCCTTGATCAAGATGTCAATCGACGCGTATTGACATTTATGTGATTCTATCAAGTTTTTAAAAATTTCTTGGAGCCGTTTAATTTAAAAAAAATGTGCAAAAAATTAAAAATTAAATTTTTTTTCGAAAACAATAAATTTTTAACCTTATTTTCAAGTCGAAGTAATCAATGTTTATATAATTTATATACTCCAAACAGTTCTTGTAAAAACATCATCAAATTTTTTTCTCATGATTCCAAAAAAAATCAAATAAAAAATAAAAAATCATTAACAGTCATCATGATCTTCAAGGTCATATTTGTCATGCGTTATATCTCGCGAACCAAACATACGATTTGCATCATTAATTGTCAATCGACGCGTATTGACAGTTTTGTAAATCTGTCAAATTTTGGGAAAAACGTTGGAGCCATTTTTTAATTTTTTTAAAAAATGTGCAAAAAATAGGTTTTTTTTCATAAACAATAAATTTTTAACCTGATTTACGGAACACAGTAATCAATTTTTATAAAATTTATATACTCCAAGCAGTGTTTGTGAAAACATCATCAAACCTTTTCCTCATGATTACAAAAAACATTAAATAAAAAATAAAAAATCAATAACAGTTACCATGATCTTCAAGGTCATTTCTGTCATTCACTATATCTCACGAACTAGATATAATATTTGCATCATTATGGTGTCAATCGACGTGTATTAACATCTTTGTGATTTTTTTAACATTATAAAAATTCGTTTCAGCCGTTTTTTTAATTTAATAGAAGAAAATGCCGAAAATTACGGTTTTTTCATAAAAAAATATTTTTTTAACCTGATTTTTTGATTTTTATAGATTCTTATCAGTTTTTGAAAAGAAACCGGTAAAATTTTTTCCATGATTATGAAAAAAAAAACTAAATTAAAAATAAAAAATCATTCAAAGTTAGCATGTAAAGAGGGTTCATACGAATGATATTACTTTATATCTTTTATTCTAAATAAATTGTTGTAAATTCAATCAAAGTTTTAAAATATTTGCATATTTTGAGCAGATTTTTAATAGTTTTTACAGTCTTTCAATTAAAAAACTGCTTAAATTTTGAAAACCATCAAAATTTCAATCAAATTTGTATTTGTGGTAATCAACGCTTTGAATGGTGAAATGTTTTATAGTCCAGTAGCGTATGCAGGATTTTGATAAGGGGGATTCATATTTTTGAAGCCCTGACTAGGTACGTTTGCTAGTGCTTCGGTGTAGATATGAAGATATAATTATGTAATCATACTTTTTCACCGGTCAAAGTTGGAGTCCTCCAGAAATAATTCTGGCAGACTTTAGCCCATGCATGTCTGGTTTCATTTACGTGGCTAAACTTGTTTACTCAAGGGGGGGGGGATTGAAACCCGTAAACCCCCCCCTCCCCTTGGGTACGCCATTGTTATAGTCAATACTTTGCAAGATCATATGCTTTAAAAAGCTTTTATCAAATAAAAATTGTAGTTTTTAGTAGATTCATTCTTTAGTAATCGTAAGATTTGAATTACTTCCTCCATCATCATTCGTAAAACATTTTACTTTTCACATGCAATTGAACGTATTTTTGACTGCATATTCAAAATTTACCAATAGAATGTATAAAGTAATTATTAATCTCATTGATGTAAAATCGTGAAAAAATATAAATTCAGCGATTATGCTGAACTCATGGCAATTTTGAACGCAACTATTCAAAATGATCATCACGCGACAAAACCTCTTCAATGAAAGTAATAACAAAAACTGCATTCATTTTTGCTAGCGCTCTTTTGTGCTTGAAGCATCGATGTGAAAATAACAAATAACGTAGAAAAGGTCCCACTGATTGATTGATCAAATCAATTCACCCCCATCCACCAAAAGCCTTAATCAATGGACCCTCCCGTAGATGATATGATTGATATTAACTCATTCCTGTTACGGCTACAAATACCTCTCATTATTATTATCTAAAGTAGTAGTATTTTCAAAATTATTATTGTGTTTAATATTTATAATGTTGATCTAGATATTACTGGGAAGTTGATCGTGTGGACCTCAAGGGCAGCAATTCGCGGCTTGTTTTCTTTTGTTTTGGTGAATCGAGTCGTCATCTATTTTTTCACGAATATTTTTCTGTAGTGATGAACTGCCAGGGTGGACTATTTCAGGTGGGAACATAATTTTATCTTTGGTAATGACTACGTTCGCAATCAACCTCAAAATATCCATGAAATAAACAATACTATCGAAATGGTTTTTTTTTGTAAGCTAGGTGAGCATCTTGGCGCATTCATTTAAATAAAAATTAAGAATCAACTGTTAATAACTAATATATTATAATATCTTATTTGAAAGCTTTTAACGGCTCAGTGTAACCTTCAAATTGTGCCAAGCCATATGCATTCAGCAGTGCAACATACAGAAAGTAGAAATATATTCTGAGCCAGGTGGATGTTACAGACCCAAACAATTTGTGGGTATCGAATAGTTTGGGATGTTAAATCTAGAGTAGGCGTTTTCACTTGCGAAGTACCTCTAGGATCTTCAAAGTTTGACAAAATGGTAAATGATCAGTTGTCCATCCATTTCATGTAAAGCATTTACTTTATAATCGAACTCACCTCGTTGCAAACTTTTAGTTAGGTTTATGTGTGAGGGCATTAGTTTTCGCATAGCTTGAACAGTTTCGCAGAAATGCATATTTTTGCGTTTGGGCTCTATCAACAGATTGTACGGTGTAAAAAATTATCGAAGGATAGCTTGTGTTGTGCGATTCTGTGATTCCTCAGTATATATTCTCAATACAACTCGCTAACCAAGTGTTTTTGTCGTCGTGCTATATATTTTCCCAGAGTATATGTTGCAATTGTAAACGTATCCGCTTCCATCGCAGAACATTCAAACTTTGTATCCTCTTTTTGGGCATATATTGTTTGAAAATGCTTCTATCTTTGAATTTAATCATTAACTCATCAAATAGTTCAAAACGCTTTTGAAATTCCTCAAGGAGTAAATCCAAATAAATTTCCACTTTGTACAATTTATTGTAGTTAGGTGATTCTCTTGGTAGCATAACGGAAGTGTCGTTCAAATAAACGTGGCTGAGAAGCCGTTTTACTTCGGGTCAAAAATAAATGCATCAATAAATTCTGTTCAAGATGACCAATAATCCCGATAAGAAGGAAGCGTTTTTGTTTCTATCAATTTCATTCCTATGTAAACTTGATTTTCACTGGCCTTTGTCGGAATGTAAGATTAAACCAACTGTACGGCATACAAATTAGATTGAAACAAAATACGCGCGATTGTAGTAAAAAATTGCAGATTTTGAGGCCAGATTTTTACTTATGATTCATGAACCGTAATAAATTAATGAAAGAAATTGGTGGGTCAACGGAATTTTTTTTCACCACTGTGAAGATGTTTCTAACCGCAGAATAATATAAACCTTGCAAAACATATAGTGCAACTTCACCTTCGTTACTTTTCAAATTGTCCACCGAAGCCTACATGACACATATTGAACAGTACCACTTTACGAGGGATCTATATCCTAGAACTCAGTGCTTACATATGAATTCGCTACGGGAAGAACTGCGTGATTTTGAAGGAACGTTTCGATGTTTATCCAATTTTTAAATTCATTTTCAGGATCCTGTTGGTTTTCCGATTCTTTACCTAACGGTATCAAGTCATCCTTGAGAAGAAATTACCTTATTTCTTTGTCAGAAAATGTATTTGTATTTATTTCGACAGAAAAGGTATTATAACCAGAATTTGTGCGATGGATACTTTTGGGCACAGTTTGCAGCAAAATAATGACTTAAAAATAATGATTTTCTCCCGAAAATACTTTTGTAATTCAGCTTTTTATGAGTCGATGATTTTTGCAAGCAGAACAGCGTGGTTCTACAAAAATATAACAAACAACAAACATGCGATCCGGTTTACTCTCAAAAGATCTCTTCTAGTGTGAACTAACGAGCTCTATCGATTACAACCATATGAAGAAGAGTTCTACCAGCGGAATAATATTATAGCGTTACCGTTGCCCAATTAAACCTTTGAAAATTTAATAAAGTGGTATAAAAATCATACCACCGTTTCTGAAGGGTTAAGGCATAACGTAGCTATAGAAGGGCGTCGCAGCAGCCTTAGACTTCTGCTTACGAGGGTAATGAGCTCTATTTTGCTATATGCAGCTCCTATCAGGGAGAATGCTTTAAGTAACTCCTGCGCGAGGAGCACCATCACCTCAACATATTGACTTAGTGCTGTGAGGGTCTGCTGCGGCGGATACAGGACAGTGCCTTCCGAAGTAGTATGTGTTTTTGCTGGAAAGATTCTTGCCAACGAAATGCGTTGCATTTAGGAGGCAAAACGGCCGAACAGTATAACACCGATGACTGGATTGTGCAATGCGACCAGTTAACAAAGGGCCGCTGGAAGCATAGACTTATGAGTGACCTGCAGGACTGGGTGGGTAGGAAACAAAGCAAAGTCAATTTCTACCTATTTCAATTCTTGAATGGCCATGGGGATATCACGAGTACCTCCTCCGCTCTGAGCGCAATTTGTTACCACAGCTGCATTGTGTGCAACAATGTGCAGGAAACACCCGGGGACATATTTTTTAACTGCTCGAGGTTCAGCCATGAAGTGATGTTCTGAGGCTGGTGCCTGCCTGTTTGCGTTGAAAACGTAGTTATCGAAATGTTGCGAACAAATAATATCAGGAAAAACGTACTCATTTTACGTTAAGGAAGTTATGTTAGAGATAATGTCTACCGAGAAGGCATGGAAAAACGTATAAGCTAAAGTGCATCCTGTCCCGGCATGTCTTGCTTTTTGGCGATTCTTCGGAGTAAAGGCAGGGAGAGGGTTGTGGTTTAGTGCGTTTAAAGTACCACACTATTATTCTGGGTGTTGCCTATGTTGGTATTTTCGTGGGAAAGATTCCACCGTAAAAAAGCGTTCAACGTACCTTCATTTCGGTAGACGCGCGCCATTTCTTCGAATCGAATATCATAGCAAATGCCAATGCCCACTTTCACACCTTCAATGTTGACTATCGTGAACTCGTTGCCCGCAGATAGTACGTCGGATTCTTTGAATCGAATGCCCCCGGCAATGTCTATATCAAACAAGTGCATCTACAGGAAGTAATAGATCAAGTGCGTTATCAGCGATTATGTAATGTACACAAACCTTGCGATGTTTGCCGATTAGTTCGCCCGTCGGAGACCAAACCGTACACGTGTTGTACACCGAATTGTCGACTCTCTCGGGAATGGTTCCGCCTATCAAGTAGATGCCCTGTTCTTTCGCCACAGCGGACAGTATCTGGCTGGTGTAGCCGTAAGGAATCGATTCGGCGTATTCTG
Organism: Oxycera nigricornis; assembly: GCA_963942545.1. NCBI lineage: Eukaryota > Metazoa > Arthropoda > Insecta > Diptera > Stratiomyidae > Oxycera > Oxycera nigricornis. The sequence goes on along the minus strand of OZ012660.1, from coordinate 48,605,893 downwards.
CGAAGTACTTTGTCCCGTACGGACAGTTGAAGCACTCGGGCAGAGCCACAACGGTTGGTTTTGATTCTTTCACCAGGTTAATGATTTTATCAATGGCATTTTCTACGTTTTCCCTCTTGTTTTTACCAACTTTCAACTGTAGAATCCCAATACGTAAAGCTGAAATAAATGGGTGTTATGCGGGGAGTATCCTGATACGAAATTCTACTTACATCTGGCTAATGCGCTCATGTTGAAATAACGAATGGAGGTCCGTGCCAGCAAAAGAACACAATAATCGCCAATTGATTAAGACTGACTGCGTCACTGGCCGGACCTCACCCGGTAAACAATAGTGATAAGAAACGTCAAAGTTGATGCGATAAGATAGTAGGTCGGGTGTCTTTTGTAGTCCACTGTTTTGTTCACGAGGCCATAGCGGCCATAGCATAAAGTTACACACGAGGCTTTTAGCCAGTGCACATGTCATATTTTGGTTTGTGTCACGCTTGTGTGTATTTGAATTTTCCGAATTGTCGGTCGTAAAATTGACTATTAATTTCATTAGTTTTAAAGGAAATTGGTTTTTCAATGGATATCATTGACAAAAGGGAGGATTTTCTTGGGATGTGTTATTTTGAAAATGAGTTATGATTCGGTTCAAACATGACTAATTTCTTTCAACTGAAACAGTTGTGGCTGGAATGGTTAAAATGAATATTACGAGCCCATGGTAAATAGAAATAGAGGTAGTCTCACTTTTAAATCGTCATCCTATTTCGCTGGCACATTTCACGCACCTACGTCATGGATTCGATGAAATTAGGGCTGCCAAAGGAGCAAATCGGAGACGGCGCATATGGCAAGACAAAATATAACGACATGTCACATTTGATTCAGTCGTTTGGAAAATGCCACATATTAAAATTTAGAAAATTGTCAGGCAAAAATAAACGAATAGGCACTGTAATCAATATAAAAGCTTAGGGAATAAACAAATATTCTCTAGAGAATATTCAAATTGTTGTAACGTTGCAAAATCAAAGAAACTCTTAAAAAGCGAGCGCACGGGATGTGTGCTAGTATTTACGAATTTTGACGTATGTAGTAAGAAAACCCAACGAGTCAATAACAAATTGCACTTTGATTCTATAAATACGATAATGAAGTAGACAATTCAGTAAAAGGAATCGTCCCCGGCTTATTCTGGAAAACTCATGTCCTTATTGTAGGAAACACGCATGTGGGTGTTTTTAATAAACACAATAATAATAACGCTTTGTCGTGCAGAATATGCAATATGTTTATCCTTAGGAGACAACATTTATGAACACAAAATTGAAATGTAACAACTTTACAAATATTTTTTTGTCTGTTACAAATATTTCGGTGTAAAATGTATACTTTTTACACATTCTTATGCAAAATGTGCACATCAACTATCTTTTCCTTCCAATGCGTGTCACTCCACGCAGCAGGTAAATCACATCTTGTTTGCCGCAAAGTGTTGCTGAAATTCAAACTAGGCAAAATGTCATAAGTTTTCACGCACCCTACGTCATCATAGCTTCGGAAGAGATTACCTTGTCGTCCATATAACTTGTTACAAGCCTATATATTTTGAAAAAGACTGCTACGTTAATCGTTGAAAAAATAATGCATTTCGGACAAACTAAAATTATAAAAAGTATGTTTTTAACGCGAGTCACGTCAAAAATCTTTAAAAAATTTTTTCCTCGGATGAACTCATTAAATTAGAAGGTAATTTGTTAGAAAACGCTCTATTTTTTGAAGTGTCAAATATTTAAATAAACTCTAGTTCCTTCGCTAGCATAAGAAATGCAAACAAACGTCTTTTAATTTCTGCGCTCCTGCATTACGCTTTTAGTGCAATCTCTGTCGTGTAATTTACTATTACAAAAAAATTGCTTCTAATATTTCCGTTGTCTAAAATCTTTCATGTACTCAATATAAAAAAACAAGTTCATTCTGAATATTCGTGTGTCCCATGAATATGTTGTTTCTTCTAAGTTTCGATCAGGTTCACTACTACGTTGAATCAAATAAATCAATACTGTTTTGAAATTTTTCTTGTTCAGAAAAATCTTGGATTCGTCAAGTCCTCTAAAAGCAAGTTCCTGTTTCCCCAATAATACCGTACTACTTATATCGTAAAACGATTTTTACTGACATTTTCATTGTATTTTTCATTGAAACATATTCAAATTTAGATATGTATGTACGTACTCATCCGTTTAAGATTCAACAAGTTTTAAATAGTTTTTAAGATACTTCATTCAATTTAATGGTTCTCAAAAAATGTTTGAAGTCGGGATATACAATACTAGTGTAGACGCTTTTCATTCTTTTGAATAAAAAGCCAACAATACAAATGTTCTTTCAAATTACTTCCACCAAGCCATTTATCAGCACCGTACCAATTTATTTAGAAGGATCGCTTATGTTGCCGGTCATGTTTTTTTACTACCCTGCTTAGCTGAAGCGTAAATTTTTTTTCTTAAAAAAGCGTTTTATCAATTAAAGAATAATGTGATACAATGTGGTCATAATTCAGATCATATTTTAAATTACAAGACTCGTTCAAATGCCGATTGTGAACTCGGGATTGTCTTTATTGTGAATTTTAAAGACAGTTATTTTAAAAATAAGCGTTAATCTGTCGTTGCTTAATTTTTGTGTAAATAAGCTAAAACACACACATTATATTACTTAGTTCATTTTTTAGCTTTGGGCAATGAAATAGTAAATAATATAAACACTAAATAAATAATTTTTCACCTTCCTATAAAGATATTTACCGGCTTTGCAGGGATGTGTGAGCGAGACAGCGAACCAGAACTAAATCATTGCTGCTGAGGACCATAGCGTAAAAATTATTTATGCTATGCTTCAAACAAAATAGAATTTAGAAGCGAATGAAGGGCTTAGAGTGGCAGCATGAGCAGCAGCCGCGTTCTGTCAGGCGAGTTACGCATATTTGAAACAAAACGAAATTTTGGTTGTTTCGTTGCATTTCAAATTTGTTAAAGCACTAGAGCGCATAATGAGCTCGCAGCTCATAATGAGCTATGTTCCAATGAGACAGTGAAACACCATGTGAAGTTCATTGTGACTGACAATAAAACTGCCATAAATACTAGGACCAAAGTGGTAATAACTACAGGAGAGGTAAATCAGCAAATTTGATGGGCCAACTTTTATGAGTGTGATTATGACACTAAAACTAACTTGACATTAAGGAGGTACATGGCATGAGAAAGGAAATTTGCAAATAAAAGGCGGGAGCGAAAAACTTACACAAGCTTTAAACTTATAAACTTCGGATGCACTTATGAAAAGAAACTTCTGCCGGCCGAGAATGCGATTAATTCGTGCAACAAGCCACAACACCTTTTATCAATACTTGCACATAGTTCTCAGCTTTAAATGAGGTTACTACACTGTTCGTCGATTGTGTCACTCTTCACTAATTGATAAGAAACATTGTTAATATCGAAAGGTTTTATATCAAGAATATATACTTATCTAAAATACTCGCGCGAAATGCGAAACTCTCTCGTTTGGTGTACTATCAAAGCGACAATACAGATCATTTAACAATTATAGACATGACGTCAGAAGCTGAAAGTTGACCCACTCGCATAGATGCTTCTACACGGATATCACATACCATACCTGTAGTTTTTCTGTTCCATGACTTCGACACGATATAGCTCATGTGCTATTGACACACTACAGCTCATAATGAGCTGCCGGCAAGTAAGCAGAATCGATGTCATTAGAAATTTAATGAAGTAAAAAGTTTACTGTTGCAAGTCCCATCTATGCGCAGACCAAATGAACCAGGCGCAATTTCACTTGTCAATTCGACGTATGACAGTGAATTTCGAACAATTTGTAGGTAATTACCATAGGGATGCTCTTAATAGGCTGTGTTTTCGGCCCGGAAGTAAATCAATTCGCAGTTGTTTTTCACCTTTTAATAGTTTTAATGACAGTTAAATTGCCAATCACCATTGAGTACACATAGTGTGTCACTACCTCATTAGATCCAGCAACTTATTATGAACTCTAGTTCGTCGTTAGTATAAAACTTTCAAAGGTGAAAAACAACTGCAAATTGATTTATTTCCGTGCCGCGAACATCGGGTGCATACTTATATAACCTTTTAAAAACGCCTCTCCGGAAATTATCTTCAAATTGTTCGAAATTTGCTGCCATATGTCGAATTGACATATTGCATTAATCTTTTATTCGTCAAATCGTTCAGAGCGGTAGCTTTCGCAGACTTGCCACTCGTACGAGGAGTATTGCTATCACATACATAAAAGTATAATTTAATTTTGTCAAAACTATAACGTTTATGTTTTTTTTAATCAGCGGATAATCAAGAGCTGAACTTTTAGCCCGCAAAGCTTTTTATTGTTGGCAAAGTATTATTGTAACCCCATGAGCCGTTATAGACTCGACAGGGATTTCTGGAATTTGAATATGACTCTTAACTACGACCTAATCACACTTCCGTTTTGAATTGTTACTACACTAACACGGTTATTATACATTATCACTAATTTAGTTGTATTTGATTATTTTCAATCGTTTTCATTCTACGCGTCTATTACTCGGTACACATACACGTGCCGTAAGAGTTTTTAGTCACTCTACGATTCAACCTAGAATCTATTGTGTCCGCGATTGTGAACTCGTTCACCACGCTTTACTTTCAACGATTACTCGAACAGCTTTCCACAGTCGAGGCTCAATTATTATTTAACTTTTCGGCGTGGACCCGTTCACGATTATGGGGTGGTTGTGATGATTTCGATAAAAGTTCTGTTAACGCCTGAAATTCTGTAGAACTGTATAAGTATGTGTCTTTGAATCAAAATCTTCTAGACAGCTCGAGTAGACTTGCGTAGTTTCTAAGAGCTCCTAGACCAGAAGTGATGTAATTGACTGAATGTTTTTAACACTTTTGAGGGCGGTGGGGACCTTATGATAATATATATTGTTTAAGCCGAATGTTTTATGTTTTAAACGTGGCCTGCTGGCACTCACAGCAAAAAATTTAAAACTGATGTTTTATATTCCACATTCGAGTTAAATTTTCGTGCTCCCAGTCAATGAGTTCATGATGCTGGCGTTAATGGGTTAAACATGAAATATCTTTTGCTACCGTTAAAAACTTAACGGTAGTATTTAGGTGCTCTAGAATGCTAAGAAATTCTCCATTCTGATTAAAACAAAATTGTTTAAACCCATATCAATAAAAAAAAACGCATTCGAACAAACTTGTGAAATTAAACTTTTTCAGCCTCGATTTATTGAAAATGTACTGTAATTTTTAATGTAGTTCATCTCCAATCTGATATCGCGCAATAATTCGTTTTGTTTCTTATACTACCGTTACGCCGCGATTGTCAATAAAGCCTTCATTATCATATTGTATTGGTTGCAAGGCACTAGTAATTTGAGACAACATGTACCAAACGCTGTGGTCACGACTTTACCGACAACTTTACGAGCATAACACATTAAATTGTCCACAAAGTTTCTCACAGCGAATTTTTTTTACAACGATTCACGATTCTTATTTACTTAAGAAATAGTGTGAATTTGCTGTAGGCTTCAGAATTGGGTTATTCGAAGTGGAGCTGCTACGAAGACCTATTTATTGGGGACCAATTATGTATATACATAATATGAAGTTGAATATGGATATTAAGGAAACTATTGATGTTTAAAAGTTGTTTTCAAATATAAATTATTGCGAAAACATATAAAAAATGAATTTATAGTTTTTTAGCATCATGGAGCATTTAAATCAATCCCATTTATCTACGATTACTAGTTTCTTTATCCCAAAATTTTCATGTTACCTGATTGCAGATCGTTTCCCAGCATGTGAAATTCAAGTTTTCATTGCGATGTTCAGCATCTTACAAGTGCTTTTTTCAATAACGTACAATTGCGGCAACGAGTGAAAAGAACATGAGATTGCCTACAGTGAGCCTGGAAGTAGACATTCCTTCTTCACTAATTTCAAATTATTCACGTATTATGAAATTTAACGACATTTCGAACCTCGAAATGACAAATTTTTAAGTCTCGATCAACTCTGGTCCATCTTATCTTTTTTGAACGAGACTGTTCGCAACAACAAGCAAATAATGAAATACTTAGTCGTGCCATAAATTCTGTCACACAATTTCAAATGCGCGCTGTATCAGAAATCACCCTGGAACTGTACCGTTATGTTACAATTTATAACAAATGAACTGTACGGCGTAATATTCCGATCAGTTTGGTTTGGTTCATATGAAGGCTTATCGTCGGTCAACAGCCCACATGTTGACTCCACGGTTAAAGGAAATAAGATTGGGAAGATGCAAGCGTCTCTTGCTTTGGCACGCAACTGATGGGCATGAGAACATCCTCTTTACCGATGAAAAAAAATTTACTGTGGAGGAAGTTTTTAATAAACAAAATGATAAGATTTATTCAACATCATCAGAAGAAGCTAAAAAAAACGGTTCCCAGAGTGCAACGAGGCCATCATCCAGCTTCTGTAATGGTTTGGTGGGGTGTATCCCATAAAGGTGTCCCAACACTCCATTTTCGCGAAAAAGGGAGTCAAAACTGGTGCGGCGGTGTATCAAACCAATGTGTTAGAAGGTGTTGTGGAACCTTTATCGTTCACTCTCTTCGGTGGACAACATTGGGTGTTCCAGCAAGACTCTGCTCCTGCTCACAAAGCAAAGAGCACACAGGAGTGGCTACGCAACAACATTTCTGCTTTTATTGCATAAGAAGATTGGCCATCCGGGAGTCCAGATTCAAATCCGCTGGATTATGCTTTGTGGACAGAGTTAGAGAACAAGGCCTGTAGAACTCCCCACCGTAATTTGGATAGTCTGAAAAATCCTTGGTGAAAGCAGCAAATGAAATATCGTTGGATACAGTGCGTGCCACTATAGACCAGTGGCCAAAACGTTTAAAAGCTTGAATAAAAGCAAAAGGAGGTCATTTCGAATAAAGTTAATATTATTTAATAAACAATACCATACTAAAATAAATTTCTTTGAAATAAACATATTATCTTTTATTTCTTAGATTTCATGCTACTTTAAAGTTGTGACAGAATTTATGGCACGACTAAGTAGTGGCACTATGTCAACAAATACTACTGCGATGGCAATTGGCTGCACAAATTAAGGATGTGTAGGACAAAAAATATCATCTGAAGGACATGCATCAGTGATTCAAGCATCGATATTGTCAATAACTGAAGATGAAGCACATTTTTTAAGAATACCAAAAGTACAGTACGCGCCAGCAAAGCAAAATCAAAGGCTGTAAGAAATCAAATTTTCTGAGGAGCCTTCATACATAGATATACTTGTGAAATCAATAATAGGGTTGAGCGCGACGCGAAAAATGGCGTAGATCCATCCTTGCGCCTGTTGTGATGATTTAAGCAACAAATTCTATTTGTTTTGCGTTAAAACAATCTTAATTTATGGGTGGATTATATAAAAAAAGAAAAAAGTTGTTGGCAGTAATGTGTGATTCCGAGAGCCTGATCTGTTGAGCTGTCCGCCTGTTCCTGAGGATGTTGGACGGCAAATTAAACTGTACCTTACAATTTATTAATTTTTGATTCAACGAGACCTCGAGCAAGCAAAGTTTTATTTGCATTTGCTAGTTAAAAAGTTATACATAATATTTTGATTTTTATACTATTTTTATATTTCGCAGAATTTTTTTTACTATCAGATGAATTAAAAGAAAATCTCTGCGACATTGATCTATATTTTTTGGAATCCTGTAAAAGAATTTTGAAAACGTTGTTTCGTTAACTATTCGTGGGATAGATTTTTACCCAAATATCAATTTCCACCTCAATTTTGCAAGATATTGTATACTTAATTAAGTTTTTGAGTGAAATACAACACATTTCTTATTTTTATTCAAATTATTTTTCATTGTTTTACACAGAGTTATTACAAAGAAAACGGCTTTTTTCAAGCCAATCATTGTTTTTCAGTAAAAAATGGAGTAAGTGCGGATGTGCGTTTGGAATTATTTTTTGTCTCAATTATCTCGAGAACCAAGATCAGATTGACGTGGGACTTTCATTCGACGCGTAATTACGTCATTTAAAACTGATTGAGTTTTCAGCAAAATCGGTTGAGCCGTTTTTTATTTAGGATGAAAAAACTGAAAAATGACAAAAAATTGGTTAATTTTGGAACTGTTGAAACGCACCAATTCGTGCAGTTCTCAAATACCTTCATAGTAATATTATTATTATTGTGTGTTTCAGCAAAAAAATTATCAATGTTGTAAAAAGTGTTATTTCAAAACAAATCAAGATTAATTTATAGAATTCCAAACTTATATTATGAGGTTTGGGATGTGTGATGCTAATGCATATAAAAATTGGATATTGTTATAAATAATTTAATATTGTCATAACAATTGAATATTGTTAGTTATAATATGATTATTATTAATAATAATTAAATACCCACAATAATGATTGTGGATTCCGCGGCCATGATGGAGAACGCGGTAGAGGGCGAGGAAGACGACAAGAAGGATGACAAGGAGGTGGACGAGGAGGAGAACGAGGTTGACAAGGCCTTGGTAGAGGACGACCAGGTGGGGAGGCATCTTCTTCTACCAAAGCTTTTATGGTTAGATAAAAAATTACTCAAAATAATAAAAGTAATTATAATAATTATTAATAATAGTAATTATTAATAATAGTAATTATTAATAATAGTAAGTAATATTGAAAACAAATTATAGCTTTTTTATTCATTTCACTGGGAAGTTAGTCGTGTGGGCATCAAGGGTCGCATTTAGACCACATTTTTTGAAAATTGTATCCAGAGACGATTCTTTCTAGGCAACGATTTTTCTTAAATTTAAAATTTCACTGTTTATTTTAAAGACTCATTGAGTTTTGGTCAATCAAATGCTATGAAATAAAATATGGTTTTGAATTTTTTAAAAGCAAAGTAGTAACATGTTAATTAGATTAAATATGATGAAATCAAATTGAAATTGGTTGTGTTGTAATACATTTATAAAACCCATGAAGATATCTACTTTCTTTGTATCTCGACTGAATGTATATGATATACATTTCGGAAAAAGTTGTTGGTTGGAAAGACATCTCAATTACAGTTTTTTTGAGGAAAAATAAATTATCGACCATTCTACTATACGAACTGTAATTTTTTCAAGCGATATTACGCTAATTTCTCAACAATAGAAACGTGTGTACGAATCTTGTAAATGAATCTAATGTGTGAGAATTTGTGCTCCAAATTAATTTGATGAATGACGGTAAGTGATCTGTTAGGAAGTAACAGCAACAATTTGGAATATATTCAACGAAATTAACTGAAATTTATTCGTCAAAGAAAGGGAAAAATCACCTTACATGCTCGGCGAAGGTATCGTTGAATCATAAATAAATAAATTATAAGGTATAGTTTAATTTGTCGTCCAGCCACATGAATATTGTGTTGCGTGTTATGACAATCCACTCTGATAGACGTGCTAATTATTATACCAACAAATATAAACTGGATTCGGTGAATCCATTTCTGAGATGCTATTGAGTTATTTAACATCTTCGGCGACAGACGGGCGGCTTAACATATCAAGTCTTCGGAATCACATATTATGAATATTCGGTAATAAAAAATCCACTTAAAATCGTGCGCAACAATATCCCAAAGCACTTTTAATTTTTGAATTTCAGCGTGATATTAGTAACGTTGATAATGATTGAAATTGTTCAAGTAGGGCAAGCAGGACATGTTAAGTATGAAAACGAAACAATAGTGTGGGGACCGCACAATAAACCGAATCGCGAAAAACGGTTTATATTATGGGAAAATGGAGGTGTTTGTAAGGTAAAAATCTTTTTAAAGTAACTGTGGTACGAATTGATGGCTGCTTCCTAGTTGATTGCTGGATTTCTATATCCAATCGATTTTGGCGATAAGAAACCCTGGCGGAATCTCAATTGTGGATATAATTTACAAGCGCAATTTGCAGTGCCGCAACAACCTATTTACTGGTGGGACAAGTGGAGCGGAAGATCCTTGGTAGAGGCTAGGGAGCAATATGACAAGGATGGAAGCTTTGTACCGGATGAATCGAGACGTCTTGCATATGCTTTGATAGAATATTATGCCAATCGAATGGGTAAAAATGGCAAAAAATGTTTGCTACGAGCTATTTGTGATAATGCGAAAGTTGACAAGACTGACGGTCTGGTCGAGGATATCCTACAAGCAGTTTTAACGTAAGTCAAGTCTAATGGAAAAATGTGCAAGAAATGTTTGAATGTACACAGTTACCATTGGTTGTTCTTGGAAAGAGTTGGGATAACTTACCCTCAGAGGCCATTCTGGGTTGCGCTCACCCACAGATGAGATCTATGACACGGAAGTGTTGCTGAGGGTTTCATCTTAATTAATGGAAGTTTTGAATGTTTGTGATTTTTCGAAATTTTGATTGTAATATTCTTTTTTTATCGTCGTTCAACGCTTCGATTAACATAAAAAGTTTCATTTTTGTCAATTACAAACGGAACTTTCAAACGTTCGGTAACCTGCAAAAGTATGACCGCTGCGAAATAAGCTACTTAAAAAAGGCATATGCAAACTAGCGGGACAGAAAAGTTCAATAAACAAAAAATATACTCTAGTTTCTAAAATGTTGCGTTCTAAGAAGCTACTGTGGTTTTTATTGCCGTTATTAAATGAGTATGAGCAACAAAAAATCAGTATGAATTGAAACATGGCTAGAGTTGCCCCAACATATTTAAAAACCATTTATGCGTAAATATAATTTCAATATAAGTGTGTAATTATTTTAACTAGAAACTTACATTCAGAAATATTTTTATTGCTATACACTCTACAAATGATCGTCAAACAAAAAGGAAAAAATCAATAAAAATTCAAATTCTATAGGCCAGGCAAAGCCTACGATCAGGAATACCAAGATGCCTATACAGCCGGAAGATATGGTGTAGTTTGTACAACTTTATATCCCGAGTGTCCAGAAGGTGAAGGAATTTTCGATGATTTATTAGTGCATAAAGTATTTGATCCGCTAGTCTCGCATTTTCCACAAAGTCCCCGCTTGAGGTGAATTTTATTAGTAAATAAATATGTACTAAGTGAGCATACTTCATGAATAAAAGCTAGCTAAGGAATTTTTGTCTCAAACTGAAAAAAAACGTTTACGCTATAAGTTTGAGTTTTCGTTCAAAAGTTACAACAAGTTAAAGTGTTAAATATTACTAGAGTCATAATTGTTACAATGAATTTTAATAAGGGATTTAAAATATACACGACAGAAAGCTATTCTGGTGGATATTGAATCGATTAAAATTGTTAAACAAGTGGTAATTATTTTGCAAATTAATCAAAACAGTGAGCATAATAGTGATGAGTTTGAAAGTGTAATGAAAAAACTAATAAGGATCGTTGGACAACATAAATAATGATTTCAGCTGATATTCGTTATGAAAATTCCTTGATTAAATGAAAATTAGTGAAACGCAATAACGATAACGAATAAAAAGTAATCATTAAGTATTTTGTATTCGCTACTTGAAACGATTAGAAATTTTGAATACTCATTTTGAAATGTATTCGGTATTAAACACAAGTTTATTGACTACTTGGAATCGAATTCGAATCCACACACACTCAAGTTTCATATTCTGCTTCTTATTCACAGCATTCGGTTATGGTAGCATGATGATGATGTGACTGTCTGGTGCAGACGCTTCAGCCGGGTTGTTGGGAATGTTTTATTCCTTACGTTGATGATCAAGTTAGCGTAGGGATTAAAACAAACAACAGTCAGATGAATTTGTCGTGAACAGTGCTATAGATAAATTTGGCGTGAACCGTCGTGATTCCAAATATTGATCAAATTTCTTTCCCCACATTCCAGCTTTTTTTTTTTAAAAAATAGCTAATAATTTCCCTTCACCATAGATTACTTTTGAAAATTTTGAGCATATATAGTATACAAATACATAATTTAAAATTCAATTCATATATACGTATGGTGTAGGTGGAAAACAGTGTTGCAGTCTTTCGAAACAGTAATTTATTTATTACATAGGTTTTAAAATGACTGACAAATTTGGAAGAAAAAGAAGTAGCGTTTGGTTATATTTTTCAATGGCAGGAGAAGGGAAAGCCACACATCCTATCATACAAAGGAGGGGCAATTTCAAATCTCATAAAACATATCATATCAAAACGGAACATCCAACACGAGAAGTAGGAGAAAGATACGCAACTCGACGCCTGGAGACAACAGCTTCATTAATAGTAAATGGCGATGTCGAAAACTGTCCACCTACATCCGAAAATTGTCCATCTATGAATATTGTGTTGTGTATTATGACAATGCACTCTGATTCGCATGCTAATTATTATACCAACAAATATAAACTGGATTCGGTGGATCCATTTCTGAGATGCTATTGAGTTATTTAACATCTTCGGTGACAGGCGGACGACTTAATATATCAAGTCCTCGGAATCACATATTATGGATATTCGGTAATAAAAAATCCACTTAAAATCGTGCGTAACAACATCCCAAAGTACTTTTAATTTTTGAATTTCAGCGTGATATTAGTAACGTTGGTGATGATTGAAAGTGTTCAAGTAGGGAAAGCAGGACATGTTAAGTATGATAACGAAACAATGGTGTGGGGACCGCACAATAAACCGAATCGCGAAAAACGGTTTATATTATGGGAAAATGGAGGTGTTTGTAAGGTAAAAAGCTTTTTAAAGTAACTGTGGTACGAATTGATGGCTGCTTCCTAGATGGTTTTTGGATTTCTATATCCAGTCGATTTTGGGGACAAGAAACCCTGGCGGAATCTCAATTGTGGATATAATTTACAAGCGCAATTTGCAGTGCCACAAGAACCTATTTACTGGTGGGACAAGTGGAGTGGAAGATCCTTGGTAGAGGCTAAGGAGCAATATGACAAGGATGGAAGCTTTGTACCGGATGAATCAAGACGTTTTGCATATGCTTTGATAGAATATTATGCCAATCGTATGGGTAAAAATGGCAAAAAATGTTTGCTACGAGCTATTTGTGATAATGCGAAAGTTGATAAGACTGACGGTCTGGTCGAGGATATCCTGCAAGCAGTTTTAACGTAAGTCAAGCCTAATGTAAAAATGTGCAAGAAATTTTTGAATGTACACAGTTACCATTGGTTGTTCTTGGAAAGAGTTGGGATAACTTACCCACAGTGGCCATTCTGGGTTGCGCTTACCCACAGATGAGATCTATGACACGGAAGTGTTACTGAGGGTTTCATCTTAATTTATGGAAGTTTTGAATGTTTGTGATTTTTGGAAATTTTGATTGTAATATTCTTTTTTATCGTCGTTTCTCGCTTCGATTAACATAAAAAGTTTCATTTTTGTCAATTCCAAACGGAACCTACAAAAGTATGGCTGCTGAGGATTAAGCTACTTAAAAATGACATATGCAAACCAGCGAAACTAAAAAGTTCTAATAAAAAAATAAGTTTCTAAAATGTTGTGTTCTAAGAAATTTGTGTGGTGTTTAACTCCGTTATTAAATGTGCATATATTTTACGCGAGAGAAAAAAATCAATATAAATTAAAACATGACTCGAATTTGCTCGTCAACATATTTAAAAATCTTTTATGCGTAAATATAATTTCAATGAAAATGCGTAATTATTTCAACTAGAAACTTCCATTAGTATACACTACACACATGATTTCCAATCAAGAAGAAAAAATCAATACAAATTCAAACTCTATAGGCCAGGCAAAGCCTACGATCAGGAATACCAAGATGCCTATACAGCCGGAAGATATGGTGCAGTTTGTACAACTTTATTTCCCGAGTGTCCAGAAGGTGAAGGAATTTTCGACGATTTATTAGTGCATGAAGTATTTGATCCTCTAGTCTCGCATTTTCCACAAAGTCCACGCTTGAGGTAAATTTTATTAGTAAATGAATATGTACTAATGGACGTATTTCGTGAATAAAAGCCAACTGAGGAAAATTTGTTTCAAATTGAAAAAAAGCTTGAGTTTTGGTTGTAAAGTTACACAAAGTTATAGTGTTAAAAATTACTAGAGTGATAATTGTTACAATGAATATATTACTACATGTTTAAAATATACACGAAAAAAAGCTATTCTGTTGGATATTGAATCGATTGGAAATGTGAAACAAGTGAAAATTATTTTGCAAATTAATCAAAACAGTAAATATAATAGAGTTTTAAAGTGTAATAAAAAACTAATAAGGATCGTTGGACAAAATAAATAATGATTTCAGTTGATATTTGTTATGATAATTCATTGATTTAGTGAAAATTGGTGAAATGCAAATGCATTTCTGTGAAACTAATTGCAAAAAACAACTGAGAGAAATTATTTCGAATGAATTATTGGTAAAAAAATCTTTTCATGTTTTTTTGATATACAACATTATTTTCCCAAATTTTCTCAAAACAACGCCTGCCGAATATTGTTTTTTCAAAACATTCCCTAAAAATAAATAATTATGTCATTTGATTTTGCTGCGCAAACCTTAGCACAGATAAATAAGTAGCACGGATACTAGAGCGAAAATGCCGCATATTTGTGATACAACAAGTTGTGTGGAATTGTGCACGTGTATTAGTCATCGGTACAGTGTTTATGCTATAGTGCATCATTGAAGTTGCTGCGCAGACATCTGATAAGAATGCGTGGTCGTTTCATTTGTTTACACAAATATTGAAATTGTTTGCGCAGGTATTTGACTTGTATGCTGTCTGTATATAAATCACATTACGACAAATACGAGGAAAATGTAAAGGGAACTGCGAATGGACCCAGACTTAACACTGAGAGAAAACTGTATACAATAAACAATGTGAAAACCCTTGGGTGGGGAATTAAACACAAAAACGATAGTCAAGAGAGATCTATGTGAAACAGACATACAATATGCACGTGTTAAGCAAAGCAGAGCATACTACCGAGAGCTGTTATCAGCTATCCAGTCATTGAGAATTAATAGTACCCTTTTTGCTCTAGGTTTAACGACTAGTTCATCCATAGACTGTGGATTTAACGACTAGTTTATACATGGACTATCACTCCGTCCACAGCCCAACTGTTAAGATTAGCTGAACAAATTGCAAATGACCGTGGATATAAGTACACTTGGGTAAGAAGCGGCAACGTATTTATTATGAGAAATGAGAGTTTGGCTGCAATCAAAGTAAATCATATGAATGATTTCCCACTTAACTATCAAATAATTTAAATAGCTCATCACAATTTTAACATTGAAGATGAAATGCAAAAAATTCACGCAGTGTTAGAGACTGCAAACACTTTTTCAACAGTAATGATTAAGGCAACTTTAAATTGTTTCCCATGAATGCAAGTAGTTTAACATAGTAGTTTACCTTGGATGAAATGTTGTTAATACCGGAAAAGTAAAATGTGGAGTTTTATTTCATAGTATTTTCTGAAACATGGTTAAAATTCTTTGTTTTATACCTATACAAAACGGGTATCAAATTGACAGGTTGGAAAATTTTATCAATCAAAGTAAAGGTAGAAGATATTAATATTAACATAAAAGTATCTGAAATAAATATCGGTAGCTATTGTTACATGGATATTTTCAGCTCTAATGAATTTAATAAATACCTATATGCACCGACAAGAAAACGATTCTTCTTCGATCTTTATTCAGTGACTGTTGAAAGCACATATTACTGATCATTCTAGTACTGTGGCATTTTTTTCTACTTCAAAAGAAGCACTCCATGAAAAGAAGCGTAAAAATACACGAAATGGTTAGTACATTACTGAAAGTTTACTGATCGTGTGTTAGAGTGAAGTTTTGAATTGTTGTCACGTAAATACTGCCGTGTAGTGGTGTGCAGAAAATCTCCCAGACTCCACAAATTCCCGAATCCCACACACCCTCAAATTCCCCTCAATCCACCAGCTTCCAAAATTCTCCAATCCACCAACAGCCCAATCGCCCAGATCCGAAAATTTTGGGCTCGGGGGATTGGTGGATCTGGGGTATTGGATGACTTGGGCATTTGGGGATTGGCTGATCTGGGGACTAGGGGAATGAGAATTTGGGGCATCTGGCGGATTGGAGGACTTCGGGATTGCTCGATTGAGGAATTAGGAGGATTTTTCATTGGGTATTGTTATGGAGTAGTGATGTGCAGAAAGTAATCATTCGTTATTTTCTATTCGTTACTTATATGAATGGAAGTATCGAATACTCATTTCAAAATGTATTCGTTACTCATGTTGTAATGTTGCACAGCTGCTAGGTTGGCCGCCCCTGAGTTGCCTCATGGACGACAAGTCATAACGGGTGTTCAGTCGCGGCAGGCTTCTAAAAAATAGAAAAACAGGAGAGAAAAAATCCCGCTAGCGACGAGATTGGACCGGCGAGAGTCGTTTGGAGCGGTTGATCGGGTCGTGTTGGATGTGCCCAGTTATCCATTTTCGAGAGACGAACGTTTTGTATACTTGGGTGAATACGGAACAAAGAATATCTCCGGAAAAGTTTATGAAAAACTTTCGTGCGATTCCTGAGAAAAACGTCGGTGCTTCGAGTCAAACCAATTAATTTTCGATTTGATTTCAAACAGATTGAAATGTGAACACATGTTGAATTCGTCTTATAATCCATTCCAATTTGTCACTTTAGTAATTTAGGCATCAAAGCCTCGTCGTATGTGCTGAATTTTGTGCGAATAATCCTTTCCGTAGTATGAATGGCTATGACCATGTGAAAATGGATCGTCGAGTCGGACTTGTGAGGTTGGTCGGACGACTGTCGAGAGGTTTCAGTGCGAAAAATCATAGTTAACAAAGTCGCAATTAGAACCAATAAATATATTCATACTTCATTAAAAATAATTGTGAATGAGTTTTGTGTTAAAATTATTTGTGAAACAAAATATCAACAAACTAAATAGAATCCTTTAAGAGAACATTCGACTTTGAAAAACTACATCTAAGATTTGTGCAAAGGTGAATCTCTATCAGGATATTTTTGAATGCTGAATTTTGCAATAACTGTGCGTTGATTCTGACACAGTGACATTTGTTCCGATATAAGCTGAGGTGACTAGTGCGCCAGCCAGAGGAAGCCCCTTTAGCCAGGTGTGGTAAACCCAGTTGTTATTTGGGAGGCGCTCTAATGCAGATTCAAGAATATTTTATCAACTAATTTGATATAATATTATTTTGTTTGTATTTTTAAAAGCTTCCCAACAATGCTTTGAAAGAAAGTTTCATCAAATTTTGTACACGTATTGCAAAAGAAATGAAATTGTTAATATTTTATATATCGAAATGAAAATTTGTGGTACGCAAAAAAAGAATACAGTATAGGAAGAATGAAAAAAAAATATTTTATCAATATTGTCTTTGTAATTTCTAGTTCTAAAGAAACATGAATAGGTTAGATTCTAATTGAGATCAAGTTAAAAATGAAAACTAAAAACAGTTATATAAAATATTGATTTTATTTTTTTATAAACTATGATGTAAGACAATTTATCGATTTATGATTATTATTGCTGTAATTGTTCTTATTATGATACGGAAAAAACATGCAAAAATATAAAAACTCGAAGGGAGTAGATAATTTTGATGACACGTACCTAATTAAATTTTCATTAAAACTAATGTTATATGATAAGATTAAGTAATATGTAGTTTTAAACAAAAAAAATAACTTGTTGAATGCTGAAAATTGATGGTAATGATGTAGTTAAAAGTGGTCAGGAAAAATATTAGTTAAATTATGAGAAGAACAAACAAATTATAAATATATAAATTAATGGTAACAATAATTAATGTAGATGAGTAAGTGTATAATGCACTAAAGTACCCAGAGTTTCCTTGAGGGCTCTCCCTCTTCAATGACCTCAATTGCCAGCAGATAAAGGAATAACTCGGCCAAGGTAAGTAAATAGATGGACCTAGTGCGCATGAAGTATGCGACTGCGCAAGCGCTGGGTCGAGGTAGGGTGGGACCAGGCAGACACATCTGCTCACCAGGCGAGCTCCACTGAAGTTCGGATTCTAAGCGGGAGTGACACTGCCACCCGAGAGAATTGTTTGCTCGTGCCGTAGTAGGTTTTTTTTCTTTCTCGTCTATCGCCGGATCTATTACGCGAATCGCGATTAAAGTAGCTGATGTGTTTACTCTCTCGGGTAGGTTTTGGATCGCGGTATTCGGGTTCTCGGTGCGCGCGGGATTTTTTTTGGTGGAACATTGTAGAGTAAAGTAGAAGGTATAGCCTCAACTTAGAGAATATTTGTGGATGAAATTACGTAATCGGGCAAGTAGATGGCTGAAACTTTGTAAATGAGATTCGGGACCTGCTAGAGAAACGTACCCACGACGTTACGCGCCGAACTGAGTTGGCTTGCCAGCAGCCATCGAATCTCTGTAGCCAGGTAGAGGCCGGACTCGAATTAGTCAGAAGGGTTCGTTGCTTCGTCCCGGGGACTTCACGTCCGTCAGGTCAACAGTTACAAACCTATTTGCCTTGAAATTTCCAAGCGATACCGTTCGCCAACCAACTTTCATTTTCCTCATTTCATTACAATGTGTAAAAGTAATCATTAAGTAAAAAAGTTACAACAAGTTAAAGTGTTAAATATTACTAAAGTCATAATTGTTACAATGAATTTTAATATGAATTTAAAATATACACGACAGAAAGCTATTCTGGTGGATATTGAATCGATTGAAATTGTTAAACAAGTAGTAATTATTTTGCAAATTAATCAAAACAGTGAGTATAATAGTGATGAGTTTGAAAGTGTAATGAAAAACTAATAAAGATCGTTGGACAACATAAATAATGATTTCAGCTGATATTTGTTATGAAAATTCATTGATTTAATGAAAATTAGTGAAACGCAAAACGATAACGAATAAAAAGTAATCATTAAGTATTTTGTATTCGTTACTTGAAACGAGTAGAAATTTTGAATACTCATTTGAAATGCATTCGGTATTAAGCACAAGTTTATTGACTACTTGGAATCGAATTCGAATCCACACACACTCAAGTTTCATATTCTGCTTCTTATTCACAGCATATGACTGTCTGGTGCAGACGCTTCAGCCGGGTTGTTGGGAATGTTTTATTCTCTACGTTGATGATCAAGTCAGCGTAGGGAATAAAACAAACATCAGTCAGATGAATTTGTCGTGAACAGTGTTATAGATAAATTTTTCGTGAACAGTCGTGATTCCAAATATTGATCAAATTTCTTTCCCCACATTCCAGCTTTTTTTTAAAAAAAAGAGATAATAATTTGCTTTCACCATAGATTACTTTTGAAAAATTTGAGCATATATAGTACACAAATATATAGTTTAAAATCCAATTCATATATACGTATGGTGTAGGTGGAAAACAGTGTTGCAATCTTTCGAAACAGTAATTTATTTATTACATAGGTTTTAAAATGACTGACCAATTCGGAAGAAAAAGAAGTAGCATTTGGTTATATTTTTCAATGGCAGAAGAAGGGAAAGCCAAGTGTGATTTTTGCAAACACATCCTATCATACAAAGGAGGGGCAACTTCAAATTTCATAAAACATATCATATCAAAACAGAACATCCAACACTAGAAGTAGGGAAAGACACGCAACTCGACGCCTGGAGACAACAGCTTCATTAATAGTAAATGGCGATGTCGAAAACTGTCCACCTACATCCGAAAATTGTCCATCTATGAATATTGTGTTGTGTATTATGACAATGCACTCTGATTCGCATGCTAATTATTATACCAACAAATATAAACTGGATTCGGTGGATCCATTCCTGAAATACTATTGAGTTATTTAACATCTTCGGCGACAGGCGGACGGCTTAATATATCAGTCCTCGGAATCACATATTATGAATATTCGGTAATAAAAAATCCACTTAAAATCGTGCGTAACAACATCCCAAAGTACTTTTAATTTTTGAATTTCAGCGTGATATTAGTAACGTTGGTGATGATTGAAAGTGTTCAAGTAGGGAAAGCAGGACATGTTAAGTATGATAACGAAACAATGGTGTGGGGACCGCACAATGAACCGAATCGCGAAAAACGGTTTATATTATGGGAAAACGGAGGTATTTGTAAGGTAAAAAGTTTTTAAAGTAACTGTGGCACGGATTGATGGCTGCTTCCTAGATGCTTTTTGGATTTCTATATCCAGTCGATTTTGGGGACAAGAAACCCTGGCGGAATCTCAATTGTGGATATAATTTACAGGCGCAATTTACGGTGCCACAAGAACCTATTTACTGGTGGGAAAAGTGGAGTGGAAGATCCTTGGTAGAGGCTAGGGAGCAATATGACAAGGATGGAAGCTTTGTATCGGATGAATCGAGACGTCTTGCATATGCTTTGATAGAATATTATGCCAATCGTATGAGTAAAAATGGGAAAACATGTTTGCTACGAGCTATTTGTGATAATGCGAAAGTTGATAAGACTGACGGTCTGGTCGAGGATATCCTGCAAGCAGTTTTAACGTAAGTCAAGTCTAATGGAAAAGTGGCCAAGAAATTTTTGAATGTACACAGTTACCATTGGTTGTTCTTGGAAAGAGTTGGGATAACTTACCCTCAGAGGCCATTCTGGGATGCGCTTACCCACAGATGAGATCTATGTCACGGAAGTGTTCCCAATGGTTCCATTTTAATTAATGGAAGTTTTGAATGTTTGTGATATTTCGAAATTTTGATTGTAATATTCTTTTTTATCGTCGTTTCTCGCTTCGATTAACATAAAAAGTTTCATTTTTGTCAATTCCAAACGGAACCTACAAAAGTATGACTGCTGAGGATTAAGCTACTTAAAAATGACATATGCAAACCAGCGAAACTAAAAAGTTCTAATAAAAAAATAAGTTTCTAAAATGTTGTGTTCTAAGAAATTTGTGTGGTGTTTAACGCCGTTATTAAATGTGCATATATTTTACGCGAGAGAAAAAAATCAATATAAATTAAAACATGACTCGAATTTGCTCGTCAACATATTTAAAAATCTTTTATGCGTAAATATAATTGCAATGAAAATGCGTAATTATTTAAACTAGAAACTTCCATTAGTATACACTATACACATGATTTCCAATCAAGAAGAAAAAATCAATACAAATTCAAACTCTATAGGCCAGGCAAAGCCTACGATCAGGAATACCAAGATGCCTATACAGTCGGAAGATATGGTGCAGTTTGTACAACTTTATTTCCCGAGTGTCCAGAAGGTGAAGGAATTTTCGACGATTTATTAGTGCATGAAGTATTTGATCCTCTAGTCTCGCATTTTCCACAAAGCCCATGCTTGAGGTAAATTTTATAAGTAAATGAATATGTACTAATGGACATATTTCGTGAATAAAAGCCAACTGAGGAAAATTTGTTTCAAATTGAAAAAAGCTTGAGTTTTGGTTGAAAAGTTACACAAAGTTATAGTGTTAAAAATTACTAGATTGATAATTGTTACAATGAATATATTACTACATGTTTAAAATATACACGAAAAAAAGCTATTCTGTTGGATATTGAATCGATTGGAAATGTGAAACAAGTGAAAATTATTTTGCAAATTCATCAAAACATAATATAATAAAATAACTAACAAGGATCATTTGATAAAATAAATAATGATTTCAGTTGATATTTGTTATGATAATTCATTGATTTAGTGAAAATTAGTGAAACGTGAATGCACTTCTGTGAAACTAATTGCAAAAAACAATTGATAGAAGTTATTTCGAATGAATTATTGGTAAAAAAATTTCTTCATGTTTATTTGATTTACAACATTATCTTCCCGAATTTTTTCAAAGCAACGCCTGTCGAATATCATTTCTTTAAAACATTCCCTAAAAATAAATAATAAAAAAATAAATATGTCATTTTATTTTCCTGCGCAAGCCTTTGCATGATAATAAGTAGCACGGATACTAAAGCGAAAATGTCGCACATCTGTGATATAACGCGTTGTTATCCCCCAAATCCGTCAAACTCCCCAATCCACCAATAGCCCAACTCCCCAGCTGCCCCAAATCTTTCAGCTCCCAAAATCCCTCGAATCCACCAATTCACTAATAACCCAATCCCGAAATTCCCATATTGTGATTGGGGGAATGGCGGATTCGGGGTAGCTGGGAATTCGAGGGAAAATTTCAAAGTTCGGAAATGAAAAAAATGAATGATGCTAATCTAGCAAGCAATAATGATATTTGTCAATATCTTGATAAACATTTCAACACAATTGGTCAAAATTCAACTGCAAATATTCTAGATGAACCTCAATTAAATAATTATGATATCATTGAAAACTTTAAAGAAAATAAAGTTTTTGAAAGTAAAATACTACAACATATAAACAACTTAGAAAGCAAATAAGCTTCAGAACCCGTTAACTATAGCATTGTATTGATTAAGCAAATATTAAAACACATTACAAAAGTCCTTTAACTCATGTATTCAATCTCTCTATAAAGTAAGGAGCATTCCCTAATAAATTCAAGGATGCGATACACTAAGCTGCGGTAAGCTGGTCTAAGAGTAGATGTGATTATTAAGTTCAAAATAATAATGAAGCTGATTAATAATATATTTTAATTTTAGAACTGTTTGAATCTTAAGTGCGTACTCCTAGACCAGCCTAAAGCCAGGGTAAAGAGAAAAATGACAGCAACAATTACAGAAGAATGTCGCTAACCGATAACTTTATTAGAAAAATGCATAAAAACCAAACAGTTTAACACCTGAACAGAAATGGCATTTTAAATGACCGTCAGTATGGTTCTAGAAAACACGTTGGTACTCTCGGGGCAATTTATGATTGAATAACGTGTAAACAGTGCTATAAACTCAGGAAAATTTGCATTGCTACTTTTCTTGATTTTGAAGGGCGTTTAATTCCATTAATAATCAAATTTTAATGAACAAACCGCTGAGAATGGATTTTTATGATGTAGGTCTTAAGCTATTCAGTGCTCAACGATTAATCTGTACTCATAAATAGGACCAAAGGTAGTGTAGGGTACCTCAAATGTTAGAACCTTTATGATTTATCATTGTTTAAACAATTTGCTCAATATACAAGAGATGATCGGAGGACATATAATCTCATACGCTGATGAAACCGCATTTATCTTTACTGGTAGAAGCATCATAGTTTAAAATACCATCGCAACTTCGAAGAATAAAATTAAAATTAAACGTTGATAAACCAAAACCATGATTTTCGGTACATAGAAAGAAAGTGAACACAGCAGCATAAATGTTGAACTAGAGAACTTTAGTCATGAATAAAGCAATTGTGCACAAATATCTGCGATTATTAATGCAAAATAAATTAAATTAAGATTCGCAAACAATATCAATCCGTTAATTTTGCGGTAAAGACATTGAGGAATTCCATTAACCACAATATGATGCGAAATATATATTTCGGACTAATTCAAAGTGTGCTACGACACGGAGTCATTGCATGGGGAAGCACTTTTACGACGACAATCTTACCGCTTCAAAACTTATAAAATAGAATTGTCAAAATTTGGCAAAAAAATATTTTCGACATAAAGGACTGTTTGCATATACTATTATAAAATTTATTTATAAAAATAAAAAGCATAATTTTAACACGAGAAATCAGCTTAAGCAATCTATAGCCTATAGACAAATGTTAAACGGAACTAACGGAAAAACATACCAGCCTACTTGAACCTAAACTGTACAGCAATTGACCTTTCGAAATTATTACTATATTAACTACAGCAAACTATAAATATGTTTTGATAGCATTTTTGAGGTCAACCTCATGCTTCAACAATATGATTTGATTTGAATAAAGTTAATTTTAATTTTATATACATTTAATTTTTTTAAACCTTCGCACTACCACACTTCACTTATGTAAAATAATTAGAACTACACTAGTTTTCACAGTGTGAATGCTTTTGAAAATTTGTCAATCTAAAAAAGTAGATTATTGTACAGGCTACACTGAATGTTACCATGGCTCTCTTCAACAGGATGACAATCCTAACTGAGAAGCCGGCAAATGTAAAAATAAAAATTTTACTAAAAATTTTGCCAAATAAACAAAAACAAAAAAATCAGCAAACCTATGTATATCTATTTATACAATGTCACCATAGCTTACATCTCTTTATTGGATTCATACCTGAGCCCAAAGGACACTGGAATTCCTTCGCGAACTCATCGAAATTTCTCAGTGTTCCCAACACTCGATATTTACCTGGACTATGTGAATCGGTTTCCAATTTGTTTTCAATCGCTTCCGGGCGAATTGTGCCACACCATACTTGTGCAAACCCCAGATAGAACAGCTTTTTCCCCGTTATATTTACTCCTGGCAAAAATTCATTCACCAGCTCATCGGGATGCTCTTTAAGCCATTTTTCATAAGCATGATACGCTTGAGCTAGTCCACCATTATCAGCTATGTTCTCACCTTTCGATAGGGCACCATTTATACTTTTATCGTGCAAAGAATACTGGCTGTACTGGTCGATAAAACAATCACTATGCTCCTTGAAAGCAGCGATAGAATCCTCCGTCCACCACTGCTTCATATCTCCGTGCAAATCGAAATTCCGCCCGGTGTCGTCAAATCCATGTGTTAGTTCATGCCCAACGAAAATTCCGATGCCAGCATAGCTAAGCGCTCGTGGGAAGTCCTTATTGTAAATGGGCGGCTGCAAGACGCCTGCCGGAATAATGATCCGGTTGTTGCTTTGCTCGAAGTATGCGTTAATAACTGCCGGATTTCCGGCCCATTCTTCCTTATCGACCGGTTTGCCAATCGATTCAATCGATCGTTTCGTTTGAAAAATTGCCAAGTTCAGGGAGTTTTGGAAGTAACTCTTGGAAGTGATGTTCAAGCCAGCGAACATTTCATTAAGCTTCGTCGAGTTCAATATTTCGTCGGGATACCCAACAGCTAAAACCATTTTGTTCACCTTTTCTTCTGCTTTATCTCGAGTCGACCGGTCAATCCAGGTGTTCTCCCTGAGAGCGTCACGGAATGCTTGCTGTAGTTCCTGGGTAAGTTTCATCACATCTGTTTTACTGGATTCGTCAAAATGGCGTCGGACAAACATGGCACCCACTGCCATCCCCATCATGCGATTTGTATACTGCATGCACGTTTTCCACTTGGGCAGATCATCTTCTTGTCCAGTCAACAGTTTTGAGAAGTTCGCGTGCAACTTTTCAAACCTACTATCAAGATCCTCGCTGAGTTCCTTCACATACCGCCAAAGAAGGTAGTTGGCTAGTATCCTCTTCTCGGTTATCAAGATCAGGCCCGGAAGCAGTTTCATATATTTTGGAGACAAGAGGACCACTTCTGTTTCCTCAGTCACGTTTGATCCGTAAATTGTTTGCAAGTACTTCATCCAATCGATGTCCGCAAAGTTCGAAATCAGACTGGAGACATTCATTTTGTTGTACATATCCTCCAGTTCCATCCGCTCGGTCGTTGAGGATTTAATATTGGCCAAATTCCGTTCAAACGTAAGAATTTCATCTGCAGTGGTGTCGGCAGCCTCTTCCCCTACACCGAGTAGCATCGTTATTTGCTTGATGAGGTCCTTGTATGCGACCATGTACGTTGAGTTGACTGGCAGTAAATACAGGTCGCGTCGCGTGAGCGTCAAGGTGGGCTCGTCTAAGTAAATAATGTTCGCCGCTGAATCCTTCAGATCACCGTTGCAAGATGTCTGGATCAGGTTATTTGGCATATACTTCGATAGCTCTGCTGCCAAGTTGATCCAGTTAAAGTTGTCGTCAGTCCATCCGGCGGGCAGGGCTGGCCAGCTACCATACTGGCTTAGAAACTCCAACAGTGGCTTCTCTCCACGCTGTGTTCGCGTCTCGCTGTTTATGCAAGACAAGTAAAAGTACTTGGCCTTATCCTCGGCTGAGGACTCGTTATTGGCATCCAGTTCACCACTAGGACTCTCCTCCAGCAGCTTCTTCAGTGAGCTATGTAAATTCTTCTGGAGCAACGAAAATACGTTATATTCGAAATGATCGTCCGGTATTGGATGATTCTTCTCCCAGTTTCCACACGCGTATTGATAGAAGTCTTCACACGGATTGGCCAACATATCCATGTGCAGTTGCATTTTCTTCGCTTGCTCCGTTCGAATTGTCGTCTCGGTAACTTCTTGTGTCGGAAGCACGGATATGTCGATTCCATTCTCGCCATTTAATATCCAATGATCATTTGGTAAGCCATTCAGTTCACCCTCCGAGCTTGCTTGTAACCCGTGTAACTCCCTCGCAACATTTAATCCATTCACGTTAGCCACAAAAGAAAGTGCCTGTAGCAAGGCAGCAATAACACACTTCATTTTTCCACTTATTATTTACAAATTGAATCCAATCAATGGAGAATCTTTATTTCCACGTTACTATCGCGATCGTACCAAATAGAATGTGGCTTTGTGTAAAGATTCATTCGTTGGAAGATAACTGCGAGCTGAAAGGTCAGCAACGTAATGATAACAATTTCTATCTCTTTTTCGGATGTTTACGTACGATGATATGGTTTTAAGCAACAGTTAAGAATTCATTGAGCTTGCCAATTTATTGTTGGGTGACCTAGGAAGTGCTTTGTGCATTCTAGGAAGCGTTTCACTTTGAATGAACTATGTTCATTACCTGAACGGGTAGTAATAATTAAAAGTGATGCAAAGAGTTATTATGTATCGTTCAAGATCACAAGTTGATTTTCATTGAATCTCAATCTTTTGAAATAGTTTTCTGTAACGATACAATGCGGTTGCTTAGCATATAAGGGAGAAGGGGAGACTCGTTCCGGGCGGCATTTTGTCAGCGGCAGTAAATTTTGAAATAAAAATATCAAATAACTTTAAGAGCTTTCCATATATAGTGAAGGAAAACTTCACATATTTTTTTAAAATCTCCCACAAATTACAAAAAGGATAAAAATTTAAATGTAGGTAGTTTTTCTACACCAAACCTGGTAATGAGCTCGCAGCCTATTATGAGTTTGATTTTAATGAGATAGTGACATACTACATGTAACTCATTGTGACTGACAATTGGAATGTCAGTAAAGCTTTAAGCTCTAGATACATAACGTTCACAGACACTCCTTAAAGCATAACGTGAGGTCGATATGACTTAAACCTGATTTCTACTGGATTACGCTATTGTTATTTAATTTTTGGGTTTCGTCTATGAGTTTATGTTTTAACACTTGTTTAAGAAATGAAATAAATTAATCTATAGGTTTGTATTTTATTTGTTTTTCTTGAAAACATTCGATTCGCGTGTGAGTCGTTTTGACTCACGTTATGTATCTAGGGTTAAAGGGTGAAAAACAACTGCAAATTGATTCACTTCCGTGCCACAAACGCCGGGTACACTAATATTGCCGATTAAACGCATCTCTATGGTAATTATCTGTAATTGTTCGAAATTTGCTACCATATGTGGAATTAACAAGTAAATTTGAATGTATTTCACTTGCTCTAACCATAGAAACAGTAAGGTTTTTCCTTGATTAAACTTCTAATGACTTAGTTATTGCTTATTTACCGCGAGATCATTATCAGTCAGATTGAGTGATAATGAGCTGTGAGCACATTATCGGTTGTAGTGTGTCAGTAGTATTATAATACTGTAGTAGTAATCTGGCTGATAATGATCTCGCGGTAAATAAGCAAATTTACACCGTAATGAATACACCACTGTGAAATTAGATGGAATTGAGGGGAAAAACACTTACAGAATGAGAAACATGAATAATATAGCTTTCGCATTTGCTAGAACTGATCGGCTAAAAGACAGCCCCTTCAACAAACCAGCTAACTTTTACAATACACTACCGAACAAAATTAAAAGCATAGCGAACCCAACTTCCATTAAAATGACACTAGAAAAATACCTCCTTCAGGATCAACATTCGAAGTAAGTTAAAAGTACAACCAGCTCCGCAAAAATCAAAGCCAAACATGTAATCAACATCAAACATTTTATAAACATATAATCTGAATTATTAATCTAACTGAAAGGACACTAAAATTCACAAATTTGGTACTATCTCTTATACCGATTCCTAACGTCTGGGAAGTACTATGTCCTAAAATTTTAAATACGGAGAATTACTAATTTTGATGGAGAGAGTGATTGAAGGAAACGGAAGTGGTTTTAGTCGGCATGCCGAGAGGCAGGAGCTGATCGGTATCTTTTGAAGATTTCCACCGTCAATCGTTGAAAAAATGTGTACCCAGTGTTTGTGGAACGGAAATGAATCAATTTCCATTTGTTTTCACATTTTAAAAGTTTTAGTGACAGTCCAATTGTCAGTCACATTTAGCCTGTTTTCATTGAGCGGTTTGAGAGCATGAACGCTCGAAACTGGATTGAATTTCGAGTAATCGAGCGCGTATGTGGATGAAGACATTCAAGCTATACCCGCTCGAAATCGGTCCGACTTGTGTGTTGATTTGCGCGTACATCCATAGATGTGAATTTTTCACAAGTGACAATTTTTTTTTTTTTGGGAGGTGGAAATCTTCAAAAGATACCGATCAGCTCCTGCCTCTCGGCATGCCGGATTTTTACCGACTAAAACCACTTCCGTGTCCTTCAATCACTCTCTCCATCAAATTTTCAGTAATTTTCCGTAGTTAAATTTCAGTACATGGTACTTCCCAGACGATAAGAAATCGGTATAAGGGATAGTACCAAATTTGTAAATTTTTAGTATCCTTTTAGTTAAATTAATCGTTCAGACTATATGTTCATAAATTATTTTATGTTAACTACATGTTTGGCTTTGACTGTATTGGAGCTGATTGAACTTGTAGTTTACTTCGAATATTGATCCTGAAGGAGGTATTTTTTTAGTGTCGTTTTAAAGGAAGTTGGGTTCGCTATGTTTTTAATTTTGTCCGGTAATGTATAACCACCAATTCTTGTCCTTAACACTTAAATTAGTAACTTTATTCCACGGAACTTCATATATTTCTCCTCTCCATTGCTTATTTGTCTCCAGGAGCAACACAGAAAACAAAAACAATTAGTTTTGATAAACGTTACCTACTACCACACACACAAGTCGATCTTTCAAGTTGCATTTGAAGTCGATCCTTGGAACAGGAAACTAACAGGAACGGAACGAACTGAATAAACGCCTATACGTGTGTGGTATCAATAGAGCGCTGTTCATAAGTGTCAAAGGTGCATAAATGTCAAACGGCTTTCATTGACAGGTCTTAACAAAAAGAAAGCAAAACGCGTATTCATCGAAATTTAGTGGTTTTTTACAAATCCTCACCTTGTTTCGAAGTACTATGTGACAAAAACAAGTGATAACCTCGGAAGTAGTTGCCCAAAGAAAACGGTGTTGATAAATTGACGAGACAACTAGTGAAATTCAAGAATTTGCGATATGAAGTGCAAAATTCATGATTGTGAAAATACATCATATTTTCGAAATAAAGGAGTGCATTTTCGTACTTAAGTGCAGTAGATATACACGTTGTTTTCTGTTTAAAAGATTGAGTGCTTTTAAAAGCTGTTTTAATTGAAAATTTAATACATTTATGTGCACTGAAATATCCAATACAAAGAATGACATTTCCCAAAATTGTGTACAATTGACAATCAGTAGCGTTTCAGAAATTTATGAGACGAAATGAATTTTATCAATTATTTATTTCAAATTCGATGTTGGTAACAGCCATAATTCTGCCAAAGCCGGTCCCAAGCCCGGTTGTAAAAGAAAGAGGGTGGCTTTAAAATTTAACAAATTAAGTCTGGTTCTCCCGGTTTTTACTGTTAAAATTAAATATTGAGTGGTTTACTGCAATATTGACGGGAACATTAACTATAGAAAATCATCTTATAAAAAGTCTCGAAGACATATGATTTTAATGTTTTTTGCTGTGTTTAAAACTAAAATTATTAATGTTACATGTATATGAGAACTCATCCGATATGTTCAGAATCTAAAGGTTAAGTGAGTGGGCTGTAGCCTAACATGCATAATTGATTTCGGTTTCTATTTGATATTCATGCAAACTCATTTCAGTGGAGGTCTAAAATTGCCGTAATATATTCTTGAATAATGTTTCGATATGTAAAATTTTTGAAATCTTGCGCCAAAATTTCGGTCCCTCAAATTTTCGATGTTGTCCGCCAATGACAACCAACCACTACATGAAGGTGTCACAAACACATAGTGAAACTGCTACCACAAATTATGTTGATGTTCCACTCCATAGTTACCTCTATTAGTCGATCCCATAAAATTTCCTGACCGTCTCGGCTCGAGCGGGTTCGGTTTACATGTCATTTGAAATTTATGAACATGTATTATGTTGCAAGTCTTCATGAAAACAGGCCTAATGAGTTCCTAGCTGATAATGAGTTGTGAGCTCATTATCAGCTCTGTGTGTCGGTGGTATTATTTTTCTTCGATTTCTCCTCTTGCTAGTTGTCAACGTCAAATACAATCCTCCAAGACGATTGCAGCGCCGTCTTCTTGCCTCGTCGTTCCTTTCCGTGGGAAACGCAAGAAACGTAAATTCTGTAAAGCTGTCAAATTTTATCCAGGCGCTACCGTCGATTGGACTTGTTCCTTGTTTACTCAATAGTTTCTTTGCGTCGCCTCATGTAAATCTTGCACTCACA
The DNA here is from genome assembly GCA_963942545.1 of Oxycera nigricornis. Taxonomy (NCBI): domain Eukaryota; kingdom Metazoa; phylum Arthropoda; class Insecta; order Diptera; family Stratiomyidae; genus Oxycera; species Oxycera nigricornis. Next base: position 48,575,055 of record OZ012660.1, on the reverse strand, counting down.
GCAGAGCAAGCCAAGAATCGCTCACAATTAATTCGATGTTGGATTGTTGATTTCGGGATTGTGTGGGCGGATAAACTAGGTAAGCTCAATTGACACTTCAGCTGTGACCTTGTTACGATACCGAGCCGCATTCCAGAATGTTGCAGCGCTGCTCGCCGAAAAATGTTCGTTGCTGAGGTTTTTCCGTCGGATTACAACAATCTCCTGCTGGCACTGGTGTCGGCTGTTGTTGTTTATTTGGGCTGGCGCACCACATACGTTCGCGAGGAGCGCCTTCACCCCACGGCCGTGCTGATCATCGATAACCATCGTCGGAGGTTCCTCAACTTGCAGCCAATCGTCGAGCCAAGTGGTAAGGATACGTTCCCAAGCGATACCAGATGATGGTATTATCCTTGCATAAATCATTAGTTGTAGGTGAGGCAAATGAACTAAAGAACTCGATCGTCTGCCATCATATCAGGCAAGAAACCTACAGGGCTCATAACTATTTGTAGCTCTGCGATATTAACCTGTTTGATAATGTTATTTTACTGCCGTTGAGAAGTCTCTCTTAGAAAAATCTTCCTTTGTTCCTCACTTGCCAGACTACTTTTAATTGTAAGCATATTTTACAGAATGCCTCCTTCAAAGTAGATACACAAAAAAATACCTTGAAATCTCGATAAAATTTAGAGAAGGGCAAATTTCTTGGCAAAAAAATGAACTGCGACTCTTTAAAGCGCGCACAGATCGTCCGAAAACGTCTTGGCTCGTCTAGCGTGCCACCAAGAATAGTGTGCTTTGGTTACCTTAAGAACCAGCCGAAGACTAACCATTCCCATGCGCCTTGAATCCGCTCAATTCTTCAGATTTACTCTCATTTGGCAAGTTACAAATAGATACAGGATATGCATTTGCATGGAAGTGCATACATACAACTTTTCAATACGCTTTTGCATTTAATGATATTTTTAGTTCGGTGTGCACATTTCTGATTGTTTAAACTAATTAATAACACGAAGAAACAGCGGTAAAATAATAGTGACTCACAAATGGATCAAGTTGCAGAATATTGTGATTTCGGGGGAGCCATAGCATCGGCGAATAGAAGTAAATTTCAGTCCTAGCATATGGATCGGTAAATGTGTTGTACTGTGGTAGGATCGCCATGTAGTACCTTTTGTCCTTTATTACTATTGTCCTTTCCATGATATCTAGAAAGTCCCATGATGATCAAAGTATAGTTTTTTTCTAGGTTGAACGTGGTGGCTTGACAAGGAGTCTTAACACCACGGATCTCACAAAACCACGGGTTACGATTAGCTCGCATCAAAGCCCCCCATAAACGTACTTGTCAGTAGCCCATAGCTTTTGCTGTGAGTACTGCTTTTCCGAGTATGAGTACCAGTCTTATTCAGAGCTTGCATGGACTCCTTCATTATCCCTGGTAATGATTGGACCTATCAACATTCTTACCGCTCTTTGGGAAGCGGTACCCCTGTTGGTAACGCAACAGAACGCCATTGCACCGCGATACAGAAGGGTTGCCAAATAGCTACCGGTCTCAAACTGTATTAATAATGATTGTAACCGCTTTGAGTGTCAACCACAGCCACCAAGTTTCAATCTTCAATCGAAACCGTCAGGCACAAGTCCCTAAGGCGCCGGTTACCCTTGGCAGTGTACCCCTGGTGACGTTTCGAGGAAGTGCAAGCACAACCTCTTCGATTGAATCCCAACGCAAAGCTCCGGATCGATCGCCGAAATTTAGGGTTATCATCTTTTAAACCATAGGAATATTTGATAGACCCTATTAATCGTCATCCCTTTACCTCAGCATCCTGTTAAAGGAATGTTGATCTGAGGATGAGACAGTTCTCCTGACTGCTTAGGCCGGATACTAAACATCTGCTGGTCGACACCCCGGGCACTCTTTCTGCAAGACTCGGCTATGCGACTTTTCGCAGGCGTACTCGAGGCCGGTTGTGTCTCTCCTAGTTCCTCCCCGTCTACAGCGTTGGAAAGCGGAGTTCAGGATAAAAGTACAGAATGTATCTGGGGGCTTAACGTGACTACCTTTCAAGGTGATTTAAAGCCACAACCCTCTTTGGCCGCGGGTTTGTTTTGAGAGACAACCAAGCACCCTCCCACCACCGCTTGCTAGTACCAGTTTGCCTACCAAGTGCAGGCTCAGTAACCTTACTGGTGAAAGCGTGGCGTATCTAATCCTCTGGTGATCTCACGGTCTCGGCAGACCTCGTAACTCCACGCCGAGCCCCCAAAGATTCTGCAGAAGTCCTCATGCTCGGAAGCATGAAGACTTCAAAGCGCATTAAGGTGGGCTTTACTCGCATATGGGTGTCAACCACAGCCACCACGAGGATAAAAGTACAAGTGAGTTAGAAGAGAAACGGTCGGCACAATTTTGATGCAACTGACCAAGGATTAAATATGCCGATGATATACATTACCTGAAGTGCCGATAGATAGGCACAATCCAGGAAGTCTTTTAGAGTGCCAAGATGAATAGACATTTAATAAAGCTTGTTCAAATGCTCTAAAAAGACCGTATTTTGCTTTAATTCTTACTCGCTTTTTTATACAAATTCTTAATGCTAACATCTGTAGGTGATTAAACACTTATGACCTAATTGACGAGACAAAACTATGTTTTCCACAACAAGAAAAAGTTCATGCACTCACAGATGCAATAACTAATCACTAGTCGTAAATTTTACACATGACACACGCATCCAAAACGGCAATATCTATATATATGCTAGCAGTGTATGACTCGTTGCAACAAGTGGTGTCATTCGTGAGAAAAATTCACAAGGTGATAAGTGCTATTTGTCCATTCATGAAGCGATGTATTTATTTGGTGATAAATACATCACTTCAATGTTTGAAAGATGTTTTTGGATACATCACAGTGTTATCAGATCTGGCATAACGTTCTGAAATATCATACTGTAACCACCCTGGTTAGATTTTAATTCACGTCGGTGGAACAGAAAATACTCATCTAAGAGGAGTCTGCGATTTGATTTCAAAATAGATAGTTGAAACATGGACAGAGGAAGAAATGTCAGTGAACATATGAGAGTGCTTTAGCACGAACTCGACGACACAAGAGGCACGAGCGATTATTGACACAATGTGAGACTAAGTCAAAAATCACTGAGCGAATACTTCTGTAAGTTTTTAAGTCATCAGCATACAGAAAACACTGAGACGCTATGACAGAGGGGAGGTCATTTAAGAAGAGTATGAAAAGAAGAGGGCCAAGTGTTGAATTCCAAAGAACGCCGGAGGTTGGGTGGAATAGAGAAGAATGTGTTCCACATAGACTAGGATTGCATGAACGAGAACTGATGTAGGACTCAAGCCAGGAGAGTAATGGACCAAACAGGCCAAAGTGAACTAACTTCTAAAGTAGCATATGAAGGTTGATGGTGATAAATGCCTTACTGAAGTCAGTGTTCAGTACATTAACTACGGAATGTTTGTCGAGAGACTTTGCGCTAGTATGGATAAGTTCAAGGAGATTCGTGTTGGTTGAACGACGATAAATGAGATAACAAAGGGGGTTTGATCCTCGAAAAATTATCGCTTCTTTTTAGAGTGGGCTTTAGCTCATAACTGCATGAGTATCACAACTACGAAAAAGCAATGTAGTTACATATTGTTGAAAATATTATGCTCTATAAGTCTGTCATGCCCACCTTTTTTTTGGGTGCACGGGTAGCGAGATATAACTTTCGATATTTTCCAAGATGTAGGCGAAATGGGGAAGAAAATGTTTGAGACTCAAGGAATTTGTACTGAAAATTTACTTGTCTATTAAAATCCATCCTGAGTGTTTGAACTGTGGGGATTGTCCTTGCGTGCCTCTTTTTGGCTTAAAAATACGTTTTGCATGTGACTTCGTCCCGTTAGGAATATAAAAGTTCCCGTTTGCGTGCTTCGGTTGCAACAAACAATACTGCAAACAACTTGTGATAAAATTTGCTTGAAGTAAATTCCAAATGTTTTTGGCGATTAAAGTCAAACCAACGAAATTGTGGTGCCCAAAAATGGATCACCTCTTTTTTGCGCTCTTTTTGTTTCACAACTATGTATTTTGTTATTGCCATCACGTGAAAATAATGTATGTATTAGTTGCAGAAAATTAAATTTTGCACAAGTTTACCATACACAGTTCAGCAGGACTCAGGTTTTTTTCATTGGGAATTTTTAAACCACATTTTGTGCACATTCGTAACCGTGTGAAAATAGGTATGTTGTCTAGTCCACTAGTTCTTAGATCTTGGACTATATTGTTTCCCGGCGGCACAATGGATGAAAAACATTGTGTTCTCTTCAATGATGTCGCCAATACATAGTAAAATCTGATTTTCTTTTTAAAGTGCTTCATCCAAATTTGTTGCATTTTACATGCCTGACAGCGTCGCGTCTTTCGTGATACAAAGAGGAACTTAAAACTTTTCTTTTGTCTGTATTAACACGATGGGGTACTTGGATAAAAAATATTCTCTTTTATGGCGAAAATTTTGAGACCATAACACTAAAAGTCGATCAATTTAACGGTCGGTCCCTAAGTCGTTATGTCTCCCTAACAGCTAGAGCCGAACATTTTTACAGTAGGTGCTCTTCTGACTCTACCTCCTCTTTACCGCCACATATCGACATAGCTAGCTGGGAGCTCGATTCTCCTTGCGTGTTCGCCAAAAGCCACATGATTCGTCAGTAAACCCAAAAGATTCCTCGTTGAATCTCTGTTTAGAGCTAACAGTACATTTCGTGTCATATTTGCGGCACATAAGCCTCACAGTGCAACATGTATCCAAATTTCTCCAGCGCCTTAGTGTCAGCTCAAAGGCCGATATCCGATATCTTTATATCCTGCCGTAGTTTCTATCTGCATTGAGAGTACTATACTCCATTGTCTCGTGCGAGTGTCCTCCTCTTCCAAGTAAGCTGATCTGCTTTGACATTTTCTTGCACCTCACTGTATCCACGAAGCCAACTCGGAGCTAGTTTATTTTTTAGCGAAATCCTCCACAGTTCAGATCTACAGGGCTCTACTAATTTGGAGGACATTGCGACTGATTCCAGCAATCTTATGGTTTCCTGACCGTCTCCTACTGATTTCCTCTGCAACTCGCAAGATTGCCACTACCTCGGCCTGCACAACTGTGAAATATTCGGGGAGCTCCAACAATTTACTCAGGCCCCAGTACTCGAAAAATATTTCGGCTCCCCGCATCTGTCTTCGTGTTCGAGTTGTTCGTAAATGCTGACACAGTTCCTCCGCTCACTAGTCCTGCCGTTCTTCCACTCTTTCCTTGCGGGGAGAACGGTTACGAAGTTTGTGCCAAAATCTAATGTTGACACTCTATGGTCCATGTTGAAATTGCTGTACGTCCTACATAGACTTTTTAGTATGATGGAATGCCAGTGGGGTCTCTTCCTCCAGCAACCCCTCCGTTCGAGTCGCGCAGCACTAGCGACTTTCCCATCTTTACAGTTTAGGTCTAATGACAATAAATTCAAGATTATTTTTAGTGCAGCTGTGGTAGGGGTGCGCAATGCGTTATTCCCAAGCACATCACTCTTTGCATTTTAGTCAGCTGAGCCATGTTGAGTTTCTTACTCGACGCCTCCCACCACACTATAGGCTCATAGTTTAAGATTGGGCTGACTATAGCTGTGCACATTCAGTATACCGCTCGTGGCCTAAGCCCCCGTTTAGTCCCAAAGAGTGCCTGCAAGCAAAGAAGGCTACCGTAGTTTTCTTCTTCTCCTCCAAATTAATTTTCCAGATCAATTTTTGATCCAATACGATCATTAAATATTTCACCTGACTTCAAAGCACGAGTTAAGTACGGCCAGCTTGAAGTCTGAAGTCTTATCAAATTTTCAATTGAAAATTTGGATAAATACAGGGTGGACCAAAAGTCTTTTTATATTTCAAACGATGATAAAAAATAGTCACATGAGATAAAAACTGTTTATTTATTATAAAAGTACACAAAATGGGAATTTATTTCTGAAAAATAATATCATCCAGATGTGACCCTTGATTATTTTGACACTGCTGCAACCTGTGGCGGAAATTTTAAATTACTGCCTTACAAGTGTTTTGTGAAATGTTTTGAATTTCATCTTGGATATTTGATTTTAATTCTTCAAGAGACCCTGCGTTGTTGTTATAAACTTTACTTTTAAGGTATCCCCAAAGAAAATAGTCCATTGGGGATAAGTCTCGGTTACGAGCTGGTCAGTTATTGTCAGCTCTTTAGGATATAAAAATTTCGCGAACTGCATTCAATGAGTCGTTGGAGGTGTGACATGCTGCTCCATCTTGTTGAAACCACGTACGTTGATTAAAATCATTGAAATTCTGTAGTGCTGGAGCAAAGCAGTTCTGTAGAATCAGTGAATTAATGAGTAGGCGAACATAATTGTGGAATCAGTGAATCAATAAGTAGGCGAGGAGTCAGGGAGTTCACGCCGAAAAAACAAAAGGATGAGTAGTTGTAGAATCAGTGAATTAATGAGTAGGCGAACATAATTGTGGAATCAGTGAATTAATAAGTAGGCGAGGAGTCAGGGAGTTCACGCCGAAAAAACAAAAGGATGAGTACGTCAAGCGGCTTTGGAGACGAATCAATAATTTTTCGTAGAATTATAAAGACTCTTTTTCCGTAATAAAAATAATATTTCTGTGCCCGGTGATTTTGATCCTACAAAGTAGGGGCTCAACCGGGATCATTTCGAGGCAACAGAGATATTTCGGTACGGGATCAAAGACGTTAGTGGTGAATTAAACGGTGACAGTCCATACCTGAGAATTCGATAAAGGTGCGTGCGGTACACAATAGGCAGACGGCCAATTGACGATTTTTGTGTAACGTACATAAGGTGTTAAAATGCCGGGTTCTACGGAAAATGTGACTTATGACGAATTGGACATGGAGGAATTACGTAGTAGACTCCAAGTGCTTGGCCTATCGATGAAAGGATCTAAGTCCGTCTTAATTGAACGGTTGAGAAAAGTCGATCTGGTGAGAAACGCAAGTGACGACGAAGAAGAAGATGAAAGTGACAACGAAGATGGTTTGAATACTCTGAATGTGGGTGAACTGAAAGCTAGATTGCGTGCATTGCAACTCAAGGTTACGGGTAAAAAGGAGGCGCTGATCGAACACTTGAGGTTATCAGAGGCAATGACGAAGGGCGACACAGGTGTGAATGGTGAAACTAGTGTCGGAAAAAATAACAAAATTGATAATCATCTCGAAGACGAAGATATTGATCTTGATACGTTAAGAAGCAAAGAGTTAAAGGCACGACTCATTGATTTGGGATTAAAGACGACGGGCAAAAAGGCCGAATTACTCGAAAGACTGAAGACGGCTCTGAGAGAAAAAGAGAAGCGTAATTTGAGCAGTGATGATGAAAGTAGTTTGGACAGTGAAAACAGTGACGATGAAGAATATGCAAACACCGGTGCGGGTGTGAAGCATGGACGTGGTGTTTCCAAGATACGCAGCTCAGGCAAGAGTGATGAAAGAGATCGTTTTGCCGGTTATCCGTGCAATATTGTGACGTTCAAAGATGTTGACGATGCCTTAGAACGATTCAGTGGTGATGGACGCCAGAATGTTCGACGATGATTTTCCACATTTGAAGAAACCGCGGAAATGTGCTCATGGTCAGAGGCACAGAAGGTGATTTACATGAAAAAGTTGCTAGATGGACCAGCAAAAGTGTATGTGAATTATGAGTGTCACGCTAAGACGTGGGGTAAATTGAAGACATACATAATTAAAGAATTCTCTGAAACGATGAACAGTAAACAAGTTCATGAAGAATTGGCTGCAGTAAAGAAAAAAAGTGAGGAATCTTATGAGGACTATGTTTATCGTGTGCTAGAGATGGCAAGTCACGTTGATATCGAGTTGGATGCAAAGTTGCAGTACATTATCGACGGCATTCACGATGACGAAGTAAACAAGTCAATTTTATATGGTGCAACTACGGTGAAAGACTGAAGAAGAAAAATGAAGCAATACGAAAGGCAAAGAAAAAATACTAGGATGAAAACGCATGGAAAACAAGGCCAGAAGAGTGATAAAAATGACGGGATGAAAAAGACGAATCTCACACGAGATGGTGCAAAGTCTAAGCATTGCTTTAACTGCGGTAGTAAGGCGCATTTGAGTGTCAACTGTCCGGACACAGGGAAAGGGCCGAAGTGTTTTAACTGTGAGGAATTCGGGCATCTTTCTACGAGGTGCCTAAGACCAAAGAAGAATTATAGGGGCGAAAGAGGGAAATATGAGAAAAAGGAGAAAACTTGATGTGACGCACTGAAGACGGGGGACAAGAAAACATATAAGCATGTCAAAATATTGGGTCGAGATGTTACAGCTGTGTTGGACTCAGGTAGCGACTTACATCTGGTGAGATCCAGTTGCTACGTGCGGCTCGGAGCCCCAAAGCTCGAGGCAAAAATAATTCCTTTCGATGGTATCGGTGCGTTGAACCAACGCACACTTGGACGTTTCAAGGCGGAAATAATCATCGATAATTTGACATTCACATTTAATTTTGACGTAGTTCCGGATGAGTTTCTCGGACACGATTTGTTAGTGGGTGGTGAATTATCCGACCATGCTGAAGTACGTGTAAAACACAGGCAAGCTGTGTTAAAGAAAATCGAGTCGATTGAGAATACAGTGGAGACCAATGACGCTGGCTGGAACGAAGTGTTGAATAACAACGTGGGACAAGTGACTGAAGATGACTATGACGTTTCAATCCGACATGTGATTGATCCGGAAATTAAAGACGAACTGCGAGAATTAGTTGAGAATTATGTACCGGATAAAACTAAAGATACAGGAGTGAAAATGCGTATTATGTTGCCTGTATTTCAGAATCCACGACGACTCTCGGACGAACAGAAAAAACAAGTGAACAAAACGATTGAAGAATGGATTGAAGAAGGTGTCGTACGGCCCAGTGTATCCGATTACGCTAGTCCCGTAGTGTTAACTGAGAAGAAAAATGGACTAATGAGACTTTGTTGTGATTATCGGTCACTGAACAAAAAAATTATTAAAGACAGAAATCCTTTGCCATTGATCGAGGATCAATTGGATCGATTGCAAGATGCGCGAGTGTTTTCTACATTGGATTTAAAAGATGGATTCTTCCACGTGCCTGTTGAGGAAGAAAGTGTCAAGTATACGGCGTTTGTGGTGCCAGATGGGCATTATGAATTCCTAAAAGTTCCTTTCGGACTTTGTAACTCACCGGCGGTTTTCCAAAGACATATTAGAGCAATTTTTCGGTCGCTAATTACAAGTGGCGTAGTGCTTGTGTACCTTGATGACTTGATTGTTCCTGCTAAGGACGAGAAGGAAAATCTGGAGAAATTAAAACTTGTATTGAAAACGGCGAGTGAATACGGTTTGGTGATTAACTGGAAGAAATGTGAATTGTTGGTGGAGAAGGTTGATTACTTGGGATACATTGTGAAGGCCGGACAGATCCAACCCTCTGACAGAAAGACAATAGCAGTGAAGAAATTCCCAATTCCAAAAACAGTAAAACAGGTGCAAAGTTTTTTGGGACTCACGGGGTATTTTCGGAAATTTATTCCTCAATTTGCCGTGCATGCAAGACCTCTATCTCAATTGTTAAGTGACGGTATGAAATTTGAGTTTGGGGACAAACAGAAGGCGTCGTTTGAAAAGTTGAAGGAGGCCTTGATTGAAGGGCCAGTGCTCAAGTTGTATCGTGTTGGGGCACAGACTGAATTACACACAGATGCGTGTATGGGCGGTTTAGGCGCTGTGTTGCTGCAGAAAGACGCAGAGGATGGCAGGTTGCATCCTGTCTACTATGCAAGCTGGAAGACGACACCCGCTGAGGAGAAATACACGAGTTATGAGTTGGAGATACTTGCAGTGGTAAAAGCGTTGAAAAAATTTCGAGTGTATTTGTTGAACATTGATTTCAAGATTGTGACAGACTGTAAGGCATTTGTGTTGACTATGAAAAAGAAAGACTTGTCTTTAAGAGTGTCGCATTGGGCGCTGTTAATTGATCAATTCAATTACACGATTGAGCATCGGCCTGGTACGTCAATGCGCCATGTTGACGTATTAAGTAGAAATCCAATTGAGATTTTACTTGTGCAGGAAGGCCGAGACGGTTTGATCGAAAAAATACAGAAAGCACAGCAAGACGATCCTGAATTGAAGAAAATTATTAATTCAGTTGAAAAAGGGCAAAATGATGAATTTTCCATGTCGAAAAAAGGAGTGTTGTATCGCGAGAGTGATGGGGATGAACTCATGGTGGTTCCAAAAAGAATGCAGTATGACGTCATTAAACAGGCTCACGAGCAAGGACATTTTGGTTGGAACAAAATTGAGTTTATGTTGAAACGTGAATATTGGTTTCCTAATATGAGGCAGAAAATTCAAAAAGTGATTGAAAATTGTGTGAAGTGTTTGCTAAATGAGAAAAAACATGGGTTTGTTAAATCCCATTGAAAAGGGAACTGTACCATTGGACACGTATCATGTTGACTATTTGGGTCCAATGCCCTCAACGAAGAAGGCGTACAATCATTTGTTTGTCATCGTTGATGCATTCAGAAAGTTTGTATGGTTATACCCAACGAAATCGACGACCACAGACGAAGCAATTAATCGAATCAAGTTGCAGGCGGTGACCTTTGGAAATCCTCGGCGCATTATCTCCGATCGAGGTGCAGCATTTACCGCTAACACCTTCGATGATTTTTGTAAAGCTGAGAACATCGAACACGTTCTAATCACGACAGGTGTACCACGAGCGAATGGTCAGGTGGAAAGGATGAACCGCGTGATTATTCCAATTTTAGCAAAATTGGCATCAGACAATCCTATGGAGTGGTGGAAATGTGTTGGTCAGGTGCAACAATTCATGAATTCTACGCTCAGCAGAAGTACCAAGAAGACGCCTTTCGAATTATTGATTGGCGAAAAAATGAAATTAACAGATGATCAAATGTTGAGACAATTGGTGGAAGACGAATTTATCAAATTATTTGAGGAGCAACGTACAAATCTTCGTGACGATGCAAGAAAGAACATCTTAAAAATCCAGGAGGAAAATAGGAGGACATTCAACCGGAAGAGAAAATCGGCTGCAAAATACGAAGTTGGGAATTTAGTCGCCATTCAAAGAACGCAGTATGGTGGTGGTCTAAAGTTATACCCTAAGTTTTTGGGACCGTACAAGATTGTCACGGTCATGAGAAATAATCGTTATGTTGTCGAAAAGGTCGGAGACCACGAAGGTCCTATTCGCACGAGTTCGGCAGCAGACTTTATGAAGCCTTGGGTAAAGGCTACCGAAAATTACAACGAGTGGTTCGCTGATGACGACGATAATGGTATCGGAAAAAACGATATTGAGTGAAAATGCGGTATCGAGGACGATACCAAGGCAGGATGGCAGGTTGTAGAATCAGTGAATTAATGAGTAGGCGAACATAATTGTGGAATCAGTGAATTAATAAGTAGGCGAGGAGTCAGGGAGTTCACGCCGAAAAAACAAAAGGATGAGTAGTTGTAGAATCAGTGAATTAATGAGTAGGCGAACATAATTGTGGAATCAGTGAATTAATAAGTAGGCGAGGAGTCAGGGAGTTCACGCCGAAAAAACAAAAGGATGAGTACGTCAAGCGGCTTTGGAGACGAATCAATAATTTTTCGTAGAATTATAAAGACTCTTTTTCCGTAATAAAAATAATATTCCTGTGCCCGGTGATTTTGATCCTACAGTTCTGTAGCATTGCAATATACCGCTCTGTATTCACTGTAACTGGATTTTCTCTTTGGTCTTCATAAAAGTATGGACCAATAAATCCTCTTGCTGACAAATTTACCCATACAGTAATAATAATAATAATAAAAACCTTTATTCGCTGACCAAATACAGTACAGTTTTAACATATTTAGGGTACTATGAGTTTTTACGTTTAAATAATCATTACGGGTAAAATATGTACATTGGTATTCTTCAGTAACCAGTTTATTGGTCAGGTTGTCCTTTGACATAGGCCTCCCCTTGTTTCTTCCACTCATCTCTGTCACGAACCATCCTTCTCCATCCTTTTGGTAGGTCATCTTCCCATCTTTTAATTTGTCGTCCTTTTTGACTTTTCCCATTCCTAGGGTACCAATACATTACATCTTTCGTCCATTTTTTCCTTATTTGTTCTCATGATGTGCCCAGTCCGGTTCCATTTGTAGAATGTCGTTTACTTTTGTCCTTTTCCTTATTTTTGAAGTTTTCCATCTATCCTTTAACTTTACGTTTAGCATGCTGCATGCCATACTGCGTTGACAGACTATCAGTTTCGGATTGTTTCTGTTCGTAGCCGGCCAAGTTTGACACCCGTAAGTTAGACATGGGAGTATACATGTGTTGTACAGTTTGCTTTTAATTGAAATTGGTACTGTATCATTTGTAACAATTTCTTTTAAAGACCAGTATCCTTTCCAGATGCTACTTATTCTTCTCTCAATTTCTTTTGAATATTGGTCTTTTATTGATATAAGTTGTCCTAAATAAACGTATTCATCAACATATTCGATTAACTCCCGTTCTATTTCTATGTTCTCCTTAGTTGCATTTGTCATTACTTTTGTCTTCGTTGGATTCATCGATAGTCCTGCTTTTCTGCTTTCCTTATCTAGTTGCTGTAACATAATTTGTAGTATGTCTGGTTTCTCTGCGAAAATCACAATGTCGTCAGCGAATCTTAGGTGGTTTAAGTTTAATCCATTTAATCTTGCCAGTTCTCCTATTCGTGTTACTTCGCAAAGTCCAATAATATCCCATTTTATGAATCTTATGGCTTCTTCCAACTCTCCTAATCTGGTGTCTGGCATTAGCGTTCTGACGTTTAACGTAGCAATGTATATTTTGTCATTTCTTTTCTGTATATGTGTATTTTGGTATTTCTTTCAGGGGGTGGTGGTCTGACAACCCCACGGTGACCAGCCGGGTTGGAATTGTTCCGTCTGTGGTTGCTGATATTTAGTTGCTATTTATTACTTTGGATCGGTTTTATATTAGAGAATGAGTTAGATTTAGGTCTCATCATATCGAGTGCATTTTTCCTGTTATCTTTACCCATACAGTAGCTTTGAGTAAATGCAGGGATTTTTGATGCTTCAACTGCGGATTAGTGTCACTCCAGTACCTGTTTGTCTGTTTACATACTCATTTAGGTGGAAATGCGCCTCGTCTGAAAAAAAATGTTGGTGAAGCTGGTGAACTTCTTTAACATTTCATTAGCAAACTGCAACCTGTAAGCATGATCTTGAGGCTTCAATTCCTGCACAATTTGATTTTTGTACGGATGTAAATGTAAGTCTTTGTGAAGAATGCGACTTAAAGCTGTTCTGGACAAATTTAAGACACTAGACCGCTTTCGAGTAGAGAGTCTAGGTTGTTCGCGAACAGACGCTCTTACACACTCTACGATTTCGGGATCCCTTGTTGAACCCGTCTCCTCGAACTTCTGCACCCATTTTTTAATCAGTTGAATCGATGGAACTTCATTTTTATGCCGTATGTTATATTTTTGTTGCGCTAGAATCGAAAACTCGTTATTCCGATAGTACTCACGTACGCAGAACGCACGTTGTGCTCCGGTGAACGAGGTCATGGCACTACATTCCCATTGGCCGCTCTTTCGATGCGTAACCCCGGCGTCGCTATGCGATGCAGCTATCGATTTAAATGTTAACGGACTTTTAGTCCATCCTGTATGTAATAATTGATTGCAATTGAAATCGCAATTAACTTGATGAGATGCATTGTTGGTTTTATAATTTGAGTTGAATAGAAAAAAAAAGAAAATCAGCTTTAAAAAATGTATCTGGTTTTCTTAATTCTAGTTAGTGTATATTATGTTTTGATAGTGTCCACTTCAATCTTTTATCATGCATATTTGTATGCACAATTTAGCATTTTGTTCGGGAATATATTCCGACGTATTGTTATTAGTATCTCTAATTGTTGTTACGTACGACGAGTTATATGGGCTATGTCATTATTGCTATCTACCCAGGACGACACCGAGGTTAGAAGAAAACTTTGTCTTTAATATACAACACTGGCTTGTTAAAGAGAGCGACACTTAAACCTTCATTGATTTTCCTCCTAGTTACAATACTTCAATAAGCATCTCCTTGAAATACACGGTTGTAAATGATTTCGAAATCAATATATTCACAGTGCGAAGTTCCTCAAGTCAATCAAATTATTCGAATGCCACCGAAGAGGCAGACATAGAAGTCGAACAAAGTGAATCGGCCAATGAAAACGTCGAAACGCCCGGGACTCCATCGCTGCAATCAATAATCGATGAAGTGAACGATTTGACAATAACCGGTGATACAACGCCAGACTATAGTCCATCGTCGAATCAAATCGAGGATCAAATTGACGAAATAATAAGAGATATTGGACAGAGAAACATAATCGAGGTGATGGACGGACCAGATACTGCTGAGGGTTTGCGACGTAGACGTCTAGCTTTTTACGAAAATGAAAGAATAGCGAATAGTAATGAAGGTACGTGGTTGACTGGATCAATTGGCTCTTATTCGAATTGGTTTTAAAGGCATTTCAGCTACGCAAGTTAACCGAAGAGAAAACCTCAATGTACATCCGACCGATCAAGTTGACGATTCGCACGCCGAAAATTGTACGAATGAGAATAATGAAAATGAGAACATATCGAAAACGGAAATAAAACCGCTTGTGGTAGTGAATGATAGCCTGGAGGATCAACAGCAACATCAACGACCAATCGAGGCCAATCGAGGCGATGAATTTAGAATAAAGCTGAAGTACTTAAATGACGAGCTGCGCATGGTGAAAGGTACCCCAAATGAAGCAATTGGTGATTTCAAAAAGTACTTTGGTATAAGTGTTGTTTGAAAATTTAAATCGAAATAATAATATTTTATACAGGCGGAACTTCAACGTTGAGCTTGCAACCGAAAAGCTAGTGCGATTGGTCTTCAACGGACATGTGCTGCAACCCGATTCAAAAACATTGAAGGCATGCGGACTGTTCGATAATTGCGTTGTGCATTGTTTAGTTCACAATAAAAAGCCGTCAGCCAATAATGACGGGGACAATAGTGGTGCTCAGGGTAAGTAGTTTGTGAATTTCACAACAGAAAGATGTACTCTAGATTTTAGAGAATATCAAAACAATCTATTATTTGTAAATACGATTATGTTTAGGTGAAGCAAATAGTAGTCAACCAACGCTCGGAACAAACACCTTTTCGGAACGGAATAATGGCGGAGTAGTTTTCATCTATCTCGGAATGGGTTTTATCGTTCTAGCAATGACATTTTGCTGGTATTGCAGGTAGGCACTAGATATCCTTGCTGACCAAAACTATAATTAAAACAATTTCACACTCACACCTTGTATGTCTGATAAAACTGATAATATTCTCAAATATATTTTCACAGGTTCCAGTATGGCCATTTATTTTCGTGGTACTCAACAACTGGTCTAGTTCTTATGACCGTTATTTTCCTTATAATATTTCCAATAATTGTTTTGATCGAACGAGGCGTCACGGCATAGACCCATAGAATATAATTATTAAAAAACAAATAAATCAAAGAATTAAATGCATAAAAAGATGAAAAAACAAAATAAACAAAAATGCACTATATAATCAAAACTTACGAATAAATTTATACATTTATTTTTATTGAAAGAGCGTCACGATGTAAAATAACTGTTTTATATTCATAAATGCTATATTAATATATTTACAGCTCTGCTGTAATTTTGATTTGAATATTATTTAAATAAAAATACATGTAATATTAAATGGATTTGATATGAAACGATTCGCGAAGGTATTCTGCTCCGCCAGATTTAATGTAAGCAAATTGAAGCTGAGGATGCTGCAATGGTTTAATGAAACAAAATACTCATGCTTTTTTTTGAAAGTTTTTTTTTATGATTGAGTCGATTTTAGGATCGTGGAACAAATATTTGTGTCACGTTACCACCGAGCATGACATGTGTTATAATTGCTAGAAAAAAATATTGACGATTCATTCTAATAATGCGATAAGTACACCACTGTCAATTTTCTGTTTACTACAAACAGTATCTCAGAAGAATTGACCATTTTTTCCGGAAATATCATCGGTTTCATATATCCTGGACAGAATTTTCTGTGAACAAAAAGAAAAAAAAACATGTGTCAACCATTCATGTCTAAGATTCGCTTCTGACAAGATGTTTTCAAAATAACAAGTGCGTGTAAGACAATTATTTTATTATTATACAAAAAAAATATAGATTCAAACATAATGTAAAATAAAAAGGATTCGCGCGTCCGGTCGCCCGGGGAACTGCCGCGTTTGTGATGATTACACTAAGAATAGCGAAACTTTTTGAGTTGAACTACAATCTGAAAAGCCAACGACATCCAACAATCCGGTTCTCCACAAATTTACTAACACCATAAACTATACTCGCTGTTATAGCTTCATGTGGGAACCGAACCATCGTCAAGGGAGAGCGCACGAGACGATTCGGAACCTACATGTGAGTTGACATCAGCGGAGAGCGCATAAGATGCCAGCCGGCGTGGAGAAGAGCATCATCAACCAGACCCACGAGCAGGAGCTCCATTTCCGCTATCACTAAAGCGAATCGCCATCCTTCGCTTCAACGTACCTGGTTTGGTTGTCAGCTCAACGTATACTTTTTTAGTGCCAAAAGACAATTGTGCAACTTTAGCACGGTCAGTTGAATTCCATAAATAATTATTATTTAAATAATTCAACAGTCCACACAAATCGGTGCTATTGATTTGTTTTGATCAAAACACTTAGAAAACACAATTGTTCACCTTTTCTCTATATTTCCGAAACGGCGGCACACCCCTCATTTTCGTTCCTCCACATTTGCTTAGTCGTCTCACTCCTCGAACCTCACCATTCGAGTTACGTACTGATAGTGACGTGCTGATCCTATCTGCAAGGATCATGAAAATCAGATACACCCTGCATGTATCGCATATGTACTCAGCATGAGACGTGAAATGCCATTCAACACCGGTTTGCTATCTTTGCACCAAAGATAAAGCAGCAAGCCGCCTTCTTTTCTAGTTTTTGATGATGTGGATCAGGATATGAGCAATAGATGCAAGCTTATAATCCACATTCCATATGGAAATTTAAGGATATTTTATCAGTTTTAGAAGGAGAATTTACCTGTGTTTTGTGGGAAAAATACAAAATCAACAGAGTCATATGCATCGAAAATTGCTTAAAAGGGCATCTAAAGCATTTGTCTACAAGTCTTGATGCTGAAACGACAATTAAGTGGCATGAGAACAACAGCATCTCGTGATATTCAAAACTGTGAATACCGGAACTACGACCAATCGAGTAATATTGGGCCGACATGAAGGAAACGTTAAAGAACACGATAAAAATCGCAAAAAATGGAGGAAATAAGAAATTAGAAACTTTCGAAGCATCTAAAGAATCAATTTGTCGATCGGTATTATTGTTGATTGCTCCATCACGCGTCGCACATAGTATCAGTTTGTGAGTAGAGGCTTATGGAAAGAGTTGTTAGCGGTATAGACCGATTCGAGAAATAAATGATGTAAAATGCTAAACAAGTTAAGAAGGATTGCAGCTATTGCAATCACCGAGGCCCTACGTCGTACCCCGACAAAGGCATTGCTTATGTCACGTCTATGGCATACGGAAAATATTAGCCACTCCATCATACTAAGGAGGAATCTATCAACACCAGCGAAAGTAGACCTTGCTTCTCGATTCCCTGTTTCCACCATGGTTCCAAGTCAGTCGTCCTGAGTAGGAATGACTGATAGGAAAAAGTGAGGTACGAGAATCGGTCAACATCTACACTGATGGATAAAAATGGATGGAAAAGTTGTCTGTGATGTTTTTTCAGAACAGTTAGGCCTGAAACTATCCTTCCAGCTTCCAGATCACTGCAGTGTTTTTGATGCAGAGGTCATTGCAATCCTCTGACAGTCAAACTGCTATCCAATCATTGTCCAACGTGTACATGTCATCCAAAATTGTAGTGGAATGTCGCACACAACTGAATGTGATGTCGCTTCACCTATTATGGGTACCCGGGCATAGTGATATACCGTGAAATTACAAAGCAGATGCCCTAGCGAGAGCTAGAACTGGGCTTCAGGATTATTCACTAACACCCCAAGTCAACCAACTTCTAGCTTCCATAAAGCTAGGACTCAAGCAGCACTACATGGAGGCTGCAAATAGGCCTGGCTACGAGAAGAAACTTTTAGGACAACCAGTAAACTTGGCACGCACTGAGCTCCAAACGCACAAAGCAGCTCCTGAATACGAGCCGTGAAACATTAAGTTTCGTCATATCCGTATTGACGAGGCATTGTCTGATTGGCGGACATGCAGAAAGATTGGTCCTTCTCTTCAATGATTTCTGCCGAAGCTGTAAATCGGAAGAAGCAGAAGAAACGATCCAACATTTTCTGTGCGAACGTCCAGCATTATCCAGGAAATTCATACAAACCCTAGGTTCATCCTTTCTGGATAACCTCACTGAAGTAGCTAATTTGGATGGGTGGGTGGCACATTAGTTGAAACTAGATAAACTTTGTTCCGGTATTTCAATCATTTGTGAAATGTTACGTAGTATTCACATAGAATATACTTCGATGTCGTCAGTTTTCCAAGCAGAGTAAGCAAACCCATATTGAGCCCTTTAAATCCTTTTAAGTTGATTGTTGGATTGTCTAAGAACTGAGTTATCATTAGCTTTTCATCTATTCGTTAATCCAGTTCTGAAGAGTTGCCACAAAACGATTGGCATTTTTTGAAAACACTCCTGCTCCAACCTTTGCAAGGCGATCAGTCACTTCATTCTGTTCGTGTTACGTGCACGCACATCATTCCTTTTCGCCAGGTTGATGAAATTTTCAGTTTTGCTTCACGTGTGTAAGATTTCAGAACTTTCAATGCTGTCTATCGGATAGTATATCGATTCTTTTTCTCCGGTATCCTCTTCTCAACCATTCATGTATACAACGGTATATAAAGTATGTATAGGCTCGAAAAATGGTTACAGAGGTAGTCAATTGATTTCGATATAATGATTCCTGCGCCTGCACCTGCTTTCATCTTGTATCCATTGGTGAACCCAACTAAAGATAGCTTTCCAGGTCAGGCAGCAGTGTTTAGAGATGGGGACAATAATTCTTCAATATCGTGGACGTCAAAACATGCACGATGATGGGACGGAAGCGGGAAGGAACAGATCTCGTTGTGAAAGTAAGGGAACGAGCTTTTATAGATTCAAATTTTATTGTGTGATCTAGATCTAGTGCAACGTTGAAAAATGCAAAAGAAGAAGCTAAAAACTTTTGTCGATAGAAAGAAAAGGCTGGGTTTGAGTAAGTTTATTTTGATTTTTATTATTATTATATATTAGTAAAAATATGAGTTGAATTTTACTACTGAAGGGTTTTCCAATAAGGACTTGACAATTTTTTTTCAAAATAAAATGCAAACCATTTGAGATATTTAAAAAACTTTATTATCGGGTTGAAGTACAATCAAAACATTTATGAATGGAACTCGACTTCGTTCATATGGCACGTTTGCAGCGGTCGATTCGTTGGACCCAATTTTCGATGACTCGGCCACACATTTCGGTCGAAACGGCTGCTATTTCGTGTTCAATGTTGGCTCTGAGCTCTTCCAACGTCGTCGGCTTGTTGGCATAGACCAACGACTTGACGTGGCCCCAAAGAAAAAAGTCCAGAGGCGTTAAATCGCACGAACGAGGCGGCCAATCGACTGGTCCATTTCTTGAGATAACACGCTCATCAAACTTACTCTTCAATAAATCGATTGTAACGTGTGCTGTGTGGCACCGTCCTGTTGAAACCACATGTTGTCCAAGTCCATATCTTCCAATTCGGGCCAAAAATAATCGGTAATCATGGCGCGATAACGATTACCATTCACAGTAACGTGGCGATCATTATCGTCGACGAAAAAATATGGCCCTATGACGCCGCCGGCATGCAAACCGCACCAAACAGTTATTTTTTGTGGATGAAGTGGTCTTTCATGAAGCACATGTGGATCTTCACCAGACCAATAACGCATATTTTGCTTATTGACGAACCCACTGAGCCAAAAATGAGCTTCGTCACTGAAGATTATTTTGCGATGAAATTGATCATCTTGGCGCATCTTTTCCAGAGCCCAATCGGAGAACGTACGTCGCTTCAAATGGTCCGTCGGCTTCAATTCTTGAGTCAGCTTGATCTTGTATGGGTGTAAACCAAGATCCTTACGCAAAATTCGCCATAACGTGGTCTGGGCGATGCCCAACTCTTGAGAACGCCGTGGAATTGACTGATTTGGATCATTTGCTACGGAGGTTTCAACGGCAGCGATATTTTCGACACTTCGACCAACCCGTTGTCTCACTGGCACGGTAACATCACACAACAAATATGTAGATTCAAATTTTTGCACTAAACTTGTTACTGCCTGTCTACTAGGGCGAGAATTACGACCGAAAATCGGAGTTAACGCTCTTAAAGTAGCGGTCACCGACTCCGAATTTCTGTAGTAAATTTTTATAATTTGCAGACGTTGTTCCTTCGTGTACTTTACCATGATAAAAATGTTAAGTTTACTGAATAAATTGACAGTGACAGTTCGATGATTAGTGAAAGGGTGCGTTCACAAATTGAATTCAAAGTTGTCAAGTCCCTATTGGAAAACCCGTTACATATATTCGCAACTTCACTTTAATATCACATTCGATACATTCACCTTATACTACTTACATATATTCTGAATGAAACTACCACTTATTTTATATATAAAGAGATCCATCTGCTGGTCCAAGATAATGCAAGGAGATTAACATCATATCAATGATAGTCCAAACACCGAGACCACCAAAACTAAAAAGTTTTCCGATTCCTTCTTGCCAATGGCCGAGATAAAATCTATTTGAAATTAAAAAAATTGCCCACCATTTGTGTAAATTATTCTGTTTAAAGTTCACTACTTACCTGTCGGCACCAAAACCACCTAGTGTTATGCTTATTAGAAGTGCAGTACTCCATTTGTATCCTTGCGTCCAATTACATTTGACATTCTTTAAAAATGTTCTTCTGCCTAAACAGAGAACTTCATCGTGGACAGTACAATTGGTTCTGCAAATATACAGAATTCTAAACTAGTTTTTGCTACTTATAAGAGCATTTACTTGTAGTATTGATCCGCCGAGTTGCAATCACCCTTAAATACGCAATCGTATTGCCATAATTCTGTTTGATAGCAATATCTACAGTTCATTGATTTGGCGAAGTGACGATCGCCCTGAATGCAAAATTTAAAACATAAAACAAACTTCTTGAACATGAATTCATCATGATTTTACCGCGCAAGCAACGCTTCCATGAACCTCGCATGAGATGTTGACATCTTTTCCATAGATACATTGATTTGTGTAGTTACACTTGATACAAGAAGAAGGCAAAATGCTACAATCTACATTAGAGTTAGTTACCGCGCATTGTGAGACGTCTGTTTGCTGCAGTTAACACAAATCACAGTCAAAATGTTTAGAAGATTTAACAACGGATTTTGTCTTACATTTTTAATGATAGTTACAGGTCCATTGTCGTCAGGAGTGTTATTTTTCTGTATTTCTATTTTCGATGAATCCTCCATTGAGTTTGTTGCTAGAATATAAGATTGGAAAACTAGTTGAATCACCGGAAGTGAACCACTAATCATTTTATGGAAAAACAAACTTTTTTAATCGCATATTTAGTTGATTTACTTTCAATAAAATAAATGTCAGTTTAACACAACAATTAGAATCGTAAACAAATTTTTGTTAGGATATTCACTGATGATGGCCTACTGACAGGATTAGCATATTCATATATAACAGCAACAATCTATTACTCCGCGTCTGGTCTGGCAGCCAAACAAGAATAGTTTCATTATTATGTTAAGAAGCAGGAACCACATCGATGAGTAGACCTTCAACATACACACTAAATCCACTTAACGGACCCGAATTAAACTCATTAATTATTAGCACAGTGAGACCGTTGGAAGTTGACCAACGCTGATTATTGAAAATGTAACCAACTTTTGTAAGTGACCAAATTATAATCGGGTAATTTTTTTCCAGATATATAAGAAATAAATAGCAACGTGTAGTTGTATATACTTTTTATTGTCTATTTGAAAATGAAGCTTAAATCGGTAATAACAATAACTATAATTAAATGTATTCCTAAACGCTTTGATATGAAATATAAAGTATAAGTAAAAATAATAATTTTCGTGCTTGTTTTTATTCAGAAAAACCCATTTTATGGGACGTTAGAAGATAATACTACTGACACACTAGAGCTCATAATTAGCTAGCAGCTTATTATGAGGTATTTTGACACACTTTGGCTAGCCCATTGTGTCGGTCAGTTAACTGTCATTTGACGCAAACACATGCTGTACACAGCTGTGTCTGACGGTTAAAATGGCATTAAAACTTGAAAAAGTTTCAAAACAATTGTAAACAGACTTACATTCGTGTCGCGAACATCGGAAATTCGTACAGTCTATTAAAAGCATCGCTCTGGGAATTGTCTTAAAATAGTTCGAATTTCACTACCAATTGTTGAATTGACAAAAAATCGCACCTAATTTATTCGATTCGATTCGCAAAATTTTTACCTCATTAAACTTTTAATGATGTTGCTTCTGCTTCATTACGACTAGCTCATTATGAATCCGATTTAACTTAAAATGAGCTGCTAGCTCATTATGTGCTATGGTCTGTCAGTAACCATAACAAATTTTCGCGAATTTAGTTTAATCAGTTCTAAACTCATTTTTTGGGAAATGAAGCTAATAATTTTTGGCGGAAATGTTTTCACGGTAAAAAAGAGAATTTTTAATTATAAACTAAGCAAGGCCAAATGGATCGACGGTGCGTTCGGGAATTTCGATTTAGCTGAAGACATTGTTCAAATGATGTTGTTATCACATAATTTTGTGCGGGAGCACGATGATCTGTGCTTAAAGATACTGTACGTATTCCATTATCTGACATGCCAAATTAAGAACCTGGAAGAGCAGTTATTGCGGTGCGAAATTGTTTTGCCAATTACTTTCACACAGAAGAAAGACGTATACCATGACAAGTTTCAAAATTTTGAATAAATCACAATTCATCAAAGTAATATTTTAACATTATAATTATAAAGTTAAACAAAGAAATACGCAATAAACTAATTTTTAATTAATTCAATTTTTTGACTTGTAATTTTTGCCTGCAAAATTTGTATCAATTTCATTCACAACCTGTGTTCTGTGTATTATTGTTTTTCAATGGACAAACATAGCTGTTGGACGTTGTTCACCACAAACACTGATTGTTTTTGATATTTGAAAATTATTTTGTTTTTCTTTTCTTTCGAGCATGATATGCCTGCTTTCGATGTTAAAATTTGAATAAAAGTGTGGTAATTTATCAGTCATGGTCAACCGAAACGAAATGAATCGAATGATCAAAACATAGTCTTTATGGCTCACTATCCTTTCCGACGTGTTGTTTCTACTCCCTGATACTGTATGTGTTGCTAGTCAGTGAAAATTTTTGTAAGTGCGAGTATCATTATGAGCTGAAAGCGAAAGCGTTGTGTTATCTATAAATCAAAAATGGGTAGCAATTAAACGATTAGGTGAAGGTGAGTCAATAAGAAAAGTGGGAACTGATTTAGGTGTTGGGAAAGTGATTGTCAGAGATTAGAGACGTAATAGATCGGAAATAGAAAAGTAAACCAACGGGTTTCAAATAAAGAGGCACTGAAAAAAGCGAGCATGAAAACACTTCGGAGACCTTGTTTTTGTGGTTTAGGCAAGTTAAAGGAAAGGGGAGTTCAGTGTCGGGTTTGATACATCAGGCTGAAGCATTATTGTTTTACGCTAAGCCTAAAGAAGTTATGTAAGACACGTTTACAGCTAGCTAAGTTGGCTTAAGGGTTGGAGTATAGCAGGTGAAATTTTATCATCCAATTTACGAGAAGTGGAAGGTTTTGTAAAGAGGATCGATGAAATTATCAAAGAAAGATTGACTTCGCAGCAAGTATATAATCGTGATGAAACTGGTTTGTGCTACAAGATGTTACTAACCAAAACATTGGCTTCAAGAGAAGAGAGCTATAAACGGAGCAAAGAACGACTAACAGTTTTAGCTTAGCTCAAACAGATTGGGCGATCACAAGCTGATACTTTTAGTCATTGCAAAGTCTTAAAAGCAAATGGCTTTTAAAAATATTAACATATGCTACACAAATCAGGAGAGTCCTTGAATAGATAGTACAATTTTTTCTTCTTGATTTCACAATGATTTTATACTTAATGTAATTTTTTTTGGATCAAAACAATCATCGTGATAAATCCCAAGATCCAAAAAATGCTTCGCCATTACTATCTGTTATTGTAGGCAATGCTTCAAGCCATTCCGATGGCACCCAATTGGTTAGTGATAATATTAAGCACTTTTTTTACCATTTAACGTTACACCATTCATCCAGTTACTTGACCAGGGTGTACTAGTAAATATAAAACGGAATTACCGCTTATTACACACGCTTCCTGAAGACTTGGAAAATGTACAAGCTGTTGTTCAAAGTTTGATAATGGTAAATTTTAAAGATTTATTTTATTGGCTGTCACAGTTTTGCGAAGAAGCTAAGAAGACAACTAATAAAAAAACGGGGAAAACATTTCACCTAAATATGCTTCAGTTTTTCGTGATGATTGCGAATCGAACATTTAGATGATCCTTTTATTGGGATGAATAGTAACCTACTAAGCTCTAATAATGTAACATAGCGAAGCATGAATGAATGATGATTTTCAGGAGCAAAATGATGACAGAAAAAAGCGATGATGAGAGCAACAATGACTCTTGAAATCAGCAAAAAAAAAATCCACTCGGATGAATTCAAGGCATTGGAAAAAGCTCTACTGTACGTGGAACTCTACGAATATGCGTCATCAGTAAACATATTGATATTGCGGCGACTTCGTAGCACAGTAGCGTGGCAATTTAAGAATTTTTACCAATGCATTTCATAGTTAAAAGCATAAGAATGTCACTTTAAATTTTTGTTTTAACCAAAGTATGCTACAGTATCCGCTTTCTTTCGTTTGAGTACATTACGAAACCATCTTTGTTGCAAGAGAAACGAAACTTACGAGGAAGAACGGAAGGGACCCTGCGTCGCTGAAATCAATGGTAGCTAAGCACATCGTTGGGAATGGACACGACATATGCGGGGACAATGTAGAGGTGATTCAAGAGGGAACAGATTGCAGGAAATAAGATGCACAATAAAGTCTTGCAATTCTCAAAGAACCACGACGTTGGAAACCTGCAATCGAAGTTACTGAGATAAATAGCAAAGGAAGGACGAAATCAGCCCGGGAAAAATTGTTGAACGATCTCCAAATAGGTAATCTCGCCAGCAATTGAGAATCTACCTGCTATGATAAGATACCGGGTTAAGATATAAAATTAATTATTTGATTTAGGTTTCGCGCTTCAAAAAAGATTGTAATTAAGTTCTCATGTTTATACCTTTTCCCTTTGCTGAGGTCATGTCATATATATATTCATATATAGACCCATATATGGTTAAATTAAATTAGTTGTTAAATTTACTGAAGAAGGGCACAACTGGCGCTCGAAATACGTATTTACAAATATAAAATAATAAATCCCGTCTCAGGAAATACATTTTTTTTTGTTTTTTTTTTTATCTATTTGATAGGCGTGGAAAACATCGACGACAAAAATAGTTTTCATCTTTGTTTAAAGCCAAATAAAATAGATTCGGAAGTAAGCATGGTTCTAAATCAGCTTAAAAACATGCAAATTACGTGGGAAATTGCACCTCAATGGTTTTAATATATCTGCCGTATTATCTGAGGTCTTAACTTGGATAATCGAATCGATACAGTAGTACAATATAAGACAGAAGTTCTTATTTAATAATCTTGTGTTTGAAAGTAAAAATTGCGAGAGGAAGCGAACCAAGTTGCAAACCATTATGATATTTGGATAGGCGCATCATTGATGAGTGGGTCCTAGATTTAGTAGAACGTGAACAATATTCTAAGCAGTTACAGAGACTAGAATATATTTGGCTGTGGTAAAGTCACATTCATCTTAGAGAAGTTTGGGTTGGGTTTAAGCTCGCGCCGCAATTATTCTGGCAGTGGCGACTCGTTTTGAATTGCCAGCGAATGCTGAAACATGCCGAACTCGCCGAAAGGGTCGTATTCGAATTTAATGCACCAACAATGCGACGCAAGTCGCCAACGCCGCAGGTAGCAATCTTCACAGCGGTCCTACATTGCCAGCGTCACATTGTGTCTGCCCTAAGGGCTCACCCCCCCACACACACAACAGCCGCAGGATCCGCCAAAACGCTGTGGCCAATGAGGAAGATCGAACGCGGAGCATAAAAATAACCTAGCTGACGATACCGGTGGGGCAAGGTGAAGCAGAATAAGTCCGGTGAACACGCCAGGCCATTGACCGTCGATATCAGAGAACGAGATCGGGGATCTCATATATAAAGGACTGAAACCGGCAGGACAGCCTCTATGTCTTATCCTGAGTCTTGTGGGATTGGTTTTTGGAGAAATAGGGAGTCGGCCGTTCCCTTTTGGAAAAAGAATGGCTGGAAGTGTGCGTTTGAACTCTATAATCGCTTGGAATTTAAGGAGGTAGGCTGCAATCAACGTGCGACGAGAAGCCCCTAATCGGAAGCAGTTCTGAAGACTAATTGTTCCTATGTAACAATTAAAAGCCATTAGATTTTGTGCAAAATTATTGCACGTGTTTAATGGCGCTAATTAACTTGTGTGAAGTGTGCAGTGGAAATAAGATTGGTTGCCATAGGCGCGTGGTGTTTCGGTACCTCCTTTTGTTGTCGGTGGTTTCGGGTCGCCGCAGATCCAGTTCCCGTTTCCAGATTCGTAGACAGGGCAGTCGCGGCGAAGAACCAGTTGACGCCCTTTAAGAAATCATTTTCCCTTGTCCCTCTTCGCGGGGTGGTTTAGATGTCCAGGATCGGCTGCGGCAAAAAGCGACCGTAACATGTGCTCAATTATGGTACGATCTTTTTTTGCTATTTACATTATATCAGAACCGAAACAAAGGAAAAGCTCGGCCGTTCTCATTCCTAGAAAGACGGATCGACACTTTGCAATTCAGAACATTGCTCGGTTTGTTTCACTTTTTGATGTATTTTTAAAGTAATATGCATAATTATTTTTTGTGGAATTATGGGATGCTTTATTGTTACCCGCTGAAGGAAACATTGCTGACTTAATAATTCATATATAAGTTAGTTTATCATGGGTTAGAACCTCCTAGTCTAGTCAACAACTTCGTCTTCTAGTTGTGCTTTATAATTCGCGGATACAAATAATAAAATAGTTGAAATATAACGAGCTTAACCCATCAACAAGCCTAACCGTGGTCGTGCTGTCTGGTGACGGATGGTAAATGACAGCACCTGAAGAGGATGCCATCCGACACCCCGAAACCACACTTTCCATTAAATTAATAATTCAGTCTATGAAAAGGGTTTCTTACCAACACGCAATGATCGCGCGCCAAAAGAACCAGAACTCTCATCCTTGAGAGCTTCAACACAAAATTTATATATATTTTAATCAGCATATGTACATAGCACTACCGGCTTCCAAACAGACCATAAATAATAATTTTTCATTGAATTTTTACAACAAAAACCATGTTGGTCGCTCATGACCCAATTACACCCCAAGACCGTAGCAAGTGAATCATATCTCATATCGACATACCTGTATGCGATTGCTTTATTCCGTTGATGAAGAACAACGCGACAATGGCCAATGCAGACTTCAAGTCAATTATAACGCATCTGGCGACCAACATTTTACAATACTTTCACTAAATGCATGCCAAGTTTTCCCCGTTTGTTTACAATTCTGTCCATGGTTGACAACTTGAAACGTGACAGCCGTGATTGTAGCCAGCGGGAGTCTGAAACAAAATTTGAAGGGTCGAACAGTATGAGCAGCAGCAACAGCACTTGACAATCTACTAACGCCATTTCGTCTCGACTTTTTCGGGTGTGATTGTCAAAATAAACTTCTTTTTGCACGCGCCTACGTAATATCGTCCGCTTTTATAACAAATATAAATGCAACCACTCCAATGAGTAGTTAGCTAAGAGCGAATGCTACTAAATTCAGGTAAATTATGGAATATCGTGAGATTATTGACGACGTATTCGAATAACCTAAAAGTTCGTTGCTTATGATTAATTTCATTGAATTCACAATATTTTAGGGCAAATCGAATAAATTATTGATGATTCGGTGTGTATTTTAGCCCTAGGAGCCCAATAATCGACAGCAACCAAAGAATCCGGTGACGTGGCTCCGAGTTTGCTATTTAGGACAAAAGGACGCATTTCTCAAAGGAAGACTTAATAAGTACACGCAGGAAGAATATCTCGAAATGGGAGTTCCGGCATTTTTCAGGTGGCTCAGCCGAAAGTACCCGAGTGTGATCATCGAATGTGTGGAGAATAAGGTCAGTGCAAACTGCAATCAACATAACCTCGCAGAGTGTTGGCATAAGTTGATAATGCTCAAATTGGTCGCTTCTATGATTTTCAGACGGTTACCGATGATGGGCAAAACGTCTACGAGGACGCAACGCTACCAAATCCAAACGGGATCGAATTCGATAACCTTTACTTGGATATGAACGGAATCATACACCCGTGCACGCATCCGGAAGACAAGCCGCCTCCCAGAAACGAGGACGAAATGATGGTCGCGATTTTCGATTGTATCGATCGTCTGTTTAGTATCGTTCGTCCTCGAAAAGTTCTTTACATGGCCATTGATGGTGTGGCTCCACGCGCGAAAATGAATCAGCAGCGATCGCGTCGATTTCGAGCGGCCAAAGAGTCGGTTGAGAAGCGTGCTGAGGTCCAGCGGATACGGGACGAGCTGTTGGCAAGGGGCTGCATTCTGCCGCCTGAGAAGCCAAAAGAGGAGCATTTCGACTCGAATTGTATCACGCCTGGAACCCCGTTCATGGAAAGACTGAGCAGATGCCTTCATTACTACATTCATGATCGCATGAATAGCAATCCGGCGTGGAAGGGGATAAAAGTGATTTTGTCCGATGCTAACGTGCCAGGCGAAGGGGAGCATAAGATAATGGACTACATTCGGAAGCAACGCTCGCAGCCCGATCATGATCCAAACACGCAGCATGTGCTGTGTGGCGCGGATGCCGATTTAATCATGTTGGGCTTGGCTACGCATGAACCCAATTTCACTATAATCCGAGAAGAGTTCTTGCCGAATAAGCCGCGGCCGTGTGATATTTGTGGTCAATTTGGTAGATTTTATTTTAATTGTGGAAGTCTTCGACTGGATAATGATTTGGTTTTCAGGTCACGAGCTGGACAAGTGCCAAGGACTGAATGCAATCGACGTCAACTCAAGTTTAAAGCCTGATATTCCGGTGGGTGCGGAAGTGAAATTTATTTTTGTGAGGCTGTGTGTTTTAAAGGAATATTTGAGGAGAACATTAGCTATGCCGAATCTTCCGTTTGAGTAAGTACAATTCTGATGGTTTTCTTGGCAAAGAAGGTATTGCTTGCACTTTTATTTGCATTATCGAGCGCGATAATTCGATCCGTGTAGGATGTAAGTACTCAGTATCAATGTGATCTCTTAAATCGAAGGAAAGCCAGCCCTTTTTCATAACTGAATATGTCACCCGTCCAGTATTATAAAATGTCTTGGCAGTGACTGGCTGTAAGTTTAAAGTATCTTGAAACGACGTCTCTAGAAAATTCATTCAAAAAAGAAGCTCGAAAACGACTCCACTTACTTTGGGTTAAGAAGTATGTAATGTTCCATTCACATCATTCTCCGTTATAATTGGACATCACATCACAGTCGCAAAAGTTTGTAAACTTGTCGAATCTGCGAAATTTAATGTTCAGCAAGTGAACTATCCTCATTTAAGTATTGATACGAGCAACCATGATTAGGAATGCGAACTATTAGAATTTCCCTTTAATGTTACTCGGGAACGATTTAACAACATTCTTCAAGAAATTTTACAACAATTTGGTCTTATTTGTTCTTCCACATCTTCCACTCACTCAATCTGGTTCACTGCTGAAGTTCATTGCTTGTTATTAGTAGTGTGCAAAAAGTAATCATTCGTTATTTTCTATTCGTTTCTTAAGGGGTTACATAGGTCTTGAAAGAAAAAAAACAACTTTTTCAAAAAAATTGTATTTTAAAAACCAAAAATCTATTTTATTTAAAATTTCCACATAAAAGTTTAGCATTTCAAGATGTTGTAGAAGAATCTTCAGCTAAAAACATTGGAAATTGTCAATTTTCCTGCAGTTTTCCTCGTCCAACCTTTTTTTGCGATAGGCAGAATATTTCGATGCAGTTTCATTTCATTTCAAAAAAATTCTTATAGTTTATGCCCTTGGCTCGTGCTTGAACGAAGGAATTGAAAAAAAATTGAAATTTTAAGTTTTGAAATGGAGTTGAATGAATTTTTGTCTCATATTTTTTAGCATTTTTCCGATTCTCGTCGTTTTTAAAATATTTTTTCCGTATAAAACAAAAAGGAGTCGACCGAATGAAAATCCAAAGCACGATTCAATACTATTAAGAGGTACTGTGCAAAGTTTCAGCAAAATCGTGCCTACCGCACGGAAAAACAAGGTTTCGAGAAAAATGCGTTTAAAGTTTTTTTTACCGCGATTTAATGAATTAAAGTTATTTTTCAGCGACTTACATCGAGTCGTCGATTCCAGGTTCATACAGTAATTCGTTCGCCTCATTCGCGATGTTCGGAGCATCCTTTTGATGTTGTGATGTTTGATGAAAAAGAAAGGAGCTGATTATACGCGGTATTCAAATCTCTATAACTCCGGTAATATTGGTCGAATTTACTTCAAATTTGAAACCTGGTTAAGTGGGACCTGGGTAAGTGAGAAACCTCTATTATTGAGAATTCCAATTAGGTCCCGGCACTTTTTCACTGAATTACCTCTGTTAATGGGACTTTTGGAACCTGGTTAAATGATATTTGATTTCTTGGATTTATTCGATGTTTACCTCTATAATTGGGACTCAATCCCTTGTATAAGTGTAGCTCAAGCCCTTGTATAAGTGAGACATTTTATCAGTTTGGGACAGGTTTCGACACGTTTATTTACACACATTTGAATTTCTTTCGCACGTGCTTTGTTTGTCAGTACTATCTCAGGTTTTGACCTACAAACAAGGGAATAAAAGTGTACAAAATGTCCAAACATAAACATAGCACACTATCAGCATCTGAAAAATTAAAGCTTTTATCAGATTATGATTGTGGAAAGTCGCGTGATCAACTATGTACGGAGAATAAGATACCAACGTCAACGCTGTGTAGAATTATTCAAAACAACGAGAAAATTCGGTTTCAGTGTATTGATGGAAAAGAAAAAATAAAACGAATACGATCGGCAGAGTATCCTGAACTTGAAAAACGTCTCTCGCCATGGATAAAGCAGGTACGGAATAATAACATTCCAGTAAGCGGACCAATGATTAAAGAGAAAGCTCAAGAATTTTCAAGCAAGCTCCATATTGATAATTTTTCTGACAGTAATGGATGGTTAGAGGGCTTTAAGAAAAGAAACGATATAGCATTCAAAAATATTTGTGGCGAGAGCAATTCTGTGGACCTTCCAATTTTATTACACGATTATTCCCCCGATAACGTATTCAACGCCGATGAAGCGGGCTTATTCTACAAGTGTCTACCGGATAAAACTTTTACGTTCAAAAGTCAGCCTTGTCACGGTGGTAAATTGAGTAAAGATCGGGTCACTGTACTTGTATGTGCGAATATGTCCGGAACTGAAAAACTGCCACTTCTCTTAATTGGAAAATCTAAGAATCCAAGATGCTTCAAGGGTATCAAAACCTTGCCTGTTAATTATCAAAACAATAAAAAGGCCTGGATGACATCTGATTTATTTGTAGATTGGTTTAAAAAAGTGAACGCCGATATGAGGGCCCTAAAACGAAAGATCCTTATGTTTGTCGACAATTGCACAGCTCACAACAATATGCGCAAATTGGACTATGTTAAATTATTGTACTTACCCGCCAATACCATAAGTAAATTGCAGCCTATGGGTCAGGGTATTATCAACAACTTTAAGGTTTACTACAGAAAGGAAGTTGTGCAATATGTTCTTAAATCTATAGAATACGACAAAAGCCCTGAAATCAACATATTCCAGGCCATGAGATTTGCAAGAAAAGCTTGGTTTTCTGTTAGCAAAACCACAATTAGCAATTGCTACAAAAAAGCTGGATTCAAAGTGACGAATACAAAATTCTTGGTCCCTTGAGATCCCAATTAACCAGGTTTCTCTGTACTTTCATATAGAATAAAAAAATCGATCGACTTTTTGAAAATACAAGACCTATGTAACCCCTTAAATGAATAAAAGTATCCAATACTCATTTCAAAATGGCTGTAAGCCGTATTTCAAGCATATTTTTATGAATTTTTTACAGAAAAACTATTGAATTTCTTTATTTCTAAGTACACCATTTCAAGAATATACTGTTAAATTTTCAGAGCAAAATATTGCAAAATGAGCCTTTGGGAACAAATATTCGTAGAATCCAAAAAAGAAACGGAATTTCCGATGGACATCAGAACTCGACACTGAATCATCTGAAATCAAAAAATCAAAGAGATTTTGTTAGCTTATGAGTTTGTCTAGGTAACCCTGTCGAGTTTTTAACTTCCCAGTATATGGGAAGTTCTTGTAATCGCCTCGAAAATCGAAATTGATATTTTCGGCATTTCTTTACTTTTTGAGGTCTATAGAGGTCAACCCTCCTATTATGCGGTACTCTCAGAACGCGGTTTCCATATAACGTGGAGCCGAAATTGCGACAGCCCTCCTAGAACGCGGTACTCTTCCATACAAGGCGGTAGACGGTTTCCATAGAACGCGCTACGAATTAGCCTGGTTTGTACGGTTAAATCCGGGTTTCTTATAGCGTGGTTTCCATATAACGCGGTACGCATTCACCGCGTTATAGGAGGGTTGTGGAGAAGTGTTTTTAAAAAGGGAGACCGTATGTGTGTACGTACGTACGTTCGTGGACAGTTTTTTCTACGAGCATAACTCACGTAAACAAAGTTGTATCGACTTCGTTGAGGTGTCAATCGAAGTGCCTTTGCAATTTTAAGAGCTGATTAGTTTTCGGTCTGGGGTTTTTGTTGTTTTGCCCCTTTGAAGGTGATTTCTGTCATGCGCTATATCTCGCGAACCAAACATACGATTTACATTGTCAAGGTGTCAACCGACGCGTATTAACATTTGTGTGAATCTATCAAATTTTGAGCAAAAAATCGTTGGAGTCGTTTTTTAATTTAAGAAAAAAAAAGTTCAAAAAATTAGGTTTTTTTCATAAACAATAAAGGTTAAAACCTTATTTTCATCAAAACATTTACTCATGATTACGAAAAAAATTAAATAAAAAATCATTAACACTCATCATGTTCTTCAAGGTCATTTCTTCCATTCACTATATCTCACAAACCAGATATAATATTTGCATCATTAAGGTGTCAATCGACGTGTTTTAAAATCTTTTTGATTATTTTAACATTATAAAAATCCGTTTCCCTGGTTTTTTTAATTTAATAGAAGAAAATGGGAAAACTTAGGGTTTTTTCATAAAAAATATTTTTTTAACCTGAATGCTTATAAAATTTATACATTCCTATCAGTTTTTGAAGCGAAACTAGCAAAAATTTTCTCATGATTCTGAAAAAAATTCAATTAAAAATATTTTTTTATTTTCAAAGTTACCATGTAAAGAGGGTTCATACGAATGATATTACTTTATATCTTTTATTCTAAATAAATTGTTGTAAATTCAATCAAAGTTTCAAAATATTTGCATAATTTGAGCAGATTTTTTCTAGTTGTTAGTCTTTTAATTAAAAAAAACTGTTTAAATTTTGAAAACCATCAAAATTTCAATCAAATTTGCATTTATGGTAATCAACGCTTTGAATGGTAAAATGTTTTTTAGTCAATACTTTGCAAGATCATATGCTTTAAAAAGCTTTCATCAGCTAAAAAATTGTAGTTTTTAGTAGATTTAATCTTTAGTAATCGTAAGATTTCAATTACTTCCTCCATCATCATTTGTAATACATTTTACTTTTTACATGCAATTAAGGGGGGAAGGTTTGTTTCATCTAAAAAATACCTTTTTTCCATGAATTTTGTTGGAAAAAATTATTACTGTAGGCTTATTTTACATATTATTATCTAAAAGTACAACATGTGAAGAATATTTAAAAAAAAAATTGTACAAAAATGAAAGAAATAACGGATTTATTGTAGATCTCCACAGGCGCCAAGAAAAAAAGTTTTTGTGTGGTGACCAGCCTACAGAATCACTGGATCATCTGAAACCAAAAAATCAAAACGCTTTCTTCAGTTTATTACTTTATCTCTCCAGTGACGTCGAGTTTTTTTTAATTATTCAGTTTTTTTAATTTTGGCAACATTTTTAATCCAAAATAACGTTTTTTGACGAAAAAATCGACCTATTTGTTATTGTAAAATTCTTAGTAATTAATTAAAAAAAAAAAAAAACTCAACGTCACTAGAGAGCTATATATATTTAGAATATGTGTACAAAATTTCAAAACGATCAGCTCAGTAGTTTTTTCTGTAGGCTGGTCACCGACTTTAAAAATTACGTGTTTGGGAAAATCGATTTAGAGTTTTGTACACTGAAAAAATGAAAATATCTTGAAAAAACCGGATTTTCTTATAAAATACGTACATGTCATCATCGATGCTGGGTCCATACAGTATCTCACTATCATCCACGATATCTAAGGCATCTTTTTGCTCCTGTCGATAAAAGTAATGCAATAGAGACCGAAATAGTTGCCGCTTAGTGCAGGTAGCTAAAAGGCGCGCAAACCTAAGAGGTACGGTTATTCAACCTACTGTAATTTCGTAAGTTTTGCTCCGAATGAGCTACAAATTTAATACAATATTCTTCAGATGTTGTACTTTCAGAAAATAAAAAAAAACAAAATAAAAAAAAATAGTTGCCAAACCTTACCCCCCCCCCCCCCTTAAACCTATTTTTGACTGCATATTCAAAACTTTTCAAGACCAATAGAAAATATAAAGTAATTATTAATCTCATTGATGTAAAATCGTGAAAAAATATAAATTTAGTGATTATGCTGAAGTCATGGCAATTTAGAACGCAACTATTCAAAATGATCATCACGCGACAAAATAGTTACAGTTTGCGTAATAACAAAAACTGCATTCATTTTTGCTAGCGCTCTTTTGTCCTTCAATCATCGATGTGAAAATAACAAATAACGTAGAAAAAGTCCCCACTAATTGATCGATCAAATCAATCTACCCCATCTGCCAAAAACCTTACGTAATCAATGGATACTTCCGTAGATGATATGATTAATATTAACTCATTTCTGTTACTGCTATGAATACCTCTCATTATTATTACTTAAAATAGTATTATTTTCAAAATTATTATTGTGTTTAATATTTTTAATGTTTATCTAGATATTACTGGGAAGTTGACCGTGTAGACCTCAAAGGTCGCACTTCGCGGCTTATTATTTTTAAATTTTTCTTCAAGTTTTGGCATCACTTAGAAATCAATGAAATTTTGAAAAAAGGTTAAAATTCGGTACATTTGTTATTGTAAAAAATACAACAACAACATCTTTCTTTGTTTATTTCCTTCATATGGATTCCAATCAAAACCTGGCAATATTTTCATTACTCCACAGATATGACTTCGAACGGGCTTTGGACGATTGGGTGTTTATGTGTTTCTTTGTGGGAAATGATTTTCTGCCGCATTTGCCAAGCTTGGAAATTCGAGAAAATGCAATCGATCGTTTAGTCGAGCTATACAAAAAATGTGTCTATAAAACAGGGGTAAGTTAATGGATGATCCAGTGCTACACCACAAAATAATTTTCAAACATGGCGCAGGGTTGGCTAACAGACTCCGGCGAAACAAAATTGGAGCGAGTACAAATGATTTTGTCGGATTTGGGTCAAATGGAGGATCAAATATTCAAAGAGAGGCAACGGCGTGAGGAACAATTTAAAGCTCGCGAAGCTGTTAAGCGTCGTCGTATGGGAAATGGTCCCCCGGATTTTAGAAATATACACAATTCTCAATTTGCTCCTACACCGCTGGGAAAAGGCAATGCGCCTGCGACTATTCAAAATCCCCGACAAGAAATGGCCCGAATTCGAACAATGAATATGCAACAAGCTGCGGGAATGCACTCGACAGGTGCTTCAGACATGGGCGCAGCAGGAAACGACGGTCCCCGTGGACGTAAGAGAAAAGCGAGTGAAATGGCCGGCGAAGAGCAGCCGGACGCAGCTGAAGAAGAAGATTACCAGAAGAACGATGAGGTTCGGCTTTGGGAGGATGGATTCAAAGATCGTTATTATGAGTCGAAATTCGACGTGGGATCTGATAACGAAGGATTTCGATATTCGGTTGCACTACAATATGTGCGTGGGCTTTGCTGGGTATTGAAGTACTATTACCAAGGTTGTGCATCTTGGAAATGGTATTTCCCATATCATTATGCACCGTTCGCTTCCGATTTTATTAACATTGACGGTTTATCAACAAAGTTTGAGAAGGAAACAAAACCTGTAAAATGATGAGTATAAACATCTCAGATAGAAATAATTAATCAATGATTTTTAGTTCAATCCTCTGGAGCAACTGATGGGTGTGTTTCCAGCAGCAAGTAGCTCGCATGTACCGAGTCCTTGGGCGCAACTTATGTCTGATCCGGTATATTGTCTTTTAAAATAAAAAAAGTACAACTTTGTTTATCGATCCGCTTCACAGAAATCAACAATAATTGACTTTTACCCAGAAGATTTCAAAATTGATTTGAATGGTAAAAAATTTGCTTGGCAAGGGGTGGCGCTTCTTCCTTTTGTGGACGAACGACGTCTATTCAAGGCATTGAAGCCATATTATCCGCAATTGACGATTGAAGAAAGTAAATACAAGTTGCTTTTGCCATTATGATATATTTACTGATGCTAATTATTTACACTGTGTAACACAGGAAAACGTAATCAACGTGGCGACAGCTGTTTGTATGTGACAACAGAAAATGTTGGATTTAAATTTTTGATGTCACAATACAAAAATGAAATCGATCCAAATACTGAAGTTCCAATATCAATCCAAGGAATGCAAGGTGTAATTTTGCTGTCTGATAATACTGCTGAAATGGGCGGGTAATTTTTGTAGAGTTTTTGTGGGATAATTATTACACTAGCCATAATATTTAACCACCAGATCAGCAGTATCGCCAATCAATGGTTTGCCAGACATCGAAGATAACAACGTATTGACGGTTCGATACAGGGATCCAATTTACGGTGATGACTTCATTTTCCCAGCAAGGAGGTTACCGAAAGCCGTTGATCCACCCAATATACTAGCCCCAGAAAATAGAGGCAATAATTATAGACCTGCGATTGGTAAGATATACATGTGATCATTGAATAATGACTTGACTTATGTGAAAACAATTTGAAGGATTCAATCGAGATTTGCCTCAGGCATCGCTCGGGGATGCCGGTCATCGAATGATGGGCCACCATACTGGCAACGCCAACAGGCAACAAAGAGATTATGCCTCAATTCCACCGCCTTCGCAGAATTTCACTGGTAAGTTGAATTAAGTTTTTTTTAACTACAAGATCATGTAGAACCCGAAATTTGAAATAACTTCAAATTCAACACAATTACTGAGAATTGATAAATAATAATTCCATATGTCAATACTCTGTTGTCCTAATATTTTTTTAAACACTTAATTACAAACAAACTTTATAGAATTTAGAATGTCCTTATTTTCAATATTTAAAATTTTTCCGTAAATTATAGCATTAGTATTAATTTCAGATAACGCAAAGAATATTTCAATACTCGACCTAAAAGTGTACAAAATCATGTTTATTATGAGGGTGAAGAAAGATAATTAAGTTGTGTTTCTGCTATTGCTCCTTATGAAGAGCTTTAATTTGTCGCCAGATATTTTGCAGAATACAGACAATCAAAAAAATCTGGCAATTCACTTTTCGTAATTAGCATCAATTCAAAACAGTTGTAGAAACCCACAAATGTTTTTAATACTACATATTATACCACCGAGACACTGAGCTACGAGCTCATTATAAGCTTTGTTCTAATGAGATATTGACAAACTACGTGCGGTTCATTGTTGAACTGTCCTTAAAGCTTTCTAAAGATGAAAAACAACTGCAGATTGATTTACTTCCATGTCGCGAATATCGGGTGCAAATATTGGTTGGTTTGATTGAGAAAATATCCTTTCAATGGGTTCTGATGTTGCCTTCTTAAATATTGCGAGTTTTGCCAAGTTATAGAAAATTATATGAGTGTCTTTCCATCATATAATTTTCTATAACTTGGATCCACATCAGTCGATGAGATCCTAATAGCGTTCTAGTTCAATAATGTGATTGCGCTGCTGTGTACGGTCGAAATATAATATACCCATGTTTTAATTTATCCCACACATAACTGTGTGCAGAAAAATATTTTGCCAGCTGTTATGTTTGAACCTCTGTCTGAAGATGTTATTATGGGTCATATAACAGCCCTGGATGAGTAAATCCCTACTTCCTCATAGTTCCAAGGCTGCTCTCTGCATCGTAAAGTGTTTCCTAGGCCAATGCGATATCGCTAAAAAGATTAGTGCTGTAATTTCCAATGCTTTCAGCTATTTCTATGATGACTTTTTATTTTTATGACTCTTAAGAAAAGTTATCCAGAAATTCAGCAGTTTTATGTCGGGGTTCGAAAAACGTTTCATTTTGTTAACTCATTTCGGCTGGCTAAATCTTTCAGTCGAGATTCGATTCTTTCAATTATAGAATCTATCAATCTGTTTGATTGTTGGTGAACATTTTGAAATGGAATAAACTCATCATAATTGCTCGCTCTTGCATGTTGTTCTTTATTTTGAATTGGATAGTTACATTTTAACTTTAGAAGATGAATGCTTCCTTTCAATGTGTTGAAACTTGATTTGAAACTAAACTCATACTTGCATGTATTGCATTTTGTAACTGCACTTTGTTTTCCGGTGTAATAAATTCAAATATTCTGTCTCTTTTTTTGTACATATTTTCACTTTAATGCTAAATTGAGGACAATCAAAACAAAACATCTCGAAAAAATGCCAAGGGCAAAAACCTATTTATAGCTTATATCAGTAAACGAAATGCATACATTTTGCAAAATATGTTCCTCGTCAATACTCCAGAACACTCCTCACGATAAAATTCACTAATTCCTAAGAAAGCGCAAAATACTCCAACCTTCGAGTGCCTCAAACGGGCTAATAGAATAGTGTTGGCTTCACACGAGCACTCCGCATGTGCGGAATAGTCTATTTTGAGAAACATTTGAATGCATGCAGCCTATTAAATGCCAGCAAATTTATGCTCACATAAGGAACCGTTCCAAATTACCAGTTACTGTATCGCGATATCTTTTAGTCGCGTCACGCCACCAATGGCAATTGAAAATAGCCGATTTTTCTCATTTCTTCTACATATCTCAGTTTTCCTTAGTAAGAATATCTTAGTCATTTCAAAATTTTGCTGTTGATCTGAAACTATGTACGTTCAATAGAAAGTAAAAAAAGCGATGTTCTATTTTAAGTAAAAAATCTAAAATCTCAATCTACTAAGTAAGAAAGAGCCACTATCTTACGAACCCCTGCAAGGAGGGATGGGGGACACGAATATTTCGGAAAATATTCTTACGTAATTATTGATTATTACAAGCAATAACTATTAACAACGACTATCATATCAAAAACGAGGGCCAGTTTATCCTATTAACAAAATTTTCGTTTGAACGTTATAGAAATCGAAATATCTGTGGTATCAATTGTCTTGAGGAAATTTACTTTTTTCCCGAAATATTCAGTAGTCTATTTAGCTTCTTTGTCAAAATCAATTTGTAAATAATACTCAATTGGGACCTCGCTGAACTGCTTCAACCAGTTTTTAAAAGTCCTCTTATATTGAGCTCGTTTTCAGCTTGAAGATCCCTTCAAGAAGATAAAACTTATATTTTGCTCTACCACATTTCTTGTTTATTCATTCGAATTTTTTTATAAACATTTTCGCAAATCAGTCGGACCGTGAAAATAGTGGGACATCAATAGACGCTTCTTTGTTCTTCGTGCAAGCGCTGCCAAAAGTTTCTTGCAAGCATGTAATTTTGGCAGGCGTATTCTCTATCTGGTTATATATAACTGTCGCAATGCGAATCATATCCACGCTTTTGTCTTTTGCAACGAATCTTCATAGTACATATGGATATTTTTTATAGCCTCATAATAAGTGAATAGACTGATTATCAAGTCAATATACAGTATTTTACAATTTGTTGTGGCTTTTCATTTTTTATGTGTGGAAGCGAACACATGCGGAACACGACTAAACATTATTATCAAAGCCTTTGCAATATTTTATGTTGGCGTGCGTTTCATAAATTGATTATGCTAATGCAAGTGCAAACACGATTTGCTTAATTATTTAGTGAATTTAATACGAGGGGTGATCAAAAAGTAATGAGAATCACAATAAAAGACGGTGATGACAGTTACAAAAATAATTTATTTTTCTACATAGTCTCCTAAGAAGGCAATACATTTAGTCCACCTTTTTTCTAAACCCTTGAGATTTTTTTTGTCTTGACCCTCCCAAAACCTCTCAACAGCGGCCATCACTTCACTATTGTCTTCAAATTTCGTGCCTCGGAGGTGTTGCTTGAGACGAGGAAAGAGGTAGAAGTCACTGGGAGCTAGATCTGGCGAATAGGGTGGGTGTTCCAGCAGTTCGAATTCCGTTTCTTGAATGGCAGCCATCGCAACTGCGGCTTTGTGAGCCGGAGCGTTGTCTTGGTGAAACAGCACTCCAGCTCGCAGTTTGCCGCGTGTTTTTGCCTTAATGACTTCCCGCAATCTTCGTATTTGGTCTGCGTAGTAA
This sequence comes from Oxycera nigricornis, assembly GCA_963942545.1. Lineage (NCBI taxonomy): Eukaryota > Metazoa > Arthropoda > Insecta > Diptera > Stratiomyidae > Oxycera > Oxycera nigricornis. Next base: position 48,533,641 of record OZ012660.1, on the reverse strand, counting down.
GAGCCCGAAATAGTGGCTCCCTTTTCCAAATATTCCACCATAATTATTCCTTCGGTGTCCCAAAAAACGGACACCTTTCCCTCCGAACTTGACACTTTGAACTTCTTCGGTGTTGGTGAGGAGGCTCGCTTCCAAGTCATCGATTATTTGGTTTCAGGATCAAAATGGTGGATCCAGGTCTCGTTCATGGTCACGAAACGTGACAGAAATTTTTTCCGATCTGCTTGGAACTTTTGGAGATTCGTTTTTTCTTGTGCTCGTCGGTTAACATTCGCGGTACCCAACGCGCAGAGACCTTTTTCATCTGCAATTCGTCCACAAGGATTGTTCGAACGCTACCGTATGAGATCCCCGTGACCTCAGCTACATATCTGACGGTCACTCTTCGATCTGCCAACACAACATCTTCGACCTTTTTCATGTTATCTTCAGTGTGGGACGTAGATGGGCGTCCTTGGCGGTGTTCATCTTCAGTGGATGTTCTTCCCAGCTTAAACTCCTTGGCCCAGCGTGCAACTGTGGAATATGGAGGAGCAGAGTTCCCCAATGTTTGTCTTTGGTACTTTCGTTTTTCTCCATTTTGATGCTATCTCTTCGCCGGTTTGTATTCAACTGAATTTTCCTCCCGTGAATCGTAGTCTATTTATATGATTTTTTCATGCTGACCTAGTGAGTCTATAAGCAAGCGAAGAAAATTTTTGTTGGATTTTTATGAGGACTGGAAATAAACCGTTTCTCATTACTTTTTGATCACCCCTCGTATGTTATACTATATTAATTATTGGTCAATAATTTGAGAACCATATAGATATTTTTTGGAATGTTTTTTTAAAAATTCGGTGAGTTTTCTCTCATATTTTTCAAGTAAGCAAGCAAGTCATTGTATTCACTGCTGGAAATACTTATAAATTCATTCAAATATTAGTCCACAATTGCTTTTGCAAATAGGCAGTGAAGATAAGTTGAAATATATGATCTAAAACAATTCTCCACAAATTAATTTACCATGCATTTCGTAATTTGTAAAAAAGGAAAAGTTTGTATTTATTTCTGTTACGGGCTGGGAGACTTGAAGAATTTTCGAACGCTGATTATTCCCTTTCAAATGAAGCTAGATAATATTTACCCAGGTGTTTCATGCGGTTTTGATTCCGTAGAATATGCTGTCTGTTAGTCCGTAAAGTTCATTGTAGGCGTCTGACATCTTTGTAAGGTGATGTGTACTTTAATTTGCAATGGTCTTTCATGAATATTATATCTTCCTTTGAAAAAGTGCTCAAAAAATGAATTTCCGGTAAGAATTAAGAATTTGGATTGTCTTAGACCGGGCTCATATATATCATTCAGGAGTCATTTTTTTTAATCCAATTCAAAATGCAAAATGTCCCTAAGCTTCGCCCCTGAATGGCAGTTGACTTATGAAGATACTCTTTGCTTAAATCTTTGCATGGCGATCGGCTCCTCGATTTCCTTCAGTTTACGCGTATCCTGGTACCTACATCAGAGCCCTGCATTTTTCTTTGCTATGTTGAAAATATTTTGAAGACATTCCCAGGTCCACTCAGTTGTGTAGGAGTGCAGAGACTTTATCTCGGCATTTCTATCCGGTATTACGTACATATATAGATTCTTTTTTCCGGGTACCCTATTCTGATGCATTATTGGCTATAAGCGTCTATAGGGTATGTTTCCGCTTGAAAGATTGTCGTAGACTGGCCAATTCATTCAAAGATAGTGATGGCTGGCTTTTTACCTCCTGCGCTAGTAGCTGCTTGTTTTTTTTGGGTCCATCAGTAAACCAGTATCATGATTCAAGCACAGTGTGCAGTGTCTGCCATTCATTACATTCTTTGATTTCAACTTTGAAAAACTATATGAAGTTGAAAGTTTTCACTATTTCGTCCGGATGAGTGTTTAGAGTCTCTATTTGAAGTTTAGAATCTTTTCAGAAACCGCTTGAAAATTATATTGCACTTGTAATGCTTAAACATGTTAGTCTTTGATTTTTTTTTGTAAAAATGCTTTAGTTCTACAGGGTGGCGCAAAAGTTTCTGACCCTAGTATTTCTTGTATAAAATTTGAAAGAAAAGAGATTGATTTAATATTATAATTATATTATTAACTACACGCATTAGGTAATATAATAAATAATCAATATGAAGTATGTCCTTCGTTTTCTATACACTCTAAAAGTTATTTTCTGAAACTTTCACATGAATCTTTTAGGTAGTTTGCAGGAATTGCGTACCACTCAACTTGTACACGTCGAATCAGGCGATGCCTATTTTTTGGTCTAGGATCTCTAAAGACACTCTCCTTTAATTTGGACCACACATTTTCGATGAGATTTAAATCAGGGGAATTACCAGGCCAATCAATCCACACATTAGGAAAATACTCACAAATCGCCTCATAAGTTTTCAAAGCAGTATGTGGCTTGGCGCCATCTTGCATCAAAATCACTTCCTTTCCGTCCCTGAATTGTTAGCGATTAGTAAGGTAATGCACAAAAACAGGGAGAATATTTTTCCTGAAACATTCTCCATTAACACACACTTCGTGCTGAACAAAATGAAGTTGGCCTTTTCCGCGACTGCTCACTACGCCAGCTACCTTGATTTTTAAGTCGAATTTCGGAGTCTGTATTATGGAAATATTTGCGAGATTGCTGGTTCTCACTGTCCTATTCTGTCGATTGGGCACTGGATGCAAAAGGATGTTTGCACGCAGCCTTTCACCACAGGCATTGTCATTAGCAAATCCGAGGTTTTGAGATTTTGCCAGAAATTCAGCCGGTCTCGAATGTTCCTCTTGGGAAGGAAAGGTTTCTAGCGTTGTCTATAGGCTTACCGGCCCCAGTTGGTGAACCGAATGTATCGCTGAGCGGTTCGCCTCGACACATTTTTAATGGCTGCCGGAGAGCTGTTAAGCCATTTCGTCACTGGTCACATCTCCACTCCTGGAGCCAATGTTCGAATTTTTATTTTTGCTTCTGCAGAAAGTACCGACGGTTGACCACGTCTTTGCATATCCTCCACGTTTCCTTCTTCGGCATTGCACCATTTTTTCATGGTGTTCTTGCTGATCCTAAGTATTCTGCATATGTCACTGCAGCTGTACCCCAATCGATGCATGCGTTGAATTGCAGTACGTTTTTGAATTCGACCACAGAAAGAAATTTTTGTGTCACCCGATCAACCTTCGACCACTATTTATCGCAACTTGAATGCAAGAACTAGGTAACACAATTTTCTGTTATTTTTTAAATATCTGGATACAGTTGAAGAGAACACTGTCTACTAGACATGTGTAACGCAGTACTGCGCCGTGCTATTGCGCTGATACACTGTCTTTGAGACCAATGCGCTGATACCAGACATAATTATCAGTAGCGCATTATATCATCACGTTAGCGTAGCAGAAGAGGCAATCAATGTGTTGGCGTTGGAGCTGAAAAGTCTAGTTCGAAGCATCGAGCAGCGCAACCGAAGATTTCTGATACGCTGCGTTATGCATGTACCGAAGCAAAACTGTGGCTAGTGAGTCAGTCAAGATATTCCATGGCGTTGTGGCGCAGTAGCGCCAGCGCACTGCGCTGATACCGGGACTGGCATTGAAGTCAAGGTATCTCGGAACTGGCGTTGAAGTCAAGGTATCAGCACAGTAAAATTCAGTGAGTTACATATGTCTACTGTCTAGCGTATAACTTAAAAATTTGGCAACTTACATCATTCACATGCTCCGTTAAAAAAAATTCACGAAAATCAGTGGAACTACAGGGTACCTCAAAAGAAAGTTTATATATTACTAGCTGACGCGGCAAACTTCGTACCGCCATATTTTTTTCTTGAATATTTTCTAAATTCTTGAAAGACTTTTTTTACTATTTATGCCCGCCTCGGCTTTACACGGTTGGTGTACAGTCGCGGACTAAGGAAATGCAACACTTCCGGTAAATTCAATCTTCCGTTTACAATACGGCCATAGATTGAAATAAAATTACCATTAAATAATTCGACCATAACTATTGTAATGCTTTGTAATGTACAATATTTTTCGTTTTTTCTTCTGGAGAGAAAACAAATAGCGCCGATGGTTTGCCGACTCTCGGGCACGCAACGCACAACTGCCCATGCGAAAAACACGGAAATTCAAGGTTTATTCCACACACTTCAAACGATTTGCCTTGGGATTTATTAATTGTCATTGCGAGTGCAAGGCGCGCTGGAAACTGGACACGTTTAAATTCAAAAGGAAAGTCAGTTGGCATTAGTGGTATTCTTGGAATAAGCACATCCTCGCCTTTGAACTTTCCTTTGATTATAGTAGCTTCAATCAAATTTCTCATAATTTTTTTAACGGCGAGTCTTGTTTCGTTGCACAATTTTGGCTGATTCAGATTGCGTAACATAATTATCACAGAGCCAGCCTTGAGCTGTAAATTGTGTGACGGTAATCGTGGCAAATCCAACGAATTTAGGAATTCAGTTGGATAATTAACTACTACATTTGGATCGATAATGGAATCGATCGACTCAAATGAATCCATTTGTCCATCAATTTGACTCTGAATTTTTATATTTAAATCATCTACATCCTTATTTTTCGCTGCTAAAATGGCTCGTTCGCTCAACCAAGCATGGTTTTTATAATCCACACCAATATTTGGGAACACTTTCGATATTAATTCTTCCTTTGACCTTGTGAATTGACAAAAATTTGGTGGAAACGAAATGAGGCCAGTAGAAGTGTCAACAGGAATTTTCGCATTGCCAATGTCTAATAATGCATTTGAAAACATTTCCGACGATATGTCATTTTGTAACGCCACACGCATATTCGTTGTTAACTTGAGATTGTTCACGTATCTCCATAAATTTGATGCCTTCAAGCAAGCATTTATTTCATAAGCAGCTGTTGATCTGGGAGTGACTGTCAGCTTTTGACGAAAATCTCCAGCCAGTAGAATCATCGCGCCTCCGAAGAGGTTCTGATTGCTACGTAAATGTTCGATAGTGTGTCTAATGCTCGTTTGTGTGCCATCGTACACTCATCCAAAATTATTAATTTACAATTTTGTAGCACTTTCGCCATTGCTGATGTTTTGGTTATATTACACGTCGGTTTATCTATTGTTTGCAAATTTAATGGCAGTTTGAGCGCAGAATGAGCGGTTTGTTCACCTTCTAACAATGTAGCAGCGATCCCAGATGATGCCACTGCCAGTGCTATTTTACTTTGTGCCCGAATTGTATCTAAAATTAATGAAATCAAGAATGTTTTACCAGTTCCGCCGGGTGTATCAAGAAAAAAAATTCCTCGATTACTGGCATTAACTGCTTTTATTATCGTATCGTAAGCTGTTTTTTGCTGGTGATTTAAAAGTGGGACTTTACTTTGTACGGATTGACTCAAAGTATTTCTATCGTATTGCAAAATATCTTAAGCCATATTGTTTTGTTTGTTGACACTGACGCCACAATCAAAACGGAGAAACGTCATTTATAAAATAATGTTCAAGTTATCAACTGCTCAATATATCAATATATTCATCTCTCACAGTCTTCTGTCTCATTCACTCACTCACTTTTCATATTAAGAGATTAAAAAAAAATTCTGTTCGATTTTTTTAAAAAAAATTATACAAACCTTGCCCTGACAATAACGAATACAAAAAAAGAATTATCCAATTTGGTGCAGTCGTTCGGTAGTTATGCGCGTACATACATTTCGGCGATTCATTTTTATTTATATAGATGAGTCGATAAAATAAAAAATATGATGTCTATGAAAATAATGTTTATTAATTATTAAAGTACAATATTTGGGAATTTATTTCTTAAAAATAATATCGTCTAAATAAAAACCTTCACGTTCACGGCATTAATTTTGTCGAACGGTAAAATTCGACTTCGTGATGACTGCGAATCCGTAGCGAATATTTTCTTTCAAATGCGCCAGAGAAGTCGGTTTATTGTTATAAACTTTTGATTCGAGATAACCCCACAGAAAAAAGTCCATAGAATTTAAATCAGAACTGCGTGGAGGCTAGCTTATGTCGCCTCGTCTGGAAATCAATTTGCCAGGGAAAATTTTACGTACTCTAGGCAGAGACGTGTTGGACGTGTGTGAGGTTGCCCCGTCCTGCTGGAACCATGTTCTTTGGTTATAGCCAGAGAAGTTTTGCAGTTGTGGCACCAAGAAATTGTCTAACATTTCCACATAACCATCTGAATTTACTGTAACTGCACGTCCTATTGCATCTTCAAAAAAATAAGGACCAATAGTTCCTCGCGCCGACATCGCAGCCAATACAGTCACTTTTGATGAATGAAGTCGCCTCTCATGCTTGTGTTTCGGATTCCTTGCACTCCAGTTGCGGCAGTTTTACTTATTTACTTTTTAAAGTGAAAATAAGCTTCATCCGAAAACAAGATATTGTTAAACGTCGAAAAGCGATCAATTGCCTGGTTTACAAAGTCAAGCTTATGACTGGCATCCTGGGGTTGTCATTCTTGCACCAATTGAATTTTGTACGGGTGCAGTTTTTGATCTTTATACAACATGCGGTGGACTGATGATTTATGCACATTTAAAGCACTTGCGCGCTTCCGAATTGAAAGATTCGGATCCTCACGAACAGACTGGTTTAGACTCTTCACGTTTTCTGCCGTTCTTGATGACCTTGGCCGCCCCGATTTATGTTTTTCTAGTGTTGTACCGGTCTCTTCATTTCTTTTTTGACCCATTTTCGAATAAGGGCGCTTGGCGCATGACGAAAACCTAGAATACTGTAGAAACTTCTACGCGCTACAATCGGTGAATCGCCGTTTTTTTAAACTTTCGCACGCACAGCACACGGTCTGCTTCCGAGAAACGCACCATATCAACTGAATTCCCAAAAACCTGGCTTCCTACTCGCATAACCCCCCTGATTCGATGCGTTCACGTAGTCAGCTAAACAAATGTAAACTTTCTTTTACGAAACTCTGTACATTTGTCGAAATTTCATAACTAGAATATTCAGTTCCTTAGTTCTTGTAGTCAGATGGTTTATAAGCGTGGGGGTGGTGTCCACACATATCAAATATATCTAACAATAAGACGTGTTCAAACAAATAAGTTCATTCCGAAAATATTCCAATGGGTATACCAATTATAAGGATATCTCGTTCGTGTCATCCGATTTCAGATGCACATCGACTGGGACTGTTGCATATTTGTTAGGTATCAACTGCTTGGCGATGCACGCGTTTCTTGTGAACGTTAGGAACGCCGCTAATAGTCTTCATACCCAAAGCGGGCAAGACATCCCATCCTTTACCTAAGGATTATAGACCTATCAGCCTAACCTCTTTTCTGCTGAAAACTCTAGAACGGCTGAGAGAGATCCATCTGAAAGTTGCTATCAAACCAGTCTCCAATGCATAGCACGCATACACAAAAGGGAGATCAGTTGAAACAGCTCTTCACTCGCTTACCAGCTACATCGAAAAATCGTTAAGCGTCAAAGAATAGACGCAGGCGGTTTTTCTAGACATTGAAGGGTCTTTCAACAATGTCAGTCATATGGCTATTGGCAAAGCACTCGGGAAAAGCAATGTCGATGACAACCTGATAGGGTTCATCGGACAACTGCTAAGCAGCAGGAACATCAACTCCACACTAGGAAATAGCACCTCAAGAAAGAGAACTTGCAGAGGCACCCTACAAGGTGGGGTGCTATCTCCTCTATGAACTTAGTGGTGGACAAGCTCCTTTCAAAAATAGAAGCGACTGGCTGTAAAGTCGTAGCCTATGCCGACGATGCAATAGCAATATTTGGCAAATTCATTAATACCCTATCTGAAAGACTGAATTTTGCCCTAGGTATTCTTACCAAGTAGAGCAAAGAGTGCGGTCTAAAGATAAATCCGCAATAAACGATATTTGTGCTCTTCACAAGAAGGTACAAAATTCCACAATTTCTCCCACCCAAACTAGATGAGGTAAGCCTCAAATCATCTCATCTGGCTAAATATCTGGGTGATTCTGGACTCCAAGCTCGCGTGGAAAGCGAACATAGCAGAAAGAGCACGCAAAACGGCATGCGCAATCTACTGCTGTAAAACAGCTATTGGGAAAAAGTGGGGATTGAAACCCAAAATCGCATCATGGCTCTATACGGCGATAGTGGAACAAATCCTTCTGTACGGCGCAGTTTTTTGGTGGCCAGCTATTGCGAAAACAACCAATGCAAACCTGATAAACAGGGTCAGAAGGATTGCAGCTATTGCAATCACCGGGGCCTTACGTACTACCCCAACAAAGGCACTGTTTATGCTACTGAATTGGATCCCGACGGAGCTCCTTACGAGACAGCAGGCCAAGTGCTCTGCGATTCGATTAAAAGCACTACATCTATGGCAAGAGGAAAATATTTGTCACTCCACCATACTTCGGAGGGATGGACCAACGCCAGGGGAAGTAAACCTTGCGCCCCCGATTCCCTGCTTTCATCATAGTTTCAAGTCAGTCATCCTAAGTAGGGATGACTGGGCAATAGAAAGAGGTGGGATGCAGGAATCGGTCGACATCTACACTGATGGCTCCAAAATGGATGGAAAAGTTGGCTGTGGCATTTTCTCAGAACAGCTAGGCCTGAAACTATCCTTCCGGCTTCCAGACCACTGCAGTGTTTTTCAGGCAGAGGTCATTGCGATATACAAGGCAGTAGACTGGCTGAGAAATCAAAAAAATTCCGCGAGAAACCTGAATATTTTCTCTGACAGTCAAGCTGATATCCAAGCACTATCCAACGTGTACATCTCATCCATGATGGTAATGGAATGCCGTACACAACTGAACGTGATGTCACTTCAATGTAAAGTGACTCTACACTGGGTACCAGGACATAGTGATATACCGGGAAATTGCGAAGCGGATGCCTTAGCGAGAGCTGGCACTGTGCTCCAGGTGTATACACTCACACCGCAAGTCGGCCAACCTCTAGCTTCTATAAAGCTAGGATTTAAGCAGCATTACATCAAGGCTGCAAATAGAGCCTGGTTGTTGGAAGAAACCAGCAGGACAACCAGGCAAACTTGGCGCGCACTGAGTTTCAGACGCACCAAGCAGCTCCTGAACACGAGTCGTGAAACCTTGAGTTCTATCGTGCCCATACTGACGGGGCATTGTCTAATTGGCAGGCATGCGGAAAGATTGGGCGTTCCCTTCAACCATATCTGCTGATGTTGCTGATCGGAAGAAGAGGAAGAGACAATCCAACATTTTCTGTGTGAATGACCGGCACTGTCCAGGAAACGCATGAAAACCTTAGTCTCACCCTTCCTGGACAGCCTCACGGAAGTAGCTGATTTGAACATCGGCTGCATAGCCGGCTTCATACGAGAATCGAAATGGTTCTCGTCATCTCACAGGCTCTAGAGCCGCACTTATCTTTTTGTGGTATCACAATGGGCCTATTCTTGCCTAAGTGAGCCATCTCATGATAAAGAGCGCTGCCACAACAACCAACCAACTAACCTAGGAACGCCACATAAGTAAATTTTGCGTGACTGATTGATTGTCCTGTAGAACCAGTAGATCATTTTAAAGTTTAATCTCATCAGCCTTTTATCGACACTACAGGAATTAGTTCTGTCGTGAAGTACAAGAAGTGAGTCACCATATGTTATCATTCGTACTCAGTTTCACCCCTAGCTATTCGGTTCGCTACTTAGTGATGGCGTTATTTTCATAATTTATTGATTCACCGAACAAAGCATCGCCTAAATGCGTGGCGCCCCCTATGGCCCTAGCACCCAGGGTCATCCTCCTCTGGAACCTGTACGGCATACATTATGTTATTTAAGTGCTAGACGTTCTAGGCTAGATGTAAGCAATTTAGTAATTGCTGCCTTGTATAAACTTTCTAATCGTCCTCAATTGGTATTTTGCTCTCAATTTCGTACAAATACCTAAAAGATTGGGTGAGAGCACCAATTCCCAGAAATTTTATATTATTTAACTAAATTAAACTGCAGATTTATTTAAAAATCGAAATTTATTATTATTATTGTAGAAATAACAAGAAATTAATTATTGAAACAAATATATCAAGTTAGAAAAATTACAAAAGGAAAAGATGACACTATTATAAATAACATAAAATGCATTAATTTAGAAAAAAACTTGAGACAAGTATCCGATGGGTAGTTTTCCAAGTTCCGTGGTTAAACGGAACTTGATAATCAGTTTTTGTGCTGTCATGATGCCTCCGATGCATCTGATAGACTTGACGACGACGAAGACGACCCTTCTTCGTCGTAGTTTTTGGGATTCACTGATTCATTCACGCAGGAAGTGTAGTTCTCGCCAAGCCTGTCAAAAGAAATTGTTTCTTTTCGATTAGTTTGAAATGATGTTGAATTGGAAATATCAGGACATGTTTTTGTGCTGCTACTTACATATCGCAGAGTTTTGCAATAGTTGTGTCCGCATCTCCCAACAGTTCCACATCGAAAACGAAGTGGTGTAGCGTCTCCCGATTGATTAAAATCTGCGGAACATCGTCGGGGATGGAGCGCGGAATAAGAGCAACTGGGTGAACTTTAAGCGATGAACCGATAACGATAAGCAGATCACATTTGTCCTTATCGATATCCATTGCCATGTGGAATGCATCTGGTAGTCCTTCGCCGAAGAACACAATGTCGGGTTTCATGATGCCACTATCGATCAACTGATCGTACGTCTCGCCGTTATCTTCCGTATCACTGTCGAACGGGTTGCATTTCGGACAAAGCGGTATTCTCTGATTGAAAATATCATCTCGGATGGCCTCGCAGTCCGTCTCGTATTTGCACTTTGTACAGCTGGCCGTGGCGAACGAGCCGTGACATTCAATCACGTTTTCAATGCCCGCCACCTGCTCCAGTGTGTCAATATTTTGGGTGTAGTTCCTAAGGAGCTTGCCTTTCGTCTCGAGCAGTTTGATGAATCGATGACACAGCGACGGCTTGAACTGTCCAGGATAGATTTCGCGCGCGAATTTGTAGAACGGACGCGGATCGTGTGCAAAATAATTAATATCGAACATTGCTTGCGGATTGGGAAGGCTGGGGAAATCTTTGGCCAGACGACTGTAGATGCCATCACTCGAGCGAAAGTCGGGTATGCCGCACGACACGGAAACTCCGGCACCTGTTAAGACGATGATGTTCTTGGAAGTTTTCAATAGTTTCACCACATCCTCGATTGTGTTGATGTGCGGAAGTTTTTGTCGGCGCGGTGGCTCCGATAGGATGGTCGCCAGAATACGCCATAGCGCCATGTCACTGAAATCCTCGGGTATGACAGTATCCTCGCCCAGGATGTGGGTGAGAATTTCGCGTGGATCAGCGCCAGACTGGATTTGTTTCTGTATCCAGTACAATGGAATTGCTCTGGACGATCCTTCCTGTTCGGACATGTTGGACGAGTGAAGGTACTAACGAGGATCCTTGGATAATGATGTTTTTCTAATTGTATCCGAACTTGGTCACCTGCGAAAGATATGAATAATTCTTTCATCTAGTGACAAAATTAAATATTTTCGATATACACAAACTGAATAGCCAACGCGTAGAAAGAGCTTTCAATATCGAAACGATACGCATGCATCCTTCTTATAAATAAAATGATAAAATATAAAGCGAATATTAATTGCTAGATCGCGATCCCGTTAGTGAATTGTGGGTAATGTAGGGATTCTATTTGCAAGAGAAATTCGAATTAGTTTATACTACACAAATATCCTTTGCATCTATTCCGCGATTCCTAGTCACCGAATGGTTCAGATGCAATCGGTTGACTGAAAACTTATCCGACTGCCTACAGTCAATGTGAAAATTCCACAAAAGTTTAATGTAGTAAAAATCAAGATATTAGCTTCCAATATTTCATTGTTATCGCCCACTTTTAGATTATTATATAAATATAGTAGCTTAGAATTGCAGACCCGTAGCCAATCAACATCTGGTTGCTGCATAAAATATGATTTTATAGCTTGCCAAACGGCGCCGTCCCGACAACAAAAATGTTTTGGCGCTGGGTTAACATGTGCTTGTTGAAGAAATGTGCATTGCTGGTTGCAACATTTGCATACGTTTGTTTACATAACATTCATCAGCGATTACAGCGCCATTTCACTTGCACTGTACGATAACTAAATTTTCATTATTGAACGGGCGCAAATGTTCAAAAAATTGATTATTTTACTTAATTATTTATTACTTCTTAAATTTCAAAAATAAAAAGTTTGCTCACAGCCTGGACTCATTTTTGGGGGGTTAAAATAGTAAAAAGTTCCTTCCGACAAGTTCGGCTGCATTTGTGTACCGAAATTCATTACGCAAGCCTGGCAACACATTGGGACCGACGCTAATGACGTTTCCGGAGGAGCGCAGCACAGGGCTGACTCGTCTTGCTCCGACAACTGGTTCCTCTCGCGCGAGAGCGAGACGACGACATTACACATCCGACATGAAGCGACACGGGAAAATTTCCATCATGTCGGACGTCGCGTTGAAATTAATTCCGTCATCACTAAACCTTTGTTCGCGGCCTGGGCGCCTCCGAGGCGCAATTGGCTGCGATTGATTTTTCAATCGGGAAATCACTGAATTTTCGCGGCACTTACCGATGCTAGTGTTGCCCTGGTGGATGTGGCTCCAGCGCTTTCGCCTCCAGCTGTATGGTCTCCGCGCCAAACACTCAGACGGTCCGCAGTCATGGAAGGCTGAAAGTCGATGGTCGCTGGCAGTACTCGCGACCCGCACTCGGCGCTGTGCAAGTTGACAGTGATGGCGTCTGCCTCAAACCGTCGAACGACATGTGTCGTCTCGCTTTGCCTAATGGCGCATTTACATACACTGGCTGGCTTGCGTCGGGAGGAGCGAGAACGATGTATGCGACTAGTGTACTGTCAGCACAGTCAATCCCATGAAAAGTGGATACGAGACATCTATTGAGGCGACACATTCAAAGTAATACTCTGGATGGAATCCAATGTACTCATTGAGTGCCAAAATTAGTGAATTGCTTTGACAAGAATTAAAGATTGATTGAAATGCGAATCGGTATCTTCAAGTAAATAAAATTTGCTCTACATTCAGTCATAGCCGCAGGATGTTAAGTAAAAAGCATCATTTTCCCTTAGTAATGCTATATGGTGGACTAGAAGTGCTTGCCAATAGTAAATGTGTATACTGCTGCGGACATATAGTGGCTCAAAGTTATAATAGAACAGCATGGATATATGAGTTTATACCTTAATAACAAATTAACTACAAATCTGTTACATTGTTTTTTTTATTTTAAGTAGTATAATGGATGTACATTTATTATCAACAGAAAAACTTAAACAACATTCACAACTTAAATTTAAGCTCACATAAAGGCATACTACTCATTGCAATTAAAAAATTTCTGCCCACTAAAATGCTCCGCGAGTTTCGCAACGGAGGTTCGCCATCGAAAGTCGATTATTTGGCCTAAAAACGGGTTTTTCACGCGACTTTTTCCCCTTTGGGATGGAATAACTCCCGTTAATGTGCAGTGATTGGAACAATCAATACCGCAAACGATTTGTGACAAAATTATCTAAGAAAAGTATCGCAACGTGTTTCGCGTTAAACGTGAAATTAAAAAAGTTGTGGCGCCCGAAAGTTGTTCCCCTTTTTTGGGTACGGTTTTTGGATTGTACCTTTTTTATTATTGACACCACGTAAAAGTGATGTATGGACGACTTGCAAAAAATTATATTTTACGCACGGTTTGAGAGATATGGGGGTGTTCCACTTTCTTTTGTTTTCAAGATGGAGCCCAAACGCCATCATCGAGGATCCCAGGAAATTGAACTGAAGCTAAATATACCATTCCCCATGCATTGCAATATAAAATTGTCTGCCTTTTGAAAATGCACGGTCAAACTCCCAATTGACTGGATTAAATGCATTCTTGAGTTATCTTTGCCGTATGCGGCCGTGCATTGTCGTGAAGCAAATTCACACCTTTTGTCAAAAGTTCACGACGTTTAGTGCCAATCAGTGCCGTACCCAAGGGGGGGTTTACGGGTTCAAACCCCCCCTTGGGTAAACAAGTTTAGCCTCGTTAATGAAAACAGACATGCAATCGGGCTAAAGTCTGCCAGAATTATTTTTGGAGGACTCCAACTTTGACCGGTGGAAAAGTATGATTAAGTATGATTACATAATTATATATTCATATCTACACCGAAGCACTAGCAAACGTACCTAGTCAAGACTTCAAAAATATGAACCCCCTCCTTATCAAAATCCTGCATACGCTACTGGTGCCAATGGCAGGCTTTACTTTGTTTCCCAGCATGTTACAGTAATATTGGCTGTTGATTGTTCGTTGGTCTTCCAGAATATCGCAGAAAATAGAGATAGAGAATAGAAAAGTTGCAACTTCGACCGGTCGTCCAGTTCGCTGCCCATCTCCAACATTTTCGCAGCCACTTTTAAACTGTTCCATCCACTTGCAAATGATCAAACAGTTTAAACAATTGTTCCCATGCACATTTAACATCCTTGCATGGATCTCACTACCTTTAACACCTTCTGCTACTAAAAATCTAATCACAGTTGTTCTTCCGCGGTGCAATTCTCAATCGGACTTGACATCTTGATCCAACTAAATTAAACGTTATGTTTACAAAATCTTACCAAACAGCTGATCAGAAGTAATAACAAGGATGCTAACTTGAAATCATAAAAGCTTCGTATTGAATTACACAACAATTTTTGACATACATCAATTTGTCTCGTTACTTTTTGAATGACCTTCGTATATGGTCTTGTATGCTGGTTTCCTCATGAGGTTATTTTTCGTATTGTCTCCAAATTATGATCCCGTATGTAATTCTTGAAATTATGTTTGTATTTTTAATTTGTATTTTACTGTTAACTGAGAAATAGCTGAAACGATGGAGCAGAGCAACGATAGCTGCTATTTTTTCCTCATGTCACTTATATGCGGTGTCCACGTTAGTTTTTCATCGATTGTAAGTTCTAAGTACTTTTTTTCAACGTTGGGAGGTGGAAATCTTCAAAAGATACCGATCAGCTCCTGCTCAACTCTCTGAAGGGGTTTTTTTTATCAGTGTCTCAATATCAGTTTTATTTTTTTGTTTAAAGATAATGTATTTGGTGTTGTTCGTTTGTCCGTATTCAATGTCAATTAGTTCTGTATGAGTCGTTGGGAATATTTGTCTAAGTCGGTGTTTATCGTTTGTTCTAAGTCAGCTTCATTTTTACCTGAGTAAATCAGTATCGTATCGTCAGCGTACAACACAACTTTCCCGTCAACTCCTGAAGCCACCAAGTTATTTGTATACAACATGAATAGAATCGGTTCTAATATTGATCCCTGTGGTACGCCAATAGTAACCTGAAGTCTTTCTGTCAGGTACTTACGTATAAGTTCTCTAGGCATACTTACAATTACCAAGCTCCCAAGTTTACTTATCAATATATCATGTACCACCGTATCAAAGGACTTTTTTAGATCAATATATAAACTGCAGCAACGTAACTACCCTGGTCCAGTTGCGTATTGATATATCTCATCACGTCTAAAATCGCGTCTGTTGTTCCTTTATCTTCCTGAAAGCCAAAATGGTTTCTATCTAGAACCTTAACCTGCAGTAAGTATTCTATAATTCGTGAAGCTAATATTTTCTCCATGATTTTACTCAACGAGTTTTACAATGTTTTTGGTCGAAAATTATTCGGGTCAGTTTCCAGCCCTCCTTTAAATATGGGCATTACCTTGGCGTTTTTTAGATACTTCGAAAAATTTCCTTTCTATATAAATAAAAGGCTATTATAGTTAAAAATTCAGATTTTTCGATTTATTATTAGGGATGACTTCAATAATATAGTGCATAACAAAAAAAAAACTTCAAACGTCATAAATACAAAAAAAATGAATCAAAACTAAACAAAATTGATGTTTCAATATCAAAAAAGTTTACGTACACCTATATCAATTAGAAAATAATTTTAATTTAACAATTTTTTCGTAATACAGGGTGGCGCAAAAGTTTTTGACCCTAGTATTTCTTGTATAAAATTGGAAAGAAAAGAGATTTATTTAATATTATAACTTTTTATAAACTACACACATTAGGTAACATAATAAATAATTAGCATGAAGTATGTCCTCCTTCGTTGTCAATACACTCTAAAACTCGTTTTCTGAAACTTTCACATGAATTTTTTAAGTAGTTTGCAGGAATTGCGTCCCACTCAACTTGTAGACGTCGAATCAAGCGATGCCTATTTTTTGGTCTAGGATCTCTAAAGACACTCTCCTTTAATTTGGACCACACATTTTCGATGAGATGACATTAAATCAGGGGAATTACCAGGCTAATCAATCCAAAAAAAAATACTCACAAATCGCCTCATAAGTTTTCAAAGCAGTATGTGGCTTGGCGCCATCTTGCTTCAAAATCATTTCCTTTCCGTCCCTGAATTGTTAGCGATTAGTAAGGCATTGCACAAAAACAGGGAGAATATTTTCCCAGGAATATTCTCCATTAACAGACACTCCTTGCCGAACAAAGTGAAGTTGGCCTTTTCCGCGACTTCTCACTACGCCAGCTACCATGATTTTTAAATCGAATTTCGGAGTCTGTATTACGGGAATATTTGCGAGATTGCTGGTTTTCACTGTCCAATTCTGTCGATTGGGCATTGGATGCAGTTGGATCCACAACTTGTCCGTAAAAAGGATGTTTGCACGCAGCCTTTCACCACGGGCATTGTCATCAGCAAATCTGAGGTTTTTGAGATTTTGTCAGAAATTCAGCCGGTCTCGAATGTTCTTCTTGGAAAGGAGAGGTATCTTGCGTTGTCCGTAGGCTTGCCGGCCCCAGTTGGTGGACCGAATGTTTCGCCGAACGGTTCGCCTCGACACGTTTTAAATGGCCGCCGGAGAACTGTTAAGCCGTTTCGTCACTGTTCGCGTCCCCAATCCTGGTCTATTTTCATCCAATGTTCGAATTTTTTTTTTTTTTGCTTCTGCTGAAAGTGCCAACGGCCGACCACTTCTTTGCATATCCTCGGCATTGCACCATTTTTTCATGGTGTTCTTCCTGATCCTAAGTATTGTGCATATGTCGCTGCAGCTATGCCTCAATCGATGCATGCAATACGTTTTTGAATTCGACCACTTACCATTATCGTCGCAAAAAAATTCCAATTCAATTCGTTGAAGATCCACGAAGTTTTTAGGGTTTGTACAAAAGAGCCTTAAAATCAAGGTCTTCCGATAAATTTGGTACTCTCACTTCAAGTAACCAAATCTGAATGGATACATTTTAGAAGTGGGTCGTACTGTATCAACCTGATACTTTGTCACTGATACTCGTTTGTCACTGATACAGAAAAATGCTACAGGCAAAATGTATCAGGTACTTTTAGTAGCAGTGCCGACGGCTCCGAATATATGATAAAAGACATTTTTTGCAGTCACATTTTGCTCGTATGAATCATGGAATGGATCATCATCTTATAACAGACGGTGATGCGTGAAAGTGTGATTCGACTACATAGATGTTGGTTGTGACAAATGTTTTTTGTATCAGATTGATGGGTTGGATGGCTGTGATGTCATAGCTACATGATATTAAATTATTTGTTCCAATGCTCGTTTGTTTCTCAATTTGGTTCAGTTAACATATATGAAATGCATGTATAAACAATTGTGCTTTAGGTGGATGGATGAATAGACCAGGGCGGATCTGTTTTCAGTTGGCTGTTGAGAGGGGCACACTGATTTTTGCAGAATAAGTTGCGGATTAACTCGTATAACAATAGTTGACTTATCCTCCCTCTCAAAAAGTCGGGAACATTAACAAATAAATCGAAATGTTTGAAAATTATAAAAAAAATCGATTTTTTTCTACTTTTCCACCTCTAACTACAGAACGATTCATTTTAGAGCAAAGTAGTGCCGCAATAAAAGTTGCGTGATTAAATTTTCTATAAGACATGATTGGTTAAAAACTTTAAAAATTTTAACTCTTACCGCAAAATAGCAATAAATTTTTTAAAAAAGGGGAAAAAGGCATGTTGTATTTAATTTTTTTCAACCCACTTTTTTGAGAGGGAAGATAAGTCAACTATTCTTACGCGAGTTATTCCGCAACTTATTCTACAAAAATCAATGTGCCCCCTCTCAACAGCCAAATGTAGTCATTTTTTTACAGATTCGCTTTGGTCTAGAAATGCTTAGAAGAAGATATTTTCGAATGGGAAAACTGATAAAATCAACCTTCTTTATTTTGCAGAAGCCAAAAAATTTAACCATGTAAAAATATGTTTTAGTTTGGTGTTTAAGTAATACATTCAATTTTCATTTCAATGTTAACGGATAAGCTCATCATATAGTAGGCGAATCCTATATTCCTGATAAAAAAGATTTAATAGTAAAAATAATAAATAAAATTGTTGAATAAAGTACAAATGATTTCCGAGAATATATAATTCCAAGTTTTTTAGTTTAAAGTTCTTAGTCAACTAATTACATTCTATATCATAACAAAGATTTTTCAAAACAATAAATGTAATACTGTACATAACGAAATAATTATTTTATATTCATTATTGTTGCGTTTAGAATTAAAGAATTAAAATAAACAATTTCTTTGATAAAAAGGGCTTAGCTAAGTGCTATTATATTTTTTAAAAACTAGCATCTTCATCTTTTCTGATGATAATCTGGAACGACGCTCATTCAAAATATTTCCAGTCTTTGAAAAGACACGTTCACAAGGAACCGAAGTATTGACAGTGCAAAACTTTTCACGTTCGTGTTCTCGCCACCACTTTAATGGGTCTTCTCGTTCCAATAGTAGGTGCTCCTCAAGGTACCGTTGCACTTCAGTCATTGCTCTTGAATATGAAGAAGACCCAGTTGGGTGGAAGTTTGATGTCCTTTTTTTAAAATTTGATAGAAAAGATGCTACTGGAATATCTGCTGCCACTGGAACTATAGCTTCTGTTTATATATTTTGGCTAGAAGCATTCGACCCGGTTTG
This sequence comes from Oxycera nigricornis, assembly GCA_963942545.1. Classification (NCBI taxonomy): domain Eukaryota; kingdom Metazoa; phylum Arthropoda; class Insecta; order Diptera; family Stratiomyidae; genus Oxycera; species Oxycera nigricornis. Next base: position 48,514,548 of record OZ012660.1, on the reverse strand, counting down.
ATTGCTCTTGATCCCGATGTGATCAGAAACTTGTCTAATTAATTTGTTCTACGTCATTCCCGCTGTCTCTGACTTATTGAAAGCGACATTTTTATACCTGGGGTCTAAAAACGTCGACATTGTCAATATATTATCTCCTTCTATGTTCCCTAGCCGAATATTTAGAATGTTTGATGGATTCCATATCAACTGCTGGCATATTGCACAACTAAATATACTCTGTTTTTTCATTTCTCCATAGGTGCTAAGGAGTCCGTCGACGTAAACGATGATTGATGATGCCGTAGTATATTTTTTTCCCCACTAACTATATCTGTCACTTCCTTCATTGGCCTCAGAATATCCCGTATTTTTGACAAAACTGACCACTCCTCTGCATTGAGAATCTCAATTTTTTTGTCTTTTTCTTTTGAGCTGCGGAAATTCTAGGCTTCAAACATGCAGATACTGTAGACTGAGTGTTTTTACAGGAACTATCGAGATTTGGTTGCTGAAATGAATTTGAAACAAGATGATTCGTTCTGACTACAGGTGTGCTTATCTTGGTAGCCATGGATGTTGCAACAGTTTTTCCTAACTGAACACAAGGATGTTTTCGTTCCAAATGCTTCTTCAAGTTGGTTGAAGACGGCTTGTAGCTTAATTTTCGCTTACAAATCGCGCATGTTCCAGATTGATTAGTTTCATCCGAACTAAAAAAAATTCAAACCTGTGAAGTTTTTCTTTTGTCCATTTCTAATTCACAAAAAATCTTCATTAAATTTTACGAAACTTGCAAAAGCGCTTATCACAAACACGTATCAAAAATAAGGTTTTGATATGCGAGCGGTAGCAATACGACTGATGGCCTTTCACGTTTTTATCATGCATTGTAGTGGGTAGAAATTTTCAAGGTTGCGTTCTTGGAAAAAACAAAAAGCAATCACGATGAACACTTAGTAGCATAAAAGCAACTTGCAGATATCGGTTCTGCTGCTGATGTGAACAAAATTTTATGTATCAGTGACAAAAAGTATCAGGCAAAAGTATCAGTGACAAAATAGTAGCAGTATCAACTTGAACCTGATACAGAAAATATCTGCCACAACCCACCTCTAATACATTTATATTTTCGAAAGTCTTGTTACTGTACAGGAAAAGATCTAAGACTAACAAAAAAATACCCAAGTACTTATGGGTCTGCATATTTTACTTGTAAAATAGTTCTACCTACAAACGTCTTCGAATTTTCGTACCTGTTCTTGCTGAGTCTTCAACAAAAGTCATTATTTTCGTATTAACATTCAAATTCCTGTTTTTACTCTTAATGGAAATTAATTAAAGCTATGTAGCTATAAGAAAATTCAAAGTGGGTATTTTGAAGATAGTGTTTTGTCGATAAATTTATTCGGGTTGATTTTTCATGTCGAAGGTCAGAAACTTTTGCGCCACCCTGTATATTGTACGTATACTTATTTGATGTGAATTCTACAATTGATGATTTCTTTAATTAGGGGAATACCCTATCTTATTCAACGTCAAAAGCCGTTAAATAGGGCTACCATAATGCAAGTTAAATAAAGGACAGTTTTTATTTGCAAACTCGATGATGGTGACATTGATAAAACAATTTTAATGATAACTAGGAATGATGTACGTAAACTGTTTTGACTCACTGTATAATTAGAAACATTTGCAGATTACTAAGAAAAGTCCAATTTGTCAATGAATGCTTCGATATGACTCATTCCCCTTAGGTTAGTTTTTTACCTGATTCAATGGCAATTGAGGGAGGTAAAGCGTTAGCCGATGCTACCTCTAAAAGGACGACAGGACAATGAAGTCATTGTAAACGTAAGATTTCGAGTGGACACGTAATTAGAAACACATAAAAATTATTTTAAAAATCATTTGTTCAAGCAAATATTTTACTTTCTCTGCCTCTCTTTTATCTGTGCCAAAGGTTTTCCTGGCAGATATGCTGTTTACATTATCGCTTGAAGAAATGAATGAATCCATCGCCAGTAATTATGTAAACTGCTATTGCACAATATAACAACCATTTTTCTGATGCCAAAAACGCTGGGGAAAGAAAACAAAATCTGTATCAAGATACTACACGAAAATAAATTTCGATTCAATTGAATTGTTCCAGGAATTTTATTTACAATTACCTTTTTAAGATAATTAACATCGCTTCTTGGAATTTAGAATTTTTTACCTCAACTACAAAGTTGAAAATAATAACACATATAGTAATCTTTTAAACCGTGTCAACTGTTTTAGGAGCAAAAACGTTATCAGTAATGTGTCAGGAAACCCTTCTGATTCAAAACTTTTTGTAGGCGATTCGGTATTGTCGTTATAAGTCTCCTGCATCTCTCCACATGTATGAATGCATATGCTTCTTTCTTCAATTGGTTCATGTTTTTGAATTCTTACTGGTATGGCTTGTTTTATGTGTCCCCACAAGTGCCCGATTAGATTTAAGTCCGGACTCGTTGATGGTCAGTTTAAAATGGAGACGCTGTTGTCCTCCGGAAACCTCCGTATGTGTCGTGCCGTATGTTTGGAGTCGTCATGCTGCAACTGCAAAGATTCTCCTCAGCCCATGGCAACATGATGTTTTCTATGATGTCGACGTACTTTTCCTTCATAATTATTCCTACTATACCATGTATTGGTCAAACATTACATTTTCTTCTTCTCTTTTATTGTCTTGAAATTGGATTATGTTAGCCTGTAAGGCAAATTCTTAATAAATAAATAAACACCCAACTACGAGAAACATCTCCAAACATAATTTTCAAGCGATATTTTTTGAATATAAGTATTTATTGATCAAGTGTTTGAGACACGGGTGTTGTGTTTGTGTTTTTACCCAAAAATTTACTTATGTGCAGGCATAATGTAGAAGCTAAACATTTCAATAAAGAGGAAGTTTTCTTGCAAAATTATTAAGTTGCATCCCCATCTTATTTTAAGCAAAATAGGTCACTTTTATCAATTCATACAAATAAAACTCGTAAACATAACATAATTCACATTATCAGTTTAAACTTCTTTTCAAATCACTATCCTTCATATACTCTTAATTCTTTGTCTGTAACTTGTGGTCTTTTGACCTCAAACCTGTTTAAAGTGCCATACTTTTTAAAGTTTATTTCCTATCAACTGGAGAGTTTGTAACATTCTCAAATTTTATAAGTTTATAATATATTTCAATTTGACATCAGATCACCTAGTCCGATGACATTTCTCCTACGACATTCTTAGCAGGATAAATACATTTGCGGCAAATACTACGTACAAATGCTGCCTGCAGCTTGGTTTGCGCCTAGATTCGCATGATGTGGTAACTTTGTAGTCCTTAGCACGTGGAAAAAGTGCCCGCTTTCGTGTTACCTCAGGCTGGAGTGCTATTTCGGTGACAGAGTAACCCATCAGGTGACCAGATCTACGTTGCATAAAAACACTGCTACAATGATCTTTCACTAAAGGTCTTTGTTCTCGTGTATTTTATACACAAAAAATATATTTAACCACACTTGGCTAATTCTATTAAACACTTTATTTAATTGCTATTTGAAAACACTTCATTGGTTGAATGTGTTACAAAACTGAACTATTATTAATGTTTATTAACAACTAAACTTGACTAACAATAATTGACAATAACCGACTGACAGACTCGTGAACAATAATCGACTGACTAACTTGTGATCTGAATAATAACTGAATGATAACTCCACTGATCTAGATGGCAAAAACGTATTTATATGTTTGAAGAACAAAGAACCCAAAATTGCATAGTTGCAATTTTGTCTAAGGGAACTGAAAGACAAGGTGATCAGCATTTAATAAAATTGGATATGAAAAGTTATAACAGCGTTTTAACCCTTGAAATCCGGCGTCTTACTAAATCCAAAACAACACATTCATGTGGAAAAACTCGTGCACACCCGCAAATCTCCTTGAAATACACACAATGTCATACAAAACCCATGAAAAATACCGCGTAGTACAACGGCACACCGCGATGTACCAAGAGTATGTTAGAGAAAATTCAGACTTCACTCCCTTCTATCTCAAATCGTATTGGCCCAAAACACACAAATACGTGTGAAATACCGAAACACAGTATTTGAGCGAATAGAAATGTGAAAAAAATGTGTTCAAATACATTTTTGTATGGCTGATACACCCAGGTATGCTGGTGTAGACAAAGGGTTAAGGGGACATGGCACCTTCAAATTTTCAAAATATCGAATCTTTTTTTGATGGATTTTGTGAGAATAAATTTTTAAAAACACGATTTTAAAATATGAATGTTAAATTCATTAAAACAAAAACATAGTGAGCTTATATGGCAAGGCGCGTCAAGATCTTTTTTTCGATAAATTTTGTCCACTTCGCTGGATATGGAGCCTTATGGGTTTGATTTCATAATCGGGAAAAAAGAGTATGTTTTCCACGTGAAAAAGAAGAATGTTTAGTATAACTTCGGAAGATTCATTGAGGCGCTGCTTAGGCAATTTCACTCAAAACAAAAATAAAAGCTTCAATTCTTGCGTTTAGAATATGGCCCCTAAGCATACGTTTGTTGGCAAAACTGTTATCAGAATTGCTGCCAATACTTCTGCAAGTGTATTCTATGAAGGATTCATAACACTGAAAATAATGCAAATTACGGGAATAACTGTAGGTCAAAGTACAATGGAACATGCAGAGAAGTGAGATGCTGCAAGAATCAAGCAAGCGGAAAAACGCAGCACTGTGGCGTCTAAAGAGGCCAGAATTGCTTGTAGAAGCAGAAATCCCAAGTAGAGGAGGAACTTTAGCGTGAGGAAAGGATAATCTATGGCGCAGGCCTCGCAGTTTGAATTTAATGTTGTATTAAACTTTAAACCTGATTTTTTCAAAGCACCAACTTGGAAATGTGTGCACGATTAAAAAAATATTTCCCGATTTTAACACAAAAATCTACACATGTTGATGTTCAGAACGAACTACGGATGAAAAAATCGGCATATAATTTTTAAAGTTACAGCAAGTTTTTAGAGTCAAAAAAGTCGATTTTTGAAAAAAACATCGCAATTTTGTTGTTTTTCATCCATTTTTAATTTTTTTCGTAGTCCATTCTATAGTGGCTTTGGTGCTGTTTAGAACCCCGGTGTTTTTTGTTTTCTTTAGACTTTTCTGAGCAGCAATCGTGAACACCGCGATTTTTGTGTGCTTTTTTTCAGAAAAATTGTTGTGGCCAAAAAGCATAAAATTTTTTTTTGTATAGTTCGATGCTAATAAAATATATGTGCAAAGTTCAATTAAGATATATTTTTTTCATTAAAAAAATTCCATCTTCCAAAAAGAAAAAAAGAAGAAGAAAATTGAAGGTGCCATGTCCCCTTAATGAAAAGATGTATGTAAACAATGATTGTGTTCAGCTGTATAAGTAATTAGTAGGAATTATGGATCCTATTGAAGTTATGATATTGGATAGTTTATGTTAATGATGATGATGATGATGATGATGAGTTTAGCAAACGGATGTTTAGAAGAAACGTAAGCTGTTTGCTTGTTTATCAATTGTAACTCGCGCGTTGAATCCTTAGATCAATTTCCGTACGATCGTGAATGATCTGATCATTTATTAAACACTCAAAACCATCCTTCTTCCTTCACAACAATAAAAAGTTCAATCAGGTATTTTATACTGTTATATGCAAACCCTCTCTTTTTATTGTTCAAACGAAATTCTTACTTGGCGGTTAGCCCAGTCAAATGGTAGTTCAACCGTATATTTTGAGCTTCAAATTGTGAGCTTGAGTTAAAGTTCTTGGAGTAAGAGCCAATTCCCAGATTGTTTTCCTTCTAGAAAAGAAGATGAAAAGTTTTTCGATTTCACCCGGGAAACTCCCGGGAAGATTTAGTTTAAAAAACTTTGTACAAAACTGAATTTCCAACAACATATTGTGACAACATTTTATGAGCGAAAATGACAAAAAGAAATGGTTAAATAATGTTTCGAGGAACATGACTTTTCAAGTTTCAAGATGTTTCAAAAAAATTGATGAACAGATTTATTAAATATGCGTTAGGAGTTACTTGAAAAGAACAAAGACTCTTGACTATATATTTTTGCAAAAAAAGCGCGTACCAAATATTTGCCGCCCCGATCGATACACGCGCCCTTCGTGTCAAAAAAGTTGTCAATTAAAATAACACACACACACACACAGATGATACTTTATTTAAACACATTCACATGGCTTTTTCCCATTTTGAATTGCAGCAAAAGAATACTACACATAACATTTGACAATTTTTTTAAAGGGATCATGTTCGTCCAGCGTCTCGAAAAAGGAAGCTATGGGAACTATGGGAACATTTTCAAATAATGTTTTTGATCATCGAAAAGTCTTAAGATTTAAGGTTTTTTCTAACATTGGCTCGCTTATGTCGAAAACGCCCACTAGTTGGCATCATAACCTCATCAAAAATGAACGGATATAAAAAAATCCATCAGATTCTTGCACAATAGGTAACAGTTATAGTCCCTTGAGACAGAATTCGTTTTTGTTTTTCAACAAAAATATGGCCTTATATTTATAATATCAAAAGCAATTAGAAAGGTTTGAAATTAGAAAATAAACAAATAAATTGAAAACTTTCGGAGTATCGTGCTGCCCGGGAGGAGAAAAGTTGTTCCGAGAGAAACGGCACGCAGTCAGGTCAAATCGCTGCAACTTCATCACCACGTCAAATTTTTGAATGATTTGTTTTTGAAAAGTTTCTTAAATATATAAGAAACAGCAATCGTTGAAAAATGAAACGAACGAAAGTTTTGTACGCATTTGACCCTTTGAAGTAAACTTTGAAAATGTTTCGCGGTAACAGTGAAAAATAAATAAGTTGTGACATTAGAAATAGGATCCAGTCTTTTTGCATCGTGTTTGGTTTATAACTCTTTCATTGTTGACGTGATGTAAAAGTTGGTGCGACCCCAGAAACTGGAAGTTAAGCTTATAGTTAAAATTGTCTTATAGTTATCTCTGAACGTGTTTCGCGGTGAATATGAAAACAAAGAAGCTGCGTCGCCCGAAAAATGACGCCCCCCCCCCTTTGTCGTCAATTTGGCATGCCAGTTCTTTATTAATGACACCCCGTGAAAATAATGTATACACACATTAAATTAAATTCTACACAAGTTTGTCATACACAACTTTTTGTGGGAGCCACGGTTACGGAGATGTGGCGGTGTTCCACTTTTTTCTTTTCAAGACGGCGCCCTGATAAAATATGAACTTATGCTAATCGTTGAACTGTCTATATATTGCAAGAACATCTGCCTGTCAACCCAAAATGCACGGTTGACGTCATACCCAAGACTATTTGACTGGACAAGGTCGTTTTATCCCTTGCTCCTAGAATGAAGCTCTTGGTCTCTTTTTTTGACTTGACGGCGAAACGTAAAAAGTAAAAAGCTAAAGGGATAATCCATCGCCACTTGCCATAAATGCGCAAATATTTAGCAATTGTGGCAGTGAAAAGTGTATAGCCATTAAAAACTAGGAAGTCTACTAATAACAGGATGCACATTTTTATGAGTAGTTACGTAGCATTGATTCGTTTTGGCAAAATGACTTCTTGACTACACCACCACAAGTCCTGCTGGTGCTTTTTTAATTTGGTACAATTTATGCTTGCTTGGTACTCGATCAGAAGAAAACCCAGATCCCATTCGTACAATCGTCCAGGAATTTCTTTTGACTCGTATAAACATGACGATGTTACATGTGCTGAAAATTTTAAATATAAGATGATTTAGACGCAAACGTTTAGAATATTCTTTTCTCAGAAGATTTGCTTCTTTCGGTTGCTCGCTGCATATAATTCCTATAAATGAGACTATATTTGATCCCAAGATACAGCAAACGTAATTTATTTTGAGATACAGACGGAGGGTTAAAACTTCAAAATAGACATACACTCTAGCTTAAAACTGAAGAGGTGGAATAGTTCGAAATCGAAATAGTGCAGAAGAGCCCTTTCATATTGAATCTTCGCTATAAATTTCTTCGATTCCATCTTTTTGATACATTCAGCATAAAAACAACTACGTTTAAGTATAAGCCAAAAAAATCCGAAAATTCGTGCATTTGCTGACTTTCGAGTAAAGCAGATTGAGCATCTCCAAGTCCTACAGATTTTGTTTCGCTTGATAATGAATTGATTGTTGAAAGTGGTCTTGATATATAAACTAAAAACATTATCTACACCAGTGGCGAGGCGTTCATATAAGCCGATTCCCATCGGCTTTCCTTTCCAAATATGTTCCAAAAATGTCTAACGCTTAAGTTTTATAAGGGAATGAAGTGTTTATTTACTTGCATGCATCACTGTAAATATGCACAATCGTTCCACTTGATCTCAGTGTTTATATCATACTCCATTCTCTTCATTCTACACATCCTCATAGTTCCACAATAGCCAGCAAAGCGATCAACATCTGTAAGAGTTGCAGCAAAGCTTTCCGAGTCTCGAATTCATCAATAATTTAAGGTGCCGTGGGCATTCAACTCCCGTTTGTTGGAATGGCAGCTCGGTTTTCATCAATAGGATATGGAAACAAATCAAAAAGCCGGTAGCGTTCCCGGCTTGCCAATAAGGTCAAAAACGATACACATAACATAAAAATATAAATATTTCATAACTGATCGTAATTTAAAATGTATGCAATAGAAAGAATGATTACGGTAGTATTTCTCTATATGCTCATAATATACTGCTTTGTCTGTTAAGGGTCCATGTCTCAAATAGTAAGCGGCTTACCCACAGTAATTTTTCATTCCTCGCCACTGATCTACACCAGGTGAATTTATAAAACCGAGACTCTGGTGAGGAAGGATTATATCCTCCAGAACTTATTGGAAAACGCACATAAGTTTCTACAAAACAGAGACAAATATTAGATATTTTCAAATGATTCACAATGAGTTATGGCCTGTGTGTAAATTTTATTACTTTAGTAAACGTTGCGATTACGTAAGTGTTAACATTTTATTGGAATTTATGTTATTAAATCTGCATCGTTTTGAGATTTGATCGTTTCTGTACACTGTCATATTTTTGCGAATCATAATAATAATCTTGTGTAGTAAATATCAATTCGCTGATTGGCAATTGACCACTCTGGAACGAATACCTCTAATAGCCAGACAATAAATCAACAACTAATGATGTTTGCCTATGGCTTTACTATAGTATAGATAATTGTGATCAAAAAAGTTCCATATACTGCATTTTAAGACAGACTCGTTCTAAACGAATTTTTCATCATTTTCATGCTAGTAAATCTATCAAGAGTAGTTCCTTTTGGTTGGTTGGTTGTAGTGGCAGTCTCGTTTATCCAAAGATGGCTCACTTAGGCCACTATAGGCCCATTGTGATACCACAAAAGATTGAGACGGCACTAGAACCTACAGGATGACGAGAACCATTTAGATTCTCGTATGAAGTTGGCTATGCAGCTAATATTTAAATAAGCTACTTCCGTGAGGCTGTCCAGGAAAGGTAAGTCTAAGGTTTGCATGCGTTTCCTGGATAGTGCTGGCCATTCACACAGAAAGTGTTGGATTGTCTCTTCCTCGTCTCCCGATCCGCAACTTCGGCAGAAATCGTTGAAAGGAACACCCAATCTTTCTGCGTGTCTGCCAATCAGACAGTGTCCCGTCAGTACGGATACGATGGAACTCAAGGTTTCGCGGCTCGTGTTAAGAAGCCGCTTGGTGCGTTTGGAGCAGTGCGTGCCAAGTTTGCCTGGTTGTCCTACAGGTTTCTTCAAGTAGCCAGGCCCTATTTGCAGCCTCCATGTAGTATTGCTTGAATCCAAGCTTTATGGAAGCTAGAGATTGGCCGACTTGGGGTGTAAGTGTATATTCCTGGAGCTCAGTGCAAGCTCGTGCTAGGGCATCTGCTTCGCAATTTCCCGGTATATCACTATGCCCCGGTACCCAGTAAAGAATCACTTCACAATGAAGCGATATCATGTTCAGTTGTGAGCGGCATTCCATTGCAATTTTGGATGAGGTATGCACGCAGGATAGTGATTGGATAGCAGCTTGACTGTCAGAGAAAATGTTTAAATTTCTTATGGAAATTTTCTGGTTTCTCAGCCAGTCTACTGCCTTGTAAATTGCAATGAGCCGGAAGAATAGTTCCAGGCCCAGGTGTTCTGAGAAAACGGCACAGCCAACATTTCCATCCATTTTTGGTCCATCAGTGTAGATGTCGATCGATTCCTGTATCTCACTTCTTTCTATGGTCCAGTCATCCCTACTCGGGATGATTGACTTGAAACCGTGGTGAAAACAGGGAATCGGAGAAGCGAGGTCTACCTTCCCTGGCGTTGGTCCATCCCTCCGTAGGATTGTGGAGTGGCCATTGTTCCCGTCATGCCAGAGACGTAGAGCTTTCAACCGAACCGCAGAGCACTAGGCCTGCTGTCTCGTGAGTAGCTTAGTCGGAAGCCAATTTAGTAGTATGAACAATGCTTTTGTCGGGGTGGTGCGTAGAGCCCCGGTAATTGCGATAGCCGCACTCCTTCTGACCTTGTTTAGCAGGTTTACATTTGATGACTTTGCCAATTCCTTTTAAAAATGTACAAATTATTTGATCAGTCCAATAAACACATATTTTCATTTTATCGTTTTAGATAACCGCAATCAGTATCAACCGGATCGGAATAGATATCAGCAAGGAGGCAACTTTAACAATCGAAATAACAATTATGGTGGCCGAAACAATCAAGGAGGATTCAACAATAACTATTCTGGTAATAATCAAAGAAATAATTCCGGTGGAAACTGGAGATCAGGCGGCAATAACAATAACAACAACTTTAATCAACGATCAAACAACTCAGGCTATCAAAATCAAAATCGTGGAAATTCACATCAGTACAATGCAAATAGTAGAGGAGGTGGTGCCGGACATTGGCGTTAATATGCTCAATGCACATTCATATAATTTTTGCATGATGCATTTTTATCACTTTGAAAATACACTGTAATCATAGAGAATTTGAAGAAATCTACTTAGAATCTAAGTATCTTAGTGTTAATATAATTGCATATATATACATAAATTTGTGTATGATATGTGAGAAAATACATATTGACTTTTGAATCGCTAAAACGCAAGTACGCTAAATGCGATTGACATTTAGAAAGTGCACCAATAAATATTACCGACATATGAAACTGTTTGAATATCTAACTTTTAGCAAAGATGGAATTACAATTATTACTTTCCATAAAATGAAACATTCACTGTATTCGTATTCGTTGGACACATTCCCAAAATACTGTTTCACTTTTAAGCAAGCTTTGAAATTGTGAATAATTTTAGAACCGTAGTATTTTTAGTGTTCTGTCTGAATATGATTCGAATTTTCTTATTTGCAAACATAATAAATTGGATTAAAAACACATGTTTTCATATTAATCTCTAATAAAATATAAGATACCATTGGCTTTTTAAAATAATTCAGACTCACTCACTTTTCTTTCAAATAATAAAATCTTGAAATGTCAGCATATTTGGTTTCACAAGTTTGAAAGTTTGAAATCTAATTACCTTGTTGAATTTCATCACGATAGAATTGTTGCGTGGTCTTCTAAGATGTCAAGGTTTTTTTTGAAATTCTCTATTGTTTTCTCATTACATCACAGCCTGAACGGAAAAAAATATCCTGAGAAACTACTTTTTCAACGTTAGGAGTCGGAAATCTTCAAAAAAAAAAACCAATCAACATCGACTTCCCGGCAAGTATGAGTGTTTTAAGCTGATTGAATGAAACAGTTATACTCAATAAATAAATCATTTAATTTGGGTTGGGACAAAAAAAAAGCAAATAAACTTATTCGTACAAAGAAATGTGCTAAATATGAAAATTCATTATCTTCCTATCATTAGCTTTTCTTATTTGATATGAAGGTGATGTATTTGAGAGAAATACTCGAAATCGTTTAATCATTAAAGGTCTTAGGCTTTATACACCCAAAAAATTGACCTATTTTTAAGAATTTATTAAAATCTCCCTGGAGATAGATATCAATGTAATTATTTTTGGTTTCAATTAATACACTGTCAAAGCGTACTGAACAATTTATTGTATTGAATTATTATTATTATTTCACACAAAATAGCGGCATTCTCCTAAACATGCATATTAAACGGTGCCAATGATCCTAAAACGAGAAATGGTTTAAAACAAAAAATTCAAAAAAAGCTTTTATTTGAAAAGCCAGTGGCTATCGTTTGAGCGAGAATTATCACGTTATATGCAATAATAACAAAACGGCGGACAGTTAAAAATATTTTTTTTAAATTCAAGTTTTTTTGTTGTGATTTTTTTTTTGGGTTTAAAAAATAGAAAAAAATCAATATTTTGAAACGCTAGTAGCTCACACGATAACTATACATGTGTTCAATAAATGGTAATTTTTTTAAAAGGATCGGTTTTGTAGTTTCGGAGAAATCATTAGCACGGTATGAAAAAAATGGTTTTGAGAAAAATGCATTTAAACTTTTGACAGAGATGATATTCCTCCAAAATTCAAAACGTTACTAGTATTTAAAATATCAGTTAGACAAGGATATGAGACCAACATTCTCTTTTAAAATTCAATGTTACAGTTAATATACTTGTTTTCATGTATCACTCGAACATTTTTTGGATATATAGAGCTATACAGAGGGGCGGAGCCTTACAGAGCCGCGTGTGTCTACGAGTAGGGCCTGGCGCATTGAGTCGAGCATAATGATAATAATAATGCCTGTATCTTTCTAAAATTTTAACACGATATTTTTGAGAATGTGTGCTACCGAAATAAGTTAAAAAATTAACAACGATTTTTAAAAGTGTATAAAGCCTATAATCCCCTTAATTATATTGGTGATAACTACAAATTAGTTGTTTTGACAAATCTTTCGAGTGTTGCGGCTAATATTATAAAACACACATTACGTGATATAGCGACTATCGGATAAAGTAAAAGAATCTTCAATATTGAATGTATGTATTAAAAATAAACTCAAAAATTATATATAACAGTTTTGAATGCAAGTACATATACATATGATCAAAAAATGTACAATTTTATATGACAAAATGTTCAAAGATGCGAAGCTTTATTCCGATAATTAATAAATCGCTTTATCCTATTCACCTATAAATTCAATATTGCTATTTTTCAATGTTGCATAAGATCCTCTCATTTGTAATATTCTACATATTTGAAAGATGTAAACTTTATCAATCAACAAAATTAAATACCGTGAACGTGATCGTTGGTCTTTCTTGTTAAAGACATGCTTTCATGAAATAAATAGATTTTTAAGAGAACATTTTTAGAAGCAAATTTAGTGCAGGCTTAGCAACAATCAAGTGAGAATTCATTGCACAACTTGATTTAAACGTTTTTTTGAATGGTCAATTAAATCTCAGGAAGATTCTTGCGGCGGTAATAAAAGTGAATAGTAGCTGAGTATCCAGAAAATGATTTTTATTGAAAATTTATGAATATGTATTATCATTTGCAATTTAAATATTTTTTTGAGGAGAATGCAAATAAGAACTATTCATTTTAACCCTCCACTGTATGAATTGGGACGTAAATCAATTTTAGTACATTATAAAATAGCTTTTCTTGACCAACCTAAGACGCTTGAATACAAAGACGAATTTCGAGTTTTTAGATTTCATAACAAATTTGAGCCATACAAAACTTCATACTCATCAAATTCCAAACTAAGTGCACCATAATAGTTTGGTATGCGATAACACAAAATAACAATTGTAACTAAATTTAATTCATATTTTATAGCCTATTTCGTATTAGAATTTGCATTCAATATTCAAAATTTTCGCTCACTGATAATGCGTCACGCACGCACTCAAAGAAATTGCGCTATGACATAGATGAAATATGAAAACTAAAACGGCTCAGTTGTGAAAAGGATTTACCCCGGGGAAAAAATTCATACAAAGGCTAATCCGAGAGGAATCTGTAGTGGGAAAAACGAGAATCTGAAGTCAAATAACATTCATTTGGTGAATCATTAATGAATTTATTTAGGCTCCACAAATTTCGCTGGGATTGGGCTTCTACTAGCTATAACGAGGATTGGGTTTCTCTTTGAGTAGTTTGAATGATGGTACCAATCTGGCGTCCAGTGTGCTTTCTTCTGATGTCAGCCAAATGATAATGAATTCGAAGTAAAATATTACAAATGATCGGTTTCACATGTGGAGCCTGCAACATAAAACTGTCGTTGGTTAACTTTACCGTTATTAGAAACCACCTTAAGAAAAATTATCGGAAAAGCGATAAGTAAGGACCGCAAATAAAAGCAAAACTCTAAGAAAAATAATACCATACGGCACAGAAAACGAAGCTACTTGGAATAATGCGACTCCCAAAAAATTATCTTCATTTGAAGATGAGCCATATAAAAGTCTATTTTTCCCTAATGTTTTGTATTATAGAAAAGTGTTCTCAAAACGGCGAAACGTGGGTTAAATACACTTAATGCCTTATTTGAAGCCTGTGTCGAATTCTGTGTATGCCTTTTATGTATTTAAGAAAACAGTTGCTAACGTTTTTGAATGCAAAACCAAATGACGATATAAAAATTGTTTATTTTTTTGAAAAACGAATGTATACATTTGTCCAAACCCAAAAAGGGAGCGAGGGTCCATAAACCAAGTACCCTGTTTAGGGGAGAAGAGGTTAAATTAAAAGCTAGGCTGGGATTTATGGGAGCAGGCGAAGTGTGTTCGACCTAAAGCTACTAAGTTTTGATTGCAATTTCAGACACTGGATTACTTCGAAAAAGAAAAGGTTTTACTTCTGATGTAAAGCAATGACTAGTCACACCATTAAAATAAGTGTAGTTGGCTATTATTTATAACTGTTTTAAATAACCTAGTGTGTTGTTGTATTGCTTCCTATTTACAAGAAACCCCGGCAAAAATAATCGCTCGAGTTATTATTTTAAATGCTTCATTGCATTAGAAGTGAAATGAGCGTGATTGGAATTTTCCCTCCTAATGGAGGTACTTAGGCTACAGCCACGTCAATATAAATAAAGTGAGAGATGGGCCACAGACGGTCACTTGGTCGCAAATCAATTTTTAATTCGGCTATTAGACATGCAAATAGTGTGGGAAATCGATAAACTCGCTAGCCATCCTTAAATGCTCATATATATTGCGATGATATCGATGAATCGTTACCAACATGTTTCGGACTCAGGCTGAGCCATCAAATACAAAAACCTACGAGATCGATTATAAACAACATGAATCAAGGTTTCAGCTTCAGATTCTGAACTCTCCAACCAGTAGCGTATGCAGGATTTTGATAAGGGGGGTTCATATTTTTGTAGTCTTGACTAGGTACGTTTGCTAGTGCTTCGGTGTAGATATGAAGATATAATTATATAATCATACTTAATCATACTTTTTCACCGGTCAAAGTTGGGGTCCTTCAAAAATAATTCTGGCAGAGTTTAGCCCGATTGCATGTCTGGTTTCATTTACGAGGCTAAATTTGTCTACCCAAGGGGGGGGGGGGGTTGAACCCGTAAACCCTCCCCCCCTGGGTACGCCACTCTCCAACTATGTCTCAGACAGTCTCGATCAGTCGAGAACTTAAAGAATTAATCCAATACTATTCGTGATAAGTCGAGAACATCACCATCAACAATATAAGAATAAGCGTTGAGCGACGACAACATATTCTGAATATAAATAGAGTGCAATAAAATAGCCTGAGTAAAAGTTGATTTACTACTACCGAGATATAAGAAAGCGATACGATGAAGTGATTTGTATCTGCCAATTTAGTACAGTGAACGTAGTAAATAGTGAAAAAGTAGCTATTGTGTCAATTGATAACAATGAATTTGTACCAATAGTGTTAGTGTGAACAATCAGTAAATAAAGTTTATAACTAGTGCATAGTAAAACCCTGTTTTTAAAACTCCAAAAATCCCTAACGAACCCACATCTGCTCTTGAGAATGCAATAATATGAAAGTCGAAAGGAGCAAAATCTGGGTTGTAGTATTGTTTCTCGAAATTATATTTGTTGATAGATTAAATGGTGTGGCGAGTCATTGCGGGCAGACTTTGTCGTGAAACAATAGGATTTTCTTCAACAATCAGTATTGGCTTAATTTTGTTTTTCAAAATTTGTATGTAATTTGTACTGTTGGTTACATTCCTCTATTCCCAAAATTCTCCCACTGTAGATCGTCTAGTCTAGAATTTTTCTTCGTCGTACAGCCCGAGTGTTTCCACGCCCAGAGACTTTTCAGATTTATTTGGCGCCGTAGGCAATTTTTTGTCGTGCGCCCTTAAAGTATTATTTGCTTCGGATGAAAATTTGTACTTCACTAATCAATAATCATTTTGCACATGAAAAGTGCACAAACGGTTGAAAATGAATCATCAATATATGAACATGTGTTGGTTTGCTCATTATAAACGAAACAAGAATGTTGATTTGAGTTTCAATGAAATCACCAGAAAGTAGATAAATGATTATCTTTAACCTATTTTGTGGAAGTGTTTTATTGGGCTTCAGGAACTCAACCAATTCTTTCAAGAATTTTTTAGAAACTTCAATGAAAAATCAAAATTAAATGTCAAAATGCTTTCGTCATTAGCAAATTTATCTATTACAGCATCTTAATCTAAATTTTTGTTTATTTTCTGCTGTGTAAATAAAAAAGAAGAATCGTCAAGTCATTCTTCCCTCGTTTCCTGCTAATTTTTCAGCCAAAAACACAAGGATAAAAAAGGAAAAAAGTATTCTCTCAGATTTTCCCTCGAATCAATTCGAAGAGCTTTACAACGCCTTGACGCTTGGTATTCTAAATGTTTTCCAGTCCGCCTGTAAGACCGGAAATGCTCTGCCCACTTCATACTCTATCGCTTCGATTCTGTCATATAGTGATGTACTTATGTTTTATCACTTGTAACTATTCTGCACTAAAGTTTGTCACCTTCCTTGTAGAAGCGATTCAGCAAGCGTTGGCAACACGTTCTAGGTTGTGTTCTGCATTGTTTTTTTGGAACCCATCGTACAAGGATTCATCATGATATAAATAATAAGTAGCACAGATACTATAGGAAATTCGTCGCATTTCTGTTATATAACGCTCTATGTGGAATTTTGCATGCGTATAAGTGTTCTAATCTATATTGATATATATGCAGCATGTAAACGTACCCAAATCACTTTCACTGATAGCGGTCCCGTCAAAAGCCATTTGCCCATTTCCACATACGCAAATTTGACCATACATTTTCACCCATTCTTTCGCATGCATGTTGAGGTACGAAATCCAGAGCGCTACATCTGAAGGGGGAGGTAATTTATACATGTTTTTTCTCATGTTTCTTTAGACAGCTATATTGTGACCAATGGCTACGATTAAATTCATGCCCATTTAAACCCTCCATCAAAGAATAGGATAACTGCTCGTTATTCTTTTTAAGTGTGAGCTGTTAGCCAAGCGTCTGCAGCAGTAGCGTATGCAGGATTTTGATAAGGGGGGTTCATATTTTTGAAGTCTTGACTAGGTACTAGTCTGCTAGTGCTTCGGTGTATATATGAAGATATAATTATGTAATCATACTTAATCATACTTTTTCACCGGTCAAAGTTGGAGTCCTTCAAAAATAATTCTGGCAGACTTTAGCTCGATTGCATGTCTGGTTTCATTTACGTGGCTAAACTTGTTTACCAAAGGGGGGGGATTGAACCCGTAAACCCCCCTTCCCTTGTGTACGCCACTGGTCTGCAGTAATATTCACAAGGCGAATGTCGCGATCGGAATTGAGCTTTGAACAAACGACTGCAGTCGTATCAACTCGAGCATGTATGTATGCGCAAAAAACAGTATTGTAACTTGCAGGTGTGTTATTAATTATAAATAATTTTTGACTCGTCCTCGAACTATTCAAATTATAACGCATTACTCTATTATTATTTTCTTCCAAATTAACCGGCCCCATTTTTCAAGATTTAGTTCTCGTTTCTAATTTCTTAATAATTTCTGACAAGCCGCCATCAAAATTGACGATTTTCTTCTTCCTTTTGTTTTACAGATGCCACCAGCCGTAGCAGTCACCATAATAGACTAGGGCGGAACTGTGAAAAAACGACTACCTTTGGCCGTTGAGGGGGCATACTGATTTTTGCAGAAAAAGTTGTGGAATAACTCGTATAACAATAATTGATCTATACTTCCTTTAAAAAAGTCGGGAACATTAATAAGAAAATCGAACCGTTTAAAAATTATAAAAAAACTGACTTTTCCTACTTTTCTCACTCCTAACTTTGAAACATTTTAGAGCAAAGTTGTGAGAAAATAAAAGTTGCTTAATTGAATTTTTTATAAGGCATGAATGGTTAAAAATTATTTTAATCTTGCCGCAAAATTAATTAAAAAAATTTTAATTTTATAAAATGCATTTGATAGGTGAAGTGCTCTTTTATACACTTCTATGTGCTTTAGTTTCTGACTTGCAAGATATCCAAAAAAATTAATCTCTTTAAATAAATTTAGATTGCAAAATTATTATGCAAAAACTACTCACTCGATTTTGATGAAAATTTTCATGCTCATTTATTATATGCAGGGTTGCCAAGTTGGGGGGTTTTCACCTCCATTTTGGGGTATTTTACATACCTTTGGGGAGAAATTGGGGGTCAGTTAATTATATTTTTATTTTGGGGGTGAAATGGGGGTTTTATCAAATTAATCAATTGTTTGCAACATGTAATCTATGCAATTTGATTCACTTATTGCACGCTAAAAATAATTTTTATTGTGCCACTCGAAGGTTTCAAGTATTGTCATATCCAGCAAATTATCATTGATACATAGAATTCATGAATGTGAGGCAGAAATTCCTGGGATTCCCCTGATGGGCAAAATCAAACGACAAATGTATGTAGGCAAACACCCTTCAAATTATAAAAGGGAAGTCATCTCTAGTTCGTTTAGGCAACGCAAATCATGTTAGTGCGCGTTCCATTTTATTATTTCAATAAATTACACATGTGACTCCAAAAATATATTAAAAGTTTTTCTTTAATTTCATTATGCTGCTACTTGTGTTAATTTTAGTCTCGAAAGTAATTTGTTCTATTTTGACTTTATGAAATACAGATGAAAATTTACTTGTTACATACATATAGTTATTTGACAACATTTTTCCTAATTATCAATGTTTTTTGTATGAACTTTGTAAAAAAGATTGCTCTCAAATTATTTGGGGTTTTTTAAAAGAATTTCGTACGATTTGGGGGTTTTTATTGAAGTTTTTGGGGGCCAAGAGTGAGAAAAACCTGGTAACCCTGATTATTATACTATGAAAAATTTCTAAGCGAACTACGAAAGGCCTAAGTGCATTCTAAATGATAAAAAATAGATAAAAAAGGCTTTTTTGCCTTTATTTTTTAATTATTGCTATTTTGCGGCAAGGGTAAATTGTTTTAAATTTTATAACCATTGATATCTTATAAAAAATCTAATTACGCAGCTTTTATTTTCTCACAACTTTCCTCTAAATTGAACCGTTACAAAGTTAGGAGTGAGAAATCGAGTTTTTATATAATTTTCAACAGTTCGATTTTCTTATTAATGTTCCCGAGTTTTTTGAGAGGGAGGATGGACCAATTGTTGTTATACGAGTTATTCCACAACTTTTTCTGTAAAAATTAGTGTGCCCCCTCTCAACGGCCAACTGGAAACAGATTCACCCTGGTCTATAGAGAATATATAGCACGGACACTCTGAGATGTCAAAAACTATGAGGTAAAAGATACGAAAATTACCTCACCCTTCAGAGAGAGCGCTCTGGTTTTCGTTTCTAAGCTTGCACGCGAAAGAACGATTGAAAGCATGGAACAAAATTTTTCCATGTGGAATTGGGCAAATGTATTGTAGCGAGGATTGTGTCAGTAATTCGTGTACGTATACACGCCGCGACCGAATTAGTGTGCGAATAACACGTGTACCGATGCAAATTAGAACGCAAATACGCGTGCACAATTCCACACATTACATTTCCATTTTAAACGTGCAATTTTGTCAGCTTCGAATTTTGTTATTAGACAAAACACATACTTAGAACTGCTGAAAGCTGAAATTTTTGTTAGTTTAGTTTCAATTATTTCAAGTTTTCGCTTCATTATGATATGTATTGTTCCTTTCAGGTTAAATGGTAGCCTTCTGAAATTTATTTACATACACAGTTAGTTAAAATGTAGACGTATGTAGTTTTAGACTTTGCACTTTATTCCCGAAGCGTGCATTGTTCTTTTATATTAGTCGCTATTAAAATATACGTATATAAGGCCAATAATTTGAGGATACGCATTGATGTTTTATGTATTGAATGCAAGTATGCTTGTGATTTTTATACATCACTCTAAAATAAGTCACAATAAGGAACTTATTCCTCAATTCCAGGAATACACCACAAAACACTGAAGAGCTTCTGTGGCCATATTTGCATGCCTTGCACGACTATCTCACTCCATCCGAAACGAAATCCAATAATTCTCACGTGCATTTCCTACCAAAGGATTCTAGTTATGCATACAGGACGTATCTGTTTGCAGTTGAGAGAACCTCCAAAGACGACTGCGGGCAACATGAATGCCATTCAAAAAGCTCTTTCTGCTGAATAAGGCTTAATTTGTTTGCGTACTCTTGAAAGACAAGCAACGAATTTTATGCATTTTCAGGATGAAGTGTTAGATTATCCTCTTGAACAATTTACGTTCGCTTATTCGAAACACAATGGAGGGATAATTTTTGATTCTTCAGAAAATCATTGCGTTTGGTCTATACAGCTAGTAACGGAGAATAGAAGATGATTTTGAATTGAATAGATTTTGTCTGTATTGATTTGGGATTTGGTCCTTTCGAAATTTGACTTGGTTCTGCGCCTAGTTAGAACTGATCTGTTACTTATTATGAAAGTAAGAATCTTGAGATACAATTGAAATTAAAAGGATATTGTGGTGCCACTATTTTTAATGGATGCAATTGTGATTCTTTTAAGCAGTTGTTGTGTATTTTATTTTTGCATTTACATTGCATTCATTCAAGATAATGTGGAAACGACGATGAAGATGGGAAACTTATCTGGGCTAAATGGTACAAAGTGAGCTAAAACTTTATTGGTTTGATACATATCATTTTTAACCAGAACGGTGAAACATGCATTACCATAATTATTTCGCTTTGGAAAATCTGAGACGTATCCAGCTTTAAGTGATTTATCTATCAAAAATCGTGCATGCATCTTAAAATTATAGACAAATTCCAAATAATTATCAATTTTAATTCCTCCAGATATTACAAAAAATATTTATTAAATTTTATTATTCTGAAAATTTGAAAACGAAACGACTTTAAACAATTCGAGTTATGCTTTTAGATTTTTTAGAACATTTTAAAGTAATTGCTTATGAATAAATTTCACTATTACTTTTCAAACTGAAAACTTAGGAATTTCACAGCAAAATTTTTTTCTGTAGAATTAAATTTTAAAGGGTTTATGGGATTTTTTTTTGAAGTTGAAACAAACAAACTCGAATAAATATTTGAGGAAAAGTTAGTCCCTTAACAATTGGCTGTACTTTTATCACGTTAACCGTTTGAAAAATTTTCTATTTCAATGCTACTCTCCTTGATTTCAAGGTCAGTAGTTTCGAATTTTTCTTGGATGAAGAAATCGAAAACTTATAAGTCAGAATATATATTCATAAATATAAAGTTGATCGCTAGTATGTAAGTACTAAAATTTAAGTGTCTCTCGTAAATCAGTAGATATTTCGTAGACTCTCGATTTGTACTTACAACAAATATGTTTAGTCCTTGGGTTTTGTTCGGATGTATCCGTGTTCTTCTGCGTAAATTAATTCTTGGTTTTTTGACCAGTAAAGTCAATTATAATTGCTAAAATTATCATTTTTTACTTCTTAACGAAAGGAATATTAATAACATACATCAGATACAGTCTATGGCAACTTTTCACAAAATACGAAACATTTCAGATCATAATTTGTTGAATTTGATACAAAACCAAAGCCTCCTTATTTCTGTTCCTTTTTCACATCAATACGCAACGAGTGGAGGATGTTTGAACGTTTCGTCGCATGTCTACATATTTACACTTGAAAATCTTAAGACAGACGAGTGCAAATCTGGTTTGCAAATGGAATACAAATTTATAATTAGCACTCGTAATATGCTGTTCAGTGTTCTGTTTATGTTATGTTTATATACGTACAATTTTTTGAAAAAAAACCCATTTTTTTATTTCATGACTTCGTTGCATTCAACTAAATGTCAGCGAGGAAAGTTAACAAACCGCGTACACTTATATCTTTCAGCTATTCAGCACGTCCTGTTTGAAACACTTGTCCTGCGCTCAATCTTTTGCTTCTAAAAGGTGAGCGTATTGCATAGTATAGCGTTGAAGCGTGTTATGCAATATATTTAGCTCACTCCTGTCCTTTTACTATATTTATGAAAGAAATTCTTGAGACTTCAAACTGCTTGGGGACAAGTGTGCCCATATTTGACTGAATTGTAAACGTAAATTTGGAGTATTTATTTGGCGCAAATTCCGGGAATGGTTTCTTCTAACAATAATAATCGTTTAATGATAATTCCCGTATTGAGTCTTCTTACAACCCTACTATGTTACTCGCGGTAAAATGGTTATCATCGTCAAGACGAAAGTAACAGCGGGGTTACAATTAACTGCTTGAATGCGTTTCCATTTTCAAATGTGTTGAAAATATTGTAACCCGCAAAATTTTTTTTTAAAAAAGATGAGAATCCATTCTTTCAGAATATTGGCTTCCGGCAGGATGTCTCTCAAGGAGGAGTGAGTGTGTTTTGAATACTTCCAACCAACTAGAAAATCTCAACTGAAGGTACTCAAAATCACCAGTGTTGTCAACAAATCTATTTAAACTGCTCAGAGGACCTGATTCAAATATAAAAAAGTCTTATCGATTGCAAGAAAGTCAATTAGGATAATATAAGAAGTTCAACGGATTACAGATTGAGCGAAACGATTATGCAAATATTCAAAAAAAAGTTCCAAACATGCCTTGGGCAGAAAATCTTTAAGGCTTTCCCTTGGCTTCAAATCATTATGCAACAGCAACAATACAGTAGTATTAAAACCTCAGCTGCATTGTCGTATCTTAAGGGGCCACTCTACTGTTAAAGTGCTAAAAACGCAACATTTTTTTTAAAACATCGTCTAAAAAATAACTACTACTGATATCAATTTGAAAGTTTATGTACTTCTTTATTGAAGTCTAAAGTTAACATTTTTATTAAAAAAAGTTTTAAAGCAAAATGGCCGCCACACTGGAGTAGCACGCACGCAGTCCAAAGATAAAACTTCAAACTACGCCTCGTAATATCTTGTTCAAAATATCCATATGAAAGTATATGGCAAAAAAAATTCTTTTAATCTTGGTTATAAATTTTATTGACACTTTGGTACACATCCGAACAAAGGTTTGTTGATTCGCGTCATATTCGCAAACGAAAAAATAATTCCAAATCTCCACAACAATTTTTTAAACTCTGATAGTAGGTTATTTCTCTACTTAAATCCTTTAAAAAAATGTAGTGCGAAAAGTTTCAAGTGAATCGGCTGATTAGTTTTCTTACAATTTTCCGACGTACAATGAAAAACTACGTTTCGGAAGTTTTTTAACGAAATTTTCTCACATACTTCAAAAAACACGAAAGCAAAGTTAATTATAAAATATGATGATATTGGGTCTATATTAACTTAGTTCGATGGTTATTTGTATATCACGTGAATATATAGATTTAGAAAGTATCATACTGCTTAATATACAGTTATTTCATGACAGTCGTTCGGGCGGCTACAATGCCTGCGAGCGCTGTAGAAAGATAAATAATATAAATATCGATCTGAAATTTTACACACGAATTCTTGAAGCATAGAAGAAAATCTGAAACAAAATTTTTCTACAATAGAGTAACCCCTTAAACAGAAAATCCTTTACATTACCTTGAAGACCTGTCGAAAGATATTGGGCCGAAAGGAAGAAGGCTTTATAGAAAGCAAACAAAAACAACACAAGTCCATAGCTTTAATCAGTACATAAAAAAAAATCAGTTCTTCCTTAAAACTATGCTACATTTAAAAAAAAAGATTGAAGAAAAACTAACTCTAGATGTTGGTTTCTACAACATCCAGAGTTATTAGTAAAAATAAAATAGTACAGTTTTCATCGGCTGCGTAATATTTCGAAAAATTCTATTTTATTCCTCTTGTAGAACCTTATCTAGAGAAGATTTTGAAGAAACGTGACTGTAGCTGTAGCTGTTTTTCGAGGAAGTCCCACACATGCTCGACTGAGTTTATGGCTGGACTCTGCGGTGGAGAATGTAGTTTATTATATAATGGACACCCACGTACCATACGAGCTGTATTTATATTTAAAAATTTGCTTTTTAAAATGTTTAGGTACACATGCTGGTCCATTTTACCATCAATAAATACTAGATTTTCGACCCCTGACCTACTCAAATACCCCCAAAGAAGCACACTATCTCCACCATGTTTCTTGGTACTTCGCAAGTTTTTAGTAATCTGTTTAACTTTTGCTGCACCATAGCGACCAATCTGTAAACACTTCGTCTTTTGGTGAAAATAGCTCAAAACTGGCAATCTCGAAGTTACGCCGAAGTTACTAAATTTTTCAACAGGTGATATATTGAAAGAAAATTACAGCTCAAAAGACTAATGTTAGAATTTCTTTGCAATAGTTACAAAACAAAACGTTTCGATGGTTGCGTATTTAACGTGTAAACCCTGATTCAGAATTCAGCTGATGCATGTCACATCACTATTCCAAAATTTTCTAAGACTCTTAGATGCGTATTTTTCCCATTTCCTATTCTATTCAGCTTACAGAGCATAGTTCAGAGTTTCAAGTGCATAGCTGAGTGTTTCGGTATTTTGCCAACGTTACAGAAAAAAGAAAACTTTATACAAAAAAGTCATACAATTTAAAAAAAGGACAACAATCCTTATTTAATCCAGAATTCTCTATCAGGCTGACAAATTGAAACAAATTTGTTCTATTTGTTGGATTTAACGTTTCGAAAATGTGTATTCCATCAAATAGAAATTGCCGAAATGCCATTACGATCAATTTTTTCTAAAGCCGAATCTTCTAACAATTACTAGTGTAGTTCTGGATTCGCTCAACATCATTTATTTAGCGACGATCCATCTGACTCGAGCGTTTCTGAAATATTAATTGAATATTTTACTCCCTCTTTTGCTTTCGTCAAAATATATACTTCGTTGATTCAGAGATAGTCACGTTTACAATTGAAGTAAGTGGAACTTATCGATCTCATCACTTTATATCCTAGACCATATTTAAACGAAAGACAAAGCTGTGGTATGTGTTTTTAACTTCCCAGTATATGGGAAGTTCTTGTAATCGCCTCGAAAATCGAAATTGAAATTTTCAACTTTTCTTTACGTTTTGAGGTCTATAGAGTATATATAAAGTGTTTTTAGAAAGGGAGACGTATGTGTGTGTGTGAATGTGTACGTACGTACGTCTGTACGTTCGTGGACACTTTTTTCTACGAGCATAACTCACGTAAACAAAGTCCGATCGACTTGGTTGAGGTGTCAATCGAAGCGTCTTTGCAATCTTAAGAGCTTATTAGTTTTTGGAACATTTCGAATGGGGGTGTTTGCTGTTTTGCCCGTTTGAAGGTCATTTCTGTCATGCGTTATATCTCGCGAACCAAACATACGATTTGCATGTTTAAGGTGTCAATCGGCGCATATTAACAATTTTGTGAATCTATCAAATTTTTAAAAAAATTTTTGGAGCCTTTTTTAATTTAAGAAAAAAAAGTGCAATAAACAATAAATTTTTAACCTGATTTACGAAAGACAGTGTTCAATTTTTATAAAATTTATATACTTCGAGCAATGCTTGTAAAAACAACATAAAAACTTTTCCTCAAGACTACGTAAAAATTAAATAAAAAATAAAAAATCATTAACAGGCATCATGATTTTCAAGGTCAATTCTGTCGTGCGTTATACATATCGCGCGAACCCAACATACGATTTGCATGGTTAAGGTGTCAATCGACGCGTATTAGCATTTATGTGAATCTGTCAAATTTTGAAAAAAAATCGTTGGAGCCGTTTTTTAATTTTTTAAAAAAAGTGCAAAAAATTGTGATTTTTTCACAAACAATAAATTTTTAACCTTATTGTCAAGTCCAAATAATCAATCTTTATATAATTTATATACTCCAAAAAGTTTTTCAAAAATGCCGTCAAATTTTTTTCTCATGATTACAAAACAAAAACAAATAAAAAATAAAAAATCATTAACAGTCATCATGATCTTCAAGGTCATTTATGTCATGCGTTATATCTCGCGAATTAAACATACGATTTGCATTGTATTATTGTATTTTTAAAAAAATCGTTGGAGCCGTTTTTTATTTTAAGGAAAAAAGGTGCAAAAAATTAGGTTTTTTTTCATAAACAATAAATTTTTAACTTGATTTGCGAAATGTAGTAGACAATGTTTATGAAATTTACATACTCCAAACAATGTCTGTAGAAACAACATCAAATTTTTTTCTCATGATTACGTAAAAAATTAAATTAAAAATAAAAAATCATTAAAAGTCATCATGGTTTTCATGGTCATTTTTATCATTCACTATATCTCACGAACCAGATATAATATTTGCATCATTAAGGTGTCAGTTGACGTGTATTAACATCTTTGTGAAGTTTTTAACATTATAAAAATTCGTTTCAGCCTTTTTTTAATTTAATAGAAGAAAATGCGAAAAATTATAGTTTTTTTCATACAAAATATTTTTTAATCTGATTTCCACAGCACAGTGATACCAGTTTATAAAATTTATACATTCTTATCAGTTTTTGAAGAGACACCGGCAAAATTTTCTTCCATGATTATGAAAAAACTAAATTAAAAATAAAAAATTATTCAAAGTTTCCATGTAAAGAGGGTTCATACGAATGCAATTACTTTATATCTTTTATTCTAAAAAAAAATTTGTAAATTCAATCAAAGGTTTAAAATATTTGCATAATTTGAGCAGATTTTTAATAGTTTTTATAGTCTTTTAATTAAAAAAAATGCTTAAATTTTGAAAACCAACAAAAATTTTCAAGACCAAAAAGGCTCACTACCGATTGATCCGCGTGAATATTCAATCTGTCCTCATCGACCAAAAACCTTACGTAATCAATGGACCCTCCCGTAGACGATATGATTCATATTAACTCATTCCTTTTACTGCTATGAATACCTCTCATTGTTGTAATGTTGTTGATGTTTATGTAGAAATTACTGGGAAGTTGACCGTGTGGACCTCAAGGGTCGCACCTCGCGGCTTGTTTCTGCTTGTCTCACTCCTAACTTGTAAACGGTTCATTTTAGGTCAAAGTTGTGTGACAATAAAAGTTGCGTAATAAAATTTTCTATAAGAAAGGATTGCACATGCACTTTACAAAATTAAAATCGGATAAATATGGCGGCCGCAGCAATTTTTGCTAAAACTCTAAAATTGTGCTGGGCGGCTGCGGATTTTGTTGATGGGAGCGTGGCTCCTACGACTGAATGCGCATGCGCTCAGCACAATTTTAGAGTTTATTATTATCTATTTATTATATTATTATTTATTAAGTTTAGCAAAAATTACTGAGGCCGCCATATTTATCCGATTTCAATTTTGTAAAGTGTATGTGATAAGTGAAATGCTCTTTCATATGTGAAAAAAATTTCAAACTTTCATAAGTTTAAGTTTCTGACTTGCAAGCTTTCAAAATTTTTGATTTTTAAAAAATAAATTTAGATTGCACAATTATTATGGCCAATCTACTGATTAGATTTTGACGAAAATTTGTTAGCTGTTTTATGATGTTCTAGAGATTTTTCAACCAAAATATAAAGGTCCTAAATGCATTTTAGGTGGAAAAAAAATTAATTAAAAAAAGGCTTTTTTCGCCCTGTTTTTTTATATTTATTGCAATTTGCGATAAGGGTTAAATGTTTGAGGATTTTTGGCTAATCTTTTCTTATAGAAAATTTTATTACGAAACTTTTATTGGCACACAACTTTGACCTAAAATGAATCGTTTACAAGTTAGGAGTGAGACAAGCAGAAAAACACGATTTTTTTTTCAAATTTTCAAACATTTCGATTTTTTTTCTAATGTTCCCGACTTTTTTGAGAGGGAGCATAAATCAATTATTGTTATACGAGTTATTCCCCAAATTTTTCGGCAAAAATCGGCGTGCCCCCTCTCAACGACCAAATTTAGTTGTTTTTCTACAGATCCGCCTACAAAGCAAATACGCTAACAGAGGTCATGAACATGTTTCGGTATCTCTTCTACAGCTTGCGACGAATTTATTCAATTAATAGAAAACCATATTTTGAAATCGATTTTGTAAGCAAGAAAAGCTAAATATTACGGCGTTAGTATTGATTCTACTCCTGATTTACAACATATTGACCAACATATATTTGTTGTTAGAACCGTCAACCCTGACAGTATACAAGTGTTTGGAAGGGTTTTGAACAGTACAGGGCGCGTTCCATAAGTAATGCAACAAAGACCACAAAACAAAGATTTATTGAGCTGATCGACACAAATGATTAAAATCCTTTGAAATAACAACCTTCTGCTTCTATGTTTCTTCGGAGATGAGATTTCCATGCATTAAAGTCGTATTGGAAAGCCTGCTCCGGGATGTTCTTCAAGGCACGTGTTACAACCGCTCTGATTTCAGGACTCATTTGAGATAGAAAAGTAGAAAAAGATTTTTAGTGGTGTTACGTCAGGGCTGCAGGACGACTGAGGGATCACTGTCACATTGATCTGGGTCAGGTAGCGTAGCTTTTGACGAGGAAGGTGGTGTGACTGGGCGTGTTGTCCTGGTAAAGCCTTCAGGTGCCCTGGATGGTGGTCCAGACTGGAAAAGCAATCTTTTTTAGCCTTTTGAGGATTTCCAGGTAAAATGCAGCATTTACGGTTGTCCTGGGCATTGCTTTTGTTCGAAAGTTGCTCATGCTCCTCCTTTCCGCTCCAAAGCTCGAAGCGACTGCCGGATGGTTTTTCTAGAAGCTAAGATCACCATTCACCTTTCCCATATGATCGTAGCGCGATGCAAAGTACGGTCGCATATCTAGAAAAAGGTCATAAAGCGAAAGACTTGGTACAGAAAATTCTGGAATATTTTCTGCATGTAAATTTGATAAAAACACCTGTCGTCCTCAAAGTTGCAACAATGCACCTAATATATTAGGAAAGTACCATGGTGTACAAAGTTACATCGCCAGTTCTAATCCTCTTGCTGAGTATATACGTTGTAGTGCATATTCTTTTAACCTCGTAAGGCATACCGTAGCCAGTTCATGTATTGAAGCTACAATGTTTTTCAGAATAGTTCAAAAAGCTTATACATTGATGTCTATTTTGACATACAGATGGACTGAAATAATGAAAATACAATCTGAGGAAAGCAACATAATTTTTGGTGTAAAGTCATTAAGGTACTAGTAGACATTAGAAGGTCTAAAAGTAGCGAATTTTATGAATTTTTTCCTCAGATTTTTCACTAAATATGAATATGCTACTTTTTTCAACAATACATCTATCTTTTGAGAGTACAAAATATTATTTTTTTCAATTTCTCATTATATAGTTATTTTATAGAGGGCGCCAAAGTTGACACCTCGAAGAGTACCCCTTCGCATGGCCGACAGGTAATCTCAAAACTGCAACTCTGAAACAGAAAACTTAAAAAGAGTTTTGAAGATTAAGGTCTCTTACGTGACAATTCACCACCGTTTATGAAAAATTGATTGAAAAAAAATTTGCGGAACTTTGATTTTTGTTTTTGTAAAATCGACCCTATTTTTCAGTCGTTTTTTGCACGCCAAACTTTTTGGCAAAGATTTCTTGGTCTAATTGTGGTGAGTTGTCTTGCAGAATATGTAAATAAATAAAACGCACTAACATTTATCAAAATCAGTTGAGTAAGTCCGGAGATGAACAAGCGGCCAGTTGAAAAAACGTAATTTCGAGAAAATCGTGTTTAAAGTTTGGCTTCGGTTTTTAGTATCTTTTCTATAAGAACCCATTTTGTTGCAACACGAGTATACTAAACGTCAGAATAAATACTGAAACGTGTAATACGAAAATTTTGTGTTGTATTGTGAATGAATAGAAAAAACCGGTATTTTAGAAAAAGGGGATAAACTACCGATGCCATGCGGCAGGCGGCTGTGATAGAAGCCAAAAACGCGCACTCACGTAAAACCGTTTTATACTAATCTAACGTTCGAATTTTGTCAAAATATTTTAAGAGGTGATTTTGAAAGGTGCGAGGAGTTGACAAATGCCGCAAATAATAAATAGATATTTCGAAATATTTAATGTGTACTAGTACCTTAATATTTTGCACAAACATTATTTCAAATTACTATAAGGAATACAGAGCTGTGAATGAAATTTATATGTCACCGAAAAACAAATTCAAAACTGAGACATTTGCAATTGTTTTTGATGGTCTTATTTCTGACATAGAGAACAGATTTAAAATTTATAAAGTATATACACCAGTTTTGCAGCAATGTATGATTACAATAATGGTAGCATATGTGAAAATGTAATGCGGTAAAATGTCTTGTACAGAAGTTTTGGAGATGATTTGGAAGATAGATTTGAGTTTAAAAATGAATTAATTAGTTATCGCAGCCATTAAACGGTAGAAGTCCAGGAAGGAGAGAAATCACATCTTCAGTAGTCTGTAACTGTGCAAAGGGCATTTGGATTGAAAAATGTTTTCTTAAGATAAGTACCGAATTTAAAATGTATCTAACAATACCATGCTCCTTTATAAGTTTTCGGAATGAATTCAAAATTATGTGGCTTTAACAATTCAAAATTGTACACCTGTTAGTGGTAGAGATTTATATATGTAAACATAGTTGCTAATTGATCTTTACCTTCAATACATTCAAATAAATGTGTACTTTTGTTTTTGGAATCATAATTATAAGCAATTTACTAACTCAACACATGTGATTCAGTGCCATTTTCTTGGGTATATATATCGTAAACCTACCATTTGTAAAAACTCACCTTTGCTTCGAGGTCTCAGTAAATCTTAATCCGGCACTGGCTCTGTAAGACAAAAATTGAAGAGCTTTTCAAATAAATACAACACAGATGACTTATTTAAATCGCCAATTTTTTGATATTAATAGCTTGTAAATTTTATTGCATTTATTGTTTAAGAATAATTTTTGGTATATGACCACCACGACTGCGTTTTAGGAAGGCCATCCTCACGGTACAATTTTGCACCACTTTTTTCAACATATCCGGCCTTATTTCACCAAAAACGCGTCGAATGTTGGCTTCCAACTCATCAACACAGACAAGTTATTAGGCGTACTCCTACAAAAAGAAGTCTTATCAAGTCAAATCACATGATCTGGGCGGCCATTTCACTGGTCCATTTCTTGAGATGATTCGTTTACCAAAGCTTTGCCCCAAATAAAGCAATGGTTTCACTTGCTGTATGGTGTGCTGCGCTGTTGGAAGCATTTGTTCCTCAGACAATTGGTATTGATGCTAAGAATCAAAAAAATACGAACGTTTGTTGGTGATGTCGGTCAGATTTGAAAAAAGAAAGGACCAATCATGCCGGCGACATGCAAACCCCACCATATAGTGACTTTTTCGAGATACTATGGGGTTTCCAAAGCCTTTTGGGCATTGCCACATACCGAAGTCGGCAATTTTGCCCTTTTACGAACCCATTAAATCAGAAATGGGTCTCATCGCTGAAAATTGTATGACGGTAAAAATACGATTCAACTTCCAACTCATTTTCAACTCATTCACCGAACGTACGACGCAAACAATGGTCCAATGGATTTAATCGCTGCACTAGTTGAATCTGATCAGCGCTCAAGTCCAATTTCAAAATTTTTCCTCAAAATTTTCGGTGCAGTGGACGGACAGAGACCACTTTGTTGAGAACGGAGTCGAATCGATAAATTTAGATCCTTAATCACACTACCCTCTACAGCAGTGACACCTGGCTTGATACGAACTGTACACGCTCGTGTTGGATGAACGTTGTCCAATTGTTCCATCGTATTGCGTATGAGCTGCTCAGACGAACGATTATGAGCACCATAAATTGGACGAAGTGCTCAATCAGTTTGGCGCACGGAACGCGTTTTCGGAAATTGATTGAGTCGTTGTTTGGGTGTCAATTTTGCATGGTAATTTGTCAAAGAAAATTAAATATAATGTCAAAATAACAGCAAAATTTGGCAGATTTTTATGTCGAAGGCAAAGACTGTTCCGTCGGCCAGAAAAGTGATGGCAACTGTCTTTTGGAATAGTTATGGACTATACAATCAACTATCTAGAAAAAGGAAAAACAATCGGAGGCAGACTACGAGTCATTACCTAATAAATTGCAGGCAGAAGTAGAAGTAGCAGGTAACGGAAATTTCTCTCCATCAAGTTAGTTTACCTTCTTCAATGGGTATCATGATAAAAAATCACGTGTTGGGGGTCAAATTGATAAGCTACCTATTGTATTCACCAGATTTGGCCGTCATCAATTTTTTTCTGTCCTCTAGACTCAAAGTTTCGCTCGAAGGACAAAAATGAGGAGACGTTCACATTTGTGAACGCCTATTTTGCACAAAATTTGATTTTAATTAACTGGATTAAAGGGATGAAAACTTTGCTGGGAAAAGTGCATAAAAACTAAATTCAATAAAAAAATATTGTTCTTGGCTGCACCGGATACTGTTCAAACGACTTTCGTATTCAAAGATATTTTTCGATATTAACATCTTCATATAAATGATAATGCTTTACATTTATGACTATTTCACTGATAGTTTTTGGTGGAATTCTTTTTGAAAATGGTTTTACAATAATTTCGTTAGACTTTCGATCAAAAAATAAAGAAAAGATTTAGTTCATAAGCGAGAGTTGTGGATTGGAAATTCGTGATGATATCGAGGTTAATTGAAGGTTTTTCCATTTATATATAATGCTACCAAAATTTCATTTGTGAATTTTCTTTCACTTGTGCAGAATACCTGAGTTAACTTATCATCATGGTGAATAAATCAAGATAAGCTGGTAACTCGTCTAACATCCGTTCTAAAGCAATGTTTTAAATCCAATGTAATTCAACGTTGGATCCTGGATCCATGATACTACGTGCTATATCTATGAATTGTTTTATACACGGACGATGTCAGCCAAGGCAGAAAGGCCAAAAAGGATGTATCCCGCTCATGCGGGGAACCTCTCGTCTCAAATGCACACCTACAATTTATAATTGCCGCAACCGTACGTGCTCGAGTAGTTGATTTCAAAACTTGATGTAAACCGGAAAATTATCATCAGAGAAGAACACGGGATAGCTGGAGGAGTGAGGTTGTTTTTTTACTATACATAAATATAGATATATAGATACACATAAGGACAACGGAGAAGGGCTGGAAATGTAAACCCTTGTGTCACGACTTTTGTTGTATTCCTGTCCTACCGACTCATTATATGAGAGAATTAATTTAATGGCTGCATGCACTGTTAACTGCATGTTCCTTCACTTCCTACGATATTATGGAATGTTCGATGAATACGGAGGAAAGTAGCACTCTCAGCTGTGCTTGATGTATCTGTAAATGCTATCTAGTAACAAAATATTTTTGAAAAATTCGTTTGAATTGTTACGGACTGTCATTGCAATGAATCAAACATGCTCAAGTGAAGAAACACGAAAGATATGAGCGAGTGATGCAAAAATGAACATACCACATGGAACTTTTGTAACAGAAGTGTTTAAAAATTAATAAAGAAAAATGCAAACAAAAAAGGTACGATCAAAGTTCATTTATTAATTTATTTAAAAGTACCCTGAAATTGATAGCAAATGTATTAAAGTGAAACTCTTCAGTTTAATACATTTGCAACTGTTATACTCAAAAGATTTTGAAGATTTTTGTTTAAAAGAAACTATAAGGTAGATTTACTGGGAATGAAAAAAAGGGAATGCTGTATTTGAATCGATTTTTTGTCACAACCAATGCCAGGAAAGTATAAAAAATCTAGCACAACAACTAGTAGATGCAATATTCATATTCCGGTTCAAATAAAAAAAACGCTCGAGTCAAATAAATAAATTTCTGAGGCAAGCTCACCAACTTCTGAATTAAATGAACGATTTCCGCAATGCAATTGAATTGGAAATGAAGTAAAAATTATGGATTTATACGATACTATCCAAAGTATTTACTCGTAAATCGAAACACGATCCCAATTTTAAAATTGATAATTTTCAATAGAATGATTTTTTAACTTCCCAGTATATGGGAAGTACGTACGTACGTACGTACGTATGTACGTTCGTGGACACTTTTTTCTACGACGATAACTCACGTAAACAAAGTCGTATCGACTTCGTTGAGGTGTCAATCGAAGCGTCTTTGCAATTTTAAGAGCTGATTAGTTTTTGGAAAACTTCGGTCGGGGGGGTTTGTAGTTTTGCCCCTTTGAAGGTCATTTCTGTCATGCGTTATTACTCGCGAACGAAACATACGATTTCCTTGATCAAAGTGTCAATCGACGCGTATTGACATTTTTGTGATTCTATCAAGTTTTTAAAAAATTTCTTGGAGCCGTTTTTTAATTTTTTTAAAAAAAGTGCAAAAAATAACGGTTTTTTTCAAAAACAATAAATTTTTAACCTTATTTCCAAGTCGCAGTAACCAATGTTTATAAAATTTATATACTCCAAACAGTTTTAATGAAAATGACATCAAAGTTTTTTACTCACGACTACAAAAAAAATCAAATAAAAAATAAAGAATCATTAACAGTCATCATGTTCTTCAAGGCCATTTCTGTCATGCTTTATATCTGACGAACCAAACATACGATTTGCATTGTTAAGGTGCCAATTGACGCGTATTAACATTTGCGTGAATCTATCAAATTTTTATAAAAACTGTTGGAGCCGTTTTTTTAATTTAAGAGAATAAAGTGCAAAAAATTAGATTTTTTTTCATAAACAATAAATTTATAACCTGATTTGCGAAATATAGTAATCAGTGTTTATAAAATTTATATACTCCAAAAAATATTTGTAGAAACAATTTCAAAACTTTTTCTCATGATTACGTAAAAAATTAAATTACAAATAAACAATAATTAAAAGTCATCATGATTTCCAAGGTCATTTTTATCATTCACTATTTCTCACGAACAAGATATAATATTTGCATCATTAAGGTGTCAATAGACGTTCATTAACATTGCTGCAATTTTTTTAACATTACATAAAAATTGTTTCAGCAGCTTTTTAATTTAATAAAAGAAATGCAAAAAATTAGGATTTTAGGGTTTTAAGGTTTTTTCATAAAAAATAATTTTTCAACTTGATTTGCACAGCACAGTAATAAATTTTTATAAAATTTATACATTCTTATCAGTTTTTGAAGAGAAACCAGCAAAACCATATTCCATGATTATAAAAAAAACTAAATAAAAAATAAAAAATCATTCAAAGTTATTATGTATAGAGGGTTCATACGAATGACATTAATTTATATCTTTTATTCTAAGGAAATTGTTGTAAATTCAATCGAAGTTTTATAATATTTGCATAATTTGAGCAGATTTTTAATAGTTTTACAGTGTTT
This sequence comes from Oxycera nigricornis, assembly GCA_963942545.1. Classification (NCBI taxonomy): domain Eukaryota; kingdom Metazoa; phylum Arthropoda; class Insecta; order Diptera; family Stratiomyidae; genus Oxycera; species Oxycera nigricornis. The sequence goes on along the minus strand of OZ012660.1, from coordinate 48,478,639 downwards.
TAGTGTTAATAAAAAAACTGCTTAAATAATGGAAGTCCAAAAAAACCCTTCCGTATATGATATGATTAATATCAACTCATTCCTGTTGCTGCTATGAATACCTCTCATTACTATTATTTAAAGTAGTAATATTTTTAAAATTATTATTTTGTTTAATATTTTTAATGTTTATTTAGATATTACTGGGAAGTTGACCGTGTGGACTTCAAGGGTCGCACTTCGCGGCTTGTCTGATGATTAATCGTTTTATTCAATACCTCAGAAAGATGAGGATAACTTACAATTCCAATCCGAAATTTACTGATAATCGCTGGTCCACAAATGTATTCTAATTTAATGTATTCTCTATACCGAAGCAGTGATGTTAGCCATCATAATGGAAGTTGAAAAGATGTTTTCACAAAATATTTTGTTCCTCGGGCTTTTTCGAAAATTTTGATTTATTTTTTATCAACGGCAAGATTTGTGATTTGAGTTCATTTCTCTTTCAATTTTTCCACACATAACATGTGTTCACTCTATTTATTTAAGCCTAGTAAAGCAAGACATTTGACGCCGCAAAAAATATGAAATGCAAGAAAATTTAAATGTAGATAGTTGAAAGGGTTAATTTTGAAATAAAAAATCTTTACACTACAATTTATCGGAAAATCGCTAAATGTTTTTTTTTTAGTTTCTTTACTATAATATAGTTGTTAATATAATGAAAATAAACAATAATGTTCTAATTAAAATGATGAATTTATCTATAAACTATTTCTGAAAAGTTTTTCTGTAAATAAATTATTTGACGAGATACGATTAATTTTATTAGAGGTCAATTGAAAAGTGCACGCACAAGTCCAGTAAATCAATTTTTTTGTCGCTCGATTAAAGAATCTATAATTTGGGAATTTTACTACTTGGAAAGAATAAACAAAGTTATCAAAAATGTAGAGAAAAAAAGGTATCTAGTCGTAAAATCTAATAATTTATGAAAAAATAAGTCCTAAAAAGACAATAAACTATTTCGATTAATATTTATTTAATAGTTATTACAGCGAAAATTTCTTCTGGATTTTATACTTTTAATGTTTATTTGACATTATTGCTACCCAAAAAACACGATGAATATTATAGGAGGAAAACAGTAGCTTGTATAAATTCTTGCTTTTTGCATGCTTAATTTTACTTGTATCGTTTAAAATTCATTTAATTATATCTTTTTTATAAATTAATATATTTTAATGAATATACAGTTTGTTAATAAATGTGGAATTGGGTAAAATATTCAGAACAATTTTTAATTCATACAAAAGTTTGTCAATTTAAGAAAATGTAATATTACTTTTGTCAATATGACCAAAAACTTTGTGAGTTTGGAAATGAATATCTATAGAAGCGTTTGTGCTACAAATGTAGTATATTAAATGATTTAATATCGATTTTTTAAATTGGTTTTTAGCAAACGATTATAAGAAATAACTTTTACAGGAGGTTTACTTGAAAAATCGCCCAATATATCCACGAAAAATTTAGGCATTGGTAAAACTTTAAAACAAAAATATCATCAGAATCATCTTAAAAATATGGGGATTTCTTCACGAGCGTTTGGAAAATTGTGTGTATCTCTTAGGAAAATATAGATACAAAAAAATCATATGAATATTCTAGATTAAACAACAACCTTTGTTATATTATATTTAATAATTCATTTATAATTTTTTCGATTGTTTTGTAGTAAACGATTGTAAACAAATAAATAACTTTTTACTGGAGGTTTACGCGGAAAATCACTAATATTTTCTGAAAAAATTAAGATATTGGTAAACATTTAAAATAAAGTTGCTAATACATTGTTGTACTGCAATTTTTACTTGAAACATTTTTTCTAAATGTGATTTTTTGAAAAGAACAACAAAAATGATGTTCAAGAATGATACTTGGAAATTAACGTATACCTCTAGAGCAAATACATATATCGAAAAGTCCTTCAGATAAATTTTGTGGGTAAATTCAACAGCTGAAAATTTTACTTTAAACTTTTTTTTGTATTTTAATTATGTCTCAACTTCAAAAAAAATTACGTTTACCGATTTGCCGGCAAACTGCATACCTAGCAATGTAAAGATTTTTTAAATTCTATCTTTTATCACCTTCATCTAATTTTCATCCATTGTGTATTTTTTGCTAGATGTAAAGAATATTGTGTGTAGTTTCACTACACTATTTCTTTGCATCGAAATCTGTCGTCAGTAATAATACTTAAAACTTTGGTCGTTACGCATTAAATTGTTGAAGCAACATCTGCCCATTGAATATTTATTATTTAATTTCTTTTTCAAAGTATTTACTGGAAGCAATTTTGGGTGAACTACCGAATCAGCTTCAATTTTAATTGAAAAAATGTTGAAAAGGTCTGGATTTGATTCTTTCTTGCTTAGCAATTTAGTCTTCACAACTAAGCATATTACATTTCTATCTAATCTTATGTTGTAGTATAAATTATTATTTGACTTCTGAAGGTGCAATATTGTCCCTTTAAATATCTTTTACTGTTCAGTGGAAAACTTCTGCCTGGCGATCTATTAAATAAAGAATTATTGTGACTTCTACAGCATCGCAAATAGAACTAGAATTTGTATTACATTTTCATTGCTTTATTAATGATTTTCGGGATAAAAATTAGAGACGGCATTTCTATAACACGTTTTCACTTTAAAACTGTTGTAGAATCAAAGAAAAACATCAAACAACAGACATTATAAATATTTTAATATAAGGATGCCACGTGTGTATTGAAATATAGATATGTCTGTAAAAAAAGAGGCCAAAGAAATTGTAGTTTTAAGAAAAATATAATACAAAAAGGTAGTGCATAACTCTCAAAAGGAGTAGGTTTGGTCACTACATTAGCTAATCTAAGAGTAAAACCAAATAAGAAGGTTAGGAACAAAATGCATTAAGTTGCATTTCAAATACTTTTTTTTAAATTCCATAGTTTGTTTTGTAAGGCTACATTCCCTCGTTTGTTTCTTACTAAACGATTTCTATGCCACCAGAAAGCAACCTAAATATCAATTCTACGCGGCTGCGGATTTCGTCGGTGGAAGCATGGTTATACCATACTTAATCCGCAGCCGCCCAGCACTGTTTTAGAGTTTATTACCAAAATAGAAAAAAATCCTGACGCCGCCCTAATAATCCGATTATAATTTTGTAATGTGCATTCTATAGGTGAAGTCCTGTTTTATATGTGAAAAAATTCCAACTTCTATATGATTTAGTTTCTGACTTGCATTTGCAATTTTGAAATCTTTTTAAATAAATTTAGATTGCAAAATCATTTTGCAAAATCAACTGAATCGATTATGATGCAAATTTGTGTGCTGTTTTATTATATTGTAAAGGTCTTAAGTGCATTTTAAGTGAAAAAAATTTTAAAAAAATCTTTTTTCTCCTTTTTTATATTTATTGTTATTTTGAGGCGAGGTAATTTTTTTAATTTTTTTAACCATGCTCGTAGAATATGTAATTACGGAACTTTTATTGTTGCAAAACTTTGCTGTAAAATGAACCGTTTTAAAGTTAGGAGTGAGAAAAAATCAATGATAACTTTTAAATTTTTCGATTTTTTATTAATGTTCCCGACTTTTTGGAGAGGGAGGATGGATCAATTATTGTTATACGAGTTATTTCACAACTTTTTCCTCAAAAATCAGTGTGCCACCCTCAACAGTCAAATGTAGTCGTTTTTTAACAGATCTGCCCAGGTCTATCGCCATTTACATAAAAAAGGCTTTGTAACCTGTTTCCTCTACATTGACGCTCCCTATGATGAAACGATAACTCATTCCACTCATTTCATATCATTATTATTATTTAGGGTACTATTATTTTCATTATTAATATTATAATTATTATTATGTTCAATATTTTTGATATTTATGTAAATTTACTGGGAAGAAGTTCGTATGGTTTGCACCTAGCAGCTTGTATCCTAGGGATTTAAGTGATACTTTCACTGCATTTGATGCTACTGCTGGCTATAATATTATACTAGTAACCTTGTACGTATTCAGGCGATGAGTCTATCCGTAAATGTAGATAAGCTACATACGTAATCAGTCAACGATTATATTTTCGACAATTACTTTTGGTTTCCCAATTAAATGTGACGGGTTTAGGAAGCTAAGCTGCTAAATGAAAATTTTACAGCGCTCATGCAATTCCTAATTTTCTTCTTCAAAATATACATCAAGACAAATCCTTTGAGAAACGAAATGTTCCAGAGGTATTAATTGAACGAAATGTTACTTTTCAGCTTTGTGCCTGTGCATTTCTTTGAAAAACTCACATGTGTTTCACTTGCAGCACATTCTTTGCGAAATACACATTAGAAATGATTACGTTATGGCTCTATCTTTGCCTTGAGAATTCTTAATTCAAACGGTTGGAGTTGTATTTATGAATCAAATTCAAAATCATTTCTAATCACAGTTTTTACTATTTGCTTTCCATTTGGCCTTTACCTCACTTCGGTGTTGGTTGGTGCGCGTTTTTAAGATTGCATTTCTTGCTCGTAATTAGACATCGTCTAATTATGTGTGAGTGCAAGAAGTGAAACGTGATATGTACGTGCTCTTCCACTAATCAGCAATATAATTGCACCTCCAAAGTTTGGTATCGTCAAGTGAAAATGTTGCATGGCTTTCATTCTACCTCCCAGCAGGTAATATACATATTCTGATGCTTAAAAGCTGAGTTCAGGGGACTCTTAACGTTCAAGTTGTTTCGGAGCGAAAGAAAGCAAAAAAAAAATTATTCCCACTGAGTCTTTTGCTTCTAAGTGGTATTTTCACTAATGAGACTCACCTGAATCTTTTCCATATTTCACAAAAATACGCAATATTATTGCAAAGAAAAATGTCGAGAGTTAGATTTGAAAGGAATGGTTAATAGCGATGCTAGGTAGAAAGCTAAATTGTTGCTTTTAAATCTAGATTAAAGCCATTTGTTAGACCTATTGAAAATAAAAGAGATTCACGATGTATGTATGCATCGCGAATCTTTTTTAAATAGGTCTTATTTGCTGCTTTTTACGAATAAACGGTGGGAAACTTAGATATGTTAGAAATTTTAATGCCCATCAAATCTTTTTCAGAGTTATTATTGAAATATATAGTGCGTGAAAATCATCATCATCACCATCATCAGGTCCGATGGAGTCTCAACAATTTGGCAGATTTTATTGACATATTCTCCGGAACCACTTAAAAGGCCAAGGTTACAACGCCCTTTTTGAAAAGATTTCATGATGTATATTTTTGAAAAGGCGGAAGTTTACTGGTGAATAATATTTCGACCAATTTTTCTCTTTTCATAAACTCATGGCGCGTCTTGAGAAACATCTTTTGCACAGTGAAAATAAGGAAAGTCCAGTTTGCATAGATGTATTTTTGTGGTGTTCTACTTTGTAATGCATATTTTATTATTTGGTTAGAATTTATCGAGAATTGAGCTCATGGTTGTCATGTACTATAGTATGAACCTTGAAAGGCAATTATTTTATTAAGTCAGTAATTTATGATGATGATTTTTTCAATGTTGTCGATTCAGTGAGTGGATTTAATACTCAATATATTCATTATTTTGTTAATAACAAATAAAAGCGCGCATACAAGGTTTTACCAATTTTCTCTGACTTAAACACTACTTGTATTATATTAATCAGTCATTTATTCCTGCCCACTTTTTGATATCTATAATTATAAGAGCAGCCGCTCAATTGTTTAAGTCAGAATATTATGATGTATTTGATTCTGGCCACATAAAATACTAATTCATACAAAACAATAAAATAAAGGTGGATCTCATGTTTGTATATTTCAACTATAAAATTAAATGCTCAAAATCTTTTTTCAATGACATCAAATGCCCTTTGATAGTTACCAATTGTGAGAAATAATAACATATGTTAAAATATATCTGTTAAAGCTCTATCTAAATTTCTGATAATGAATCTGAGCTGTTGGAAAAATATGCTTTGATTGAGGCCAAAAAATTTCTTGCAAATATATGCAAAGATAAGATAAATTCTTTTGAACACTTAGATAAAACAGTTTCCGATGAAAATAATAAAAGTAAACACTATCACGTAATTAATGGCAAAAAACTCTTAGGCATTCGATGATGATTATTTCCACAAGATAATTTTTTTTAATTGTTTTTAAGCAGTAAGTTTCTTTGATTTTTTTTTAATATAACGTTCTGCTAGATTTTTTGAAGGAAGTCGCTACAAAATTTAGGTGTTTAATTAAAGTAATTCTATAAATTAAAAACGAAGAAAATTTATTTAAAACAATATGACTTTGACAGTTGCTAATAATATTTCTTAAAATCAATGCACCAAGTATTTATGACATTTTCTTCAAAATAGTTTGATTTAAAGAGTTTTGAGAAAAATTGAAATAAAAGTTTATGCCGCGCAAAATATCTGGGCGGAAAGTTCTTAATAGTTTGAACAGTACTGGAAATATTCATTTAAAAATTATCGGAAGAGAAACTGCAAAAATTTGAATGGGGATGATTTTCCTAAATGAATGGAAAATAGCGACGAGAGAAACACCAATTGTTTCCAAATCGGGACAAAAAATTTGTAAACATAATTGAACTTTACTTTACTTCAAATTCGGCAAAGGAGTTCAACAAAATGTGGACAAAAATGCTGTCGAAAACAGTTTTAGATAAATTCTCAATACTTTGTGGGAAAGTATCTTTAACATGATGATTCTTCGCAATCTGTTTTTTGGTAAGTCATTGTTAACATTTGCACCTCAAATAGATGGTTTAAAGTTCGTGATATTACTACGAGGCCTCAAATATTTCCCGCAAGCGCAAATGAAAATATCCGCATTACTCTTTTAAATTTACGGAATAAAAAACAAAGGCTCTCCCAATTTATGAAAACTTTACGAAAACATCAAAAGAAAATCGAATAGCATCCCTCAGCAACGTAAACAGGATGGCTCTTCTGTGCACAATGATATTGAGAAGTCCGAGCTTCTTGCTAATAGCTTTCTCGCTTCTCATAGAATAAGCGAGAACCTAAGTGATGAACATACTGTGAGAACTGTTGAATCTGTTGTTTCGAACCTTGTCAGCGTTATCTCCGATTTTACCCCCGTAGATCATGTGCAATTCTCTGAAACCAAATGCGCAATCCGCAAACTTAAAACCAACAAGGCTACGGGTTGTGATCAAATCACCAATACTTTACTAAAGAATCTCCCTAGAAATGCTCTTAACATTCTCACCTATTTATTTAATTGCTGCCTCAAATTAGGCTACTTCCCCCATCGCTGGAAGAATGCTATTATAATACCCATTTACAAACCTGGTAAAGATCATAGCAATCCCATTAGTTATCGTCCTATTAGCCTACTCCCTGGCTTAAGTAAAATCTTCGAACAAATTATCCTTACCCGAATTCGCAGAAAACTGAACACCCATGAGATAATTCCTAAATTACAGTTTGGTTTTCAGCCGAAATTTTCAACTAATCATCAGTTAAGCCGAGTAGTGAAACATGTCAAATTGGCTCAACTTAACAAGCATTCCACCGATATGATAGCTTTAGATATTGAAAAAGCTTTCGATTCAGTATGGCACAAAGGACTGATTTACAAACTTTGTGCCTTTTCATTCCCGATTTACTTAGTCAAAATAATTCTATCCTTCCTGTCCGAGAGAAGCTTTCAAGTGAAAATTCATTCTACGTTATCTACTCCTTGGTCTATCCCGGCTGGGGTCCCCCAAGGGGCAACACTCAGTCCCACTTTCTACAACATATACACAGCTGACACTCCTACAACTGATAACTGCAATATTGCCATGTATGCTGACGATACTGCCATCTATACAACCGCAGAAAATCCGGACGAAATAGTGAATACTTTACTAATTCAATCTGCGGAATTATTCAGCTACTACCACAAATGGAAAATCCAAATTAATAAAGAAAAAAACTCAAGCAATTTTTTTCACTAAAAAACGAGCTAAACGTTTTTTACCTAGTTCAACAATACAACTGCCAAACACAGCAGTTGCATGGTCAAATTCAATCAAATATCTTAGTGTTTATTTAGATAAGAAGCTGACTTTTCACGAACATACACTAAAAACTTGCTCAAAAATGAATAAATCCATCTGCTCCCTCTACCCTTTCTTCAATAGAAAATCTAGCCTGTCACTAACCAATAAACTGCTGCTGTATAAAACAGTGATGCAGCCTATACTTTTGTACGCCTTGCCGGTATGGTCCGATTGCGCTCAAACGCGCAAACACAATCTGAAAATCATTCAAAACAAATGCCTGAAGATCATTTTAAATAAACCATTTTACTTTCCCACCCAAAGACTTCACACGCTTTCCAATATTGAAAAATTGTATCAATCAATGTATATATATTAGCCATGTCTAGTTTTATTTACTAATATAGCTGTAAAGGCACCATGCCTGTTCTCTAAACTTATTTGATGGATTGTACAGTAATAAATCGTCGAACTTGATAAATGAAAATAAAATAAATAAATAAAAATAAAAATCCATTTTAGTCCAGTCAAATGGGGGTTTGACCGTGAATTTTGGGCTGGCAGGCAAATTTTTATTGTGTTGTGTGGGCAATGGTATAGTTAGCTTAAGTTCAAGTGTCTGGGCTCGCAGCTCCAATCCTCTGGACTCCATCTTAAAAACAAAAGAAAGTGGGACACCTCTATATCTCAGAAACCATGGCATCATGCATACATAACTTTTACGTGGTGTCAATAATAAAAAAGTTACATGTCAAAAACGACACCCAAAAAGGGGAAATTGTCTTTCGGGCGTCACAACTTTTTTAATTTCACGTTTAATGCGAAACACGTTTGGATACTTTTCTAAGACAATCTTGTCACAAATCGTTTGCAGTATTGATTGTTTCAATCACTGTACATTGGCGGGAGTGATTCCATGCCAAAGAGGAGAAAGTCGCGTGAAAAACGCGTTTTTTGCAATAAAAATTTGCCTGCCAGCCCAAAATACACGGTTAACGTCAAAGTTCGAACGATTTTACTGGACTATTTATCCAGTTGTAAATAGTTGCCTTTTAAATAGAAATGTTTAATTACCGATCGGAATTCACTTTTCTCCATTTTTATAAACAAACAAAAGTTGTTCTCTTTGATCGACGATAAAAACGAAAGTACTTCATGGATCTACCTTAAACTTTGACAACACTCTAGTCAAAAGTGATGCTTACTGTTGAAAAAATATTTTGTGATGTTTTGCACGCCATTTGGGATTTTCTAAAGACGTAATGACCCCCTCCTCACTCGTACTTACTATACTACGGGTTTATTATCACGCGGCTACCAATTCTCCATCATTCATGGAGAAGGTATCGCCAACTCGCTAGTAATGGATACCAGTCTTTAGCCCAGTTCAGATGGATCCAAATTTCAACTGGACTCTCAGGCAAGCTTTTTTTAGCTTCAGGAAGTCGAAATCTTCATTTCAGAAAAGTTTGGTGCTGACAAGTGCTACTACCATTTCTAAATTTTTAATCCGTTTGCTTTTGAACAGTTGATGCGACTATTTTCACTTTTTAACATTGAGTACCAAACATATGTGTTTAAAGTTTCTTACCGTCAGTTTCACTTACGGGAACTACTATTTCACTGAAAGTTATTGTCGCCCCTTCTGGCATCTCCCTTAATCGTCCTTTGTTTCATGTTGGCCAGTATACAGGTCACTGTTTGCTATACCAAACAGATTCAGCAGTTTAGCCTGTTGGAAGCCGAAGTTATTAGTACCATATCCGCGTTTTCTAGATAAATTTCCATATTTGAATTAACATCTGGTTTTTATGCATGATATCATTGCAGGTTTCAACTAGAGAGTAGTAAAAGATTTAGATATCAACTGCTTCATTAATTAATCTCTAATCAAAAACCTTTACCATTACCTTTAATTTTAAGACTGAAAAACTTGAATCGATTCCAGCTATTAGAAATTATAACGACGTTGTAAAAAACTGGCTTTCAGTGAGCTGTGTTGAATTTTCACTAAAATTCGGGATGGTTAAAAATGCATTGTAATAATTTGAACAAAAAATTGAATCACACAGAGAAGCCCGCATTTTTTCAAATTGTGACAGAAAATTTGTAAATGTAGGTACAAAAAACAACAACTGACGATACTAGATGGAAAAAACTATTTTCGCATCACATATTTGTTATACTTTAGACAATTGTTCTGTAAAATTTGAAACCAGTTTTTGTCTATGTGTTAAAATTTGTTGATCAAACGGTTTTCGATGAATGAAGTCAGTGTTTTTGCTATGTATATAAAAATTTCTTGCATAATTAAGGCTTTTGGTAAACAATGTCAATTTTAGAGAAATTAGTGTAACGCCTTTTTAGTGTACATTTTTTGTTAGTAACCGAAGAAGCTATAAAAAAATTCAGTTCAAGTAATTTAGAGGAGGTTACGTTTTTATGTTTGGTAGCAACAAAATATTTTCCTGGTGATCAAGCTTAATCGTTAGTACTAAAAAAATCGGTGCATTCAAGTATATGCTCTAATATCCTGGATAGCTTTATCATACTTACGATTTCTCATTACGATTAAATCACGTACGGATAGCAAAGTCATCCAAATTTGATTCATTCGTCTTTGCAGAAGCATAAATAAAAATTTGTAGACGAGGTCAATTACATTCAATTTACAATTGCTGTTAAATCTGAAGCGGATATATTTTGCGAAGCGTGAGACAAAATGTCGAGCGACGAAAACTCCTTTCGTCTCATTATAACCGGCTTCATAATTGTTTCAGGATGGAAAACTACAAGCAGCACAACGAGGATCAAGTACCCGAGTAAAATTCCTCAGTGTTTCAATGCTGCTACTCTTACTCATCATCATAATTATCAGTAATAAATCTGTATTTCAAAGCGCAAGGTTCGGTGCATTTAAATGCGACAAAATCCATCGCACCGAGAAATTATATCCTTGTTTGTTATGGAGAAAATCCGTTTTTCTAATTATAACGTGAAATGTTTCTAGTCGTGGTCGTGGTGGAAGCCTACATCGCGAAAATATCCGCTTTGATGATGTCAAGTCTGGCAAGATAGGTATTCCTGGAAATTGAAGACGTTTAATTACAAACAAGCCTTTGAGATGTCTAAATGTGAGATAGACGTGATGTTTTCAGGAAAAAAGGAAGAAAGCATATCGTTACTTATGGCATTCAATTAATGATGATGTCAAAGGACTCATTTTCTTGACATTAATGTAGAAAAAACACCGATTGACTTGCGGGAGTGTTGGAGATGAAATAGAAGAGGATGGATCTCTCCATCCTACGACCTTTCAATTAAAAGTGTTTCTGGTGAAACAGTTTTCTAGAGACTTTGTTCGTTACATTCTATGCAATTTATATTTATTTTTGATAAAAAACTTCATAACGTTTTGCTTGCGAGGAGTTCCAGTTGATGTACGTATTTAATTGATTGATTTTATAAGTGGCGATTCAAACAGATGTTGTTCGTCCCCTTCATAGTGGACTGTATTGATCGTCTAGGACGTATGATGACTACCGATGCTCGATCGCAAAGGTCGTGGTACTTCCCCGGTCGATTTGGCTGCTCTGGTGTGGTTCTCGGCGATATTCCAAAAAGACTGAAAGGACATTGATTCAGCAATGTTACTATCGTGGAAAATCATACGTTGCACTGTATGGGGCTGCCAGTCACCATTCTATTCTGTTCTGCTCAGCTCAGCTCAGCTCAGTTCCATTTGATTCTTTCTAAATAGCTCAGCGCCTTTTCTTAGGATAAGTGCTTCACATTGAATGACGGCTTCCCTTCCCCGTCATATGGGCCATTCAATTGTTTCTCCGTTCGCCGATTGTTCTTCGTCAAGTGGATACTTGAGAATATTTCGAAAAAAGGAAATTTGTTCCCGTTCATTTATAAGAGGCTTCTGAATTTCTGACTGATGAATGATGAACACTTCTAATACTTAAATACACGTTGCGTATATATATTTACAAACGTGTACCGGTCGGCCGCATAATCCCCCAGCTGTGAACTGCAAGACTGAAAATAACGGCGGGCATATGTGGCAATCAAAGGTCCCTGTAAAAATGGAGGCAGCGAAGAAAGGAGTTGGCAAAGGATAAAACTTAATCGCGATTTGCCATCTTTGTGGTCGAAATTCACATCCTTTGTTTAAAATGAATGCAATATTTTTTTCACGAGCCACGTCCTGATTTGCTGGTAAGTTCTTCCGGTGTGAAATCAGACTGGACCAATTAACTTTGCACGTAAGATGAAAGGATTTTCTCTTAAAATGAAATAAAATTGTTTGTAAATAACTTCTATTTCGCTGCTTAGTAAATCTTGCTAAGCAATGATGGCTTTTGAACGAAGAATTTTCGTTATCTTATTGTGCTTGGATGAATTGATAACTTGCGTGGTTTTTAAATTTTAGGCAAAATCAGAAGCAAAATTATTGATAAGTTACCATAGTTATGCGTTATCCAGCAAACTTTTTTGAAAAATATATAAAAGTTAAATTAATGAAGATTTGAAAAACACTTTTAAAGTAATTATCCGATTAGAACTTATCACATTCAAGTTTTATTGAAATAGATGCGCTTAAGCAAAATAAACCCATTGTGCAACAAGCGCGTGTACGCTCATTTTCTGTTATAATGTTTATAAACTACTTAGTACTGGATTCATAATAATCGTCTATTCAAAATCAGTTGTACATTCTGAAACTTAGGCCAATACTGTTCTATTCGCCAGAAATTAAAAACTTTTTCATACATGAGTGATCTGAACATCATTGAAACAAATCCGTGGTCAATATAAAAAAAAACAAACCGCGAGGTGCAACCCTTGAGGTCCACACGGTCAACTTCCCAGTAATATCTACATAAATATTAAAAATATTGAACACAAAAAAAATATTTATGAAACTAATACTACTTTAAATAATAATAATGAGAGGTGCTGATAACAGTAATTGAAATGAGGTAATATCAGCCAATCATCGACTGGAGCGTCCATTGATTACGTAAGGCTATTGGAGTTGGTTGGGGGGGGGGTGAATTGGTTTGATTGAATATTCACGCGGATCAATCGGAGGGGGCAGGCTGCAAAGCCTTTTTTACGTTATTTGTTATTTTTATATCGATGCATGAAGGACAAAAGAGCGCTAGCAAAAATGAATGCGCTTTTTGTTATTACGCCCACTGAAGATATTTTCTCGCGAGGTGGCCATTTTGAATAGTTTTGTTGCCATGACCGACATAATCATTGAATTTGTATGTTTTTTACGATTTTGCATCAATGAGACTAATAATTATTTCTTATTTTCTGTTGATCTTGAAAAACATTGAATATGTCAATAATCAGTTTAATTGCATGTAAAAAATTAAAATGTTTTACACATAATGATGTAGGTGGAAATTGAAATCTTACGATACGTTGATTAGCTCAAAAACAAATTTGATTGAAATTTTGTTGGTTTTCAAAATTTAAGCAGTGTTTTTTATAAAATTAAAACATTGAAAACTATTCAAAATCTGCTCAAATTATGCAAATATTTTAAAACTTTGATTGACTTTATAACAAAGCCTTTAGAATAAAATATATAAACCCATTTTATATGGTAACTTTGAAGGATTTTTTTAATTTGTTTTTTTTTCCAGAATCATGCATTTTTTTTTGCTGGTTTCTCTTCGAAAACTGATAGCAATGTATAAATTTAAAAAACATTTATTATTGAGCTGTGTAAATCAGGCTAAAAATTTATTTTTTTATGAAAGAAATCCTAATTTTTCGCACTTTCTTTTATTAAATTAAAAAAACGGCTGTAACGATTTTTTTATAAAGTCAAAAACAGCACAAAATTGTTAGTACACGTTGATTGACACCTGAATGATGCAAATATCATATTTGGTTCTTGAGATATATTGAATGATAAAAATGACCTTGAAAATCATGATGGTTTTTAATGATTTTTTATTTTTTATTTGATTTTTTCGTAATAATAAAAAATTTTTTGCTGGTTTTCTTACAAAAGCTATTTGGAGTATATAAATTTTATATATATTAATTACTGCGTTTGGCAAATCAGGTTGAAAGCGTATTGTTTATGGGGAAAAAACCTAATTTTTAGCATTTTTTTAATAAATTAAAAAACGGTTCCAACGATTTTTTAAAAAATTTGATAGAATCACACAAATGTTAATACGGTCGATTGACACCTTAACCTAGCAAATCTTATGTTTGGTTCCGGAGATACAACGCATGGCAGAAATGACCTTCAAAGGGTTCCCCGACGGAAATGTCAACTAATCAGCTCTTAAAATTGCAAAGACGCTTCGATTGACACCTCAACAAAGTCGATACGACGTTATTTACGTGAGTTATGCTCGTAGAAAAAACTGTCTACGAACGCACGCACGCACGCACGCACGCACGCACGTACGTACGTACACACACACACACGTACATACTTCTTTCTAAAAACACTTTATATATACTCTATAATCTTAAAACGTAAAGAAATGTTGAAAATTTTAATTTCGATTTTCGTGGGAAGGGAAGGGAGGGAAGTTAACAATTCCACAATGAATGATTGAAGTAGGCATTACTTATGAGAGAACCATCATGAATGATAAAAAGCATGAAAACCATGTAGCATGTGCTTCAGAAAATGTTGGCAGATCTCTATCATAAAACGACTTTGATCCAAAAAGAATGAACTTCTGCTGCTATCTTCAATTAGGTAATTTTGCAAGAGCCTACCCAAAAACTAAGGCGGACTGCCTGATTGCAACATCGCCCAATGCAAAATGAAGAGCAGGTGTTTCTGTATGTATATCGCACGATGGACGCTACTTCATAAAAGAACATTAATTTTGGTGTTGCATTTAAATCTGTGGTCTTCATTTTTCGGATTATATATTTTTTAAATAGTATCAAAATTCAATTGTTCAAGTTCAAATTAGTATATTACATTACAAAATAAGCTACACTATATAGCTACACTTAATCTTTCGATATAGATGGTCATAAAATATTCACAATTAAAATTGAATTCTATACCCAAATCAAGCCATTTTTTTCTCTAGATCAGGATGAAGCTTACATTGTAGCGTCCAAACGACTCATCTTTGATTTATGCTAAATTCCGTTATGTGCCCCGCAAACTTCCTAATTTGGACCAATTTTTTCTTACTTTTCATTGATGGTGGACCAAAGTTCATTCGATCATCATGTTGTTTATTAGCTGATGACATTAATCGCTCTATTAACTTCCCAGTATATGGGAAGTTCTTGTAATCGCCTCGAAAATCGAAATTTAAATTTTCGACATTTCTTTACGTTTTGAGGTCTATAGAGTATATATAAAATGTTTTAAGAAAGAAGTATGTATGTGTGTGTGTATGTACGTACGTACGTACGTATGTGCGTTCGTGCACAGTTTTTTCTACGAGCACAATTCACGTAAAAAAACTCATATCGACTTCGTTAAGGTGTCAATCGAAGCGTCTTTGCAATCTTAAGAGCTGATTAGTTTTTGGAACATTTCGGTCGGGGGGGGGTTTGCTGTTTTGCCCCTTTGAAGGTAATTTCTGTCATGCGTTATATCTGGCGAACGATTTGCATTGTTAAGGTGTTTATCGACGCGTATCAACATTTGCATGAATCTATCGAAATTTTTTAAAAATCGTCGGAGCCGTTTTTCAATTTAAGAAAAAAGTGCAAAAAATTAGGTTTTTTCATAAACAATAAATTTTTAACCTTATTTGCGAAGTATAGTAATCAATGTTTATAAAATTTATATACTCCAAACAATGTTTGTAGAAACATCATCAAAACTTTTTCTCATGATTACGTAAAAAATTAAATTAAAAATAAAAAATCATTAAAAGTCATCATGATTTCAAGGTCATTTTTATCATTCACTATATCTCACGAACCAGATATAATATTTGCATCATTAAGGTGTCAATAGACGTGTATTAACATGGTTGCAATTTTTTAAACATTATATAAAAAAAATTTCAGCCGCTTTTTAATTTAACAAAAGAAAATGCAAAAAATTAGGCTTTTAGGGTTTTAAGTGTTTTACAGTGTTTTAGTGTTAATAAAAAAACTGCTTAAATGATGAAAATCCAAAAAAAACCTTCCGTAGATGATATGATTAATATTAACTCATTCCTGTTGCTGCGATGAATACCTCTCATTATTATTATTTAAAGTAGTATTATTTTCAAAATTATTATTGTGTTTAATGTTTTTCATGTTTTTGTAGATATTCCTGGGAAGTTGACCGTGTGGACCTCAAGGGTCGCACCTCGCGGCTTGTTTGATTTTAAATTTATCTACAAATTATTATTCCCCGGAAAAAAAGTATTATTTAATTTTTGTGAATTTAATTTCCAATTGAAATGCGACTGCATTTTAAAGATTTTGCAAACATTAATTTTTTTTCTTCTTTTCAATAGCAATGGGAAAGGCTAAGAGTTCCAATCTTTAAGTTGGACACAAGATTGTAGACATGAGAGAGTAAGGTTAGTTATATTGACAAATTGCCAGCCGCGTAGAGTGTTACATAAAAATGGTTTACGGAGCACGGAACACATGGAAAGCCGCAGATCTGTCCAAGAATACCTCGGGCTAAAAGAGCCCAAGACAACTCATAGTATGGACCACAGTATATAGAATAGGCAGTAGACAAACGAAGTATCCGCAGAATACTCCCGAAAACTGACGTATCTTACGTACTGCCAGCTGTACAGAGGATAAAGCATTTTGGCGGACTTTTTGAAAATTGTTAATCCAGAACCATATTAGAGGAAGTCATTGCTATGCGTGTTCAACTATGCTATGTTCCACTCGAGAGAAATCTTTAACTAAATAACTTGGATGTAGTTGATAGTTGCTAATTAAAGTTGGTTTGTGCCCAACAGTGAAGAAAATATTAATGTGGCATTGGCGAACCTAAAATGAATTGAAACAAGGCAAGCGAGAAAAAACAAATTTATATATATATATATATATATATATATATATATATGTATATATATATGTATATATATATATACATATATATATATATATATATATATATATATATATACATGCCAGTTTTCCGTGCTAAGGTACTATCGTCGATTTTTTAAATGGTTGGTTTCCCCATTACAACTATTTTTCCGACGTTTCATCATTAAATTCTGAAACCCACGTATTTTCCCACACGATAAACGAAAAGAATATGTAAACTATGGCAGCCCCTTACTCGCCAATCTCCCCACCATATGACGAATGACAGAAATCATATGGAGAACCATGTGCGTTTCGTCCGTGGTACCACGGATTGTATGGAACGTTTGTCGATAGGAGGCCAACATATGAAGGTTTTTCTACTGGGTCTCCGTATTATGTTGTATGAATAGACATATTGTCCGCACATCGAAACGGAGCCTAAAAAGATCAGCAGTTTAAATTCATCGGCGATTTTTCAGGGAAAGTAGTGATATTTCGGGGAGAACAGTCACATGATAGCGAGGAAAAAGCCCTTGGTAACGGCAATCAATCGGAAGAAAAGAATGGACTTCGCACGGGAACATTTAACCTGAACAAATAAGTGGAAATTCGACCAAGAAGAAAGGAATTCGACTCTAACTACGCTTCAACTGTTGTTAAGAACGAACGTGGCGTTATCAATGTTTGGGAATGTTTCTCGTGGTTTAGTGTTAGATCAACACACGGGGTATAGTTGGAATAACCAAGTACGTCGACATCTTAGAAAGCACCAGGTTGCCATGGGCTTTCCATTATATGGAAGCTTCTGCACGAAGACGCCCTCAAGCATACGACACAAAATACAAAAAGGTTTCTGGTGGAGGACAGCGTTGCTGATTTAGACTGGCTATCAACGAATCCGGACTTGAAACCAATCGAGTACTTATAAAAAGCCATGGCAGTTACAAATCTCACAAACATGGACCATTTGTTCGAACCGGTGAAGAAATGCAGGCAAACTTACGATTATAACGACAATGCCGAATTGCCTTCAAAAGGTTGTAAACTAGAAGGGTTTCCCGTCAAGTTGCTGATATGTATTTGCAATTTATTGAAGATGAAAAAGTGCATATTCATCATCTCATGTTCTACGAGTTTCACAAAAGAGTTAGCGTTGGAATTGGCCAAAAAGCATTCAGGCTGTTTATTTGAATTTTGCTGTCTGAAGGTTTTGGTGAAATTAAGTCCACGCATAATACGTAAAGAAATTCTAGAAAGCCTAAACTACGATGACTCAATTTTATTTTGGCATTTGAAAAAGGTTGGCCGCTTCTAAGCTTGATACATACTCGTAGGCATAACATTCATTGACTGAAATAAATATGCTCAAAAGTATATTGGTTGCTGATTTTCGCAGACGGCCTAAAAATGAGCCATTCTGGTATCATATGATAACAGAAGATGATAAATGAATCGACTTTAATAACGTTCAACGTAGAAGAACAAGGAAGAACGTAGGTGAAGGTGCAGAACCAAAAGCTAACAATGGTTTGCATCCAATGAAGATGTTACTGTGTGGTTGGTGAGATCCCAGTGAAAAAATTCACTAACAGTTATTTCGGCGACGAAATAATAACAGACAATAACTACTGTGAACTTTTCACTTGATCCATGCATGCCATGGAAAAACCGTCCAACTTAGGCCAACCAAAAAATGAATGATATTACACCGCGATAACGTGGAACAAAAGACGCTACAAAAAATTAATGAGCTGAAATGGGATATTTTACAGCATCTTAAATATTCTGTAAATCTTGCTTCTTCCGACTATTACCTAATCCAATCTCTGCAGAACAGTTTGAGTGGCAAGAACATCAGATCAAGGGGAAACGTTGAAAACTACCTCATTTATTTCTTTGAAAGAAAACCGTTAAAATTCTGAAATCAGAAAGTCAGTAGAACATTGGAAATATGTAATAGAAAAGGATGGAGGGAGTTAAATAGACTAGTTAAGCGGTTTTTTCGGAACATCACTGATTGTTCATACTTTTTTCATCACATCGAGCATAAATTTTGCGATTATCCAATAACTCGGACATCTTCTTCTTCACACGTTAACTATTTTCAGACAGGCAACTGTAAATTCATCTTTTAGTATCAAAAAATAATAAAACTCTCCAGGTTCAAACCCTTGAAAATCGAAAGTGCTTTCTACGACAACCAATGTATTCTTTCTGAAATTTTACTCTGCCGTTTTAATGGCGATTTCTAGCCTTGGACCTAACTAAAAACGGTCGAATTTAAATTATACTTTATTTTTTCTGTCAGTAAAAGTTCAATGGTATCTGGTGTTCTCAATTATGAATAGTCATTACTGCTTTCCCGTATTACTAAAACATCTTGGAGATTTTTTTCATAGATTTCTTTTGCTTCAATTATTATTCGATCCATCAGTTGAATCAAAGGGTTTGTATTCACTGGAAGCTCGAAAATATGAAATCTATCGTTACTAGAGCTGATAAGGATATTTGAGGATGGGACGTCAATTAGCAACAATGCTGGTATATCTGTTGAACACACATTCACTAGTTTGATTTGAATTCTCGTAACCTCTGAAATAAACTTATTTTTTAACCAGTCCAAAGCCCAGTGGATTTTGATTTATAATAGTGAACCGATAACTTTTCTATATTTTTGACACACAAGGCTTCGATTACAACAGATTTAGGTGGCATCTGATTTTTTTATTTTACTTGAAGAAAGTGGTGATTCATATTAGAAAGTTTAAATACTTGTGTATGTGTTCACTAAAAACGACCAATCTCGTCTACTTTGTATGACTGGAATTCGAGTAGCATACTCTTTTTTTAATTATTCTGAAATGGCTTTAATTGACTAAAGAATGGATAATGCAAGAAGCGGATACTCAATAACCAAATAATCAGGGAGTCACTGAGACTTAATTCAAGGAAAAAGGTGATCGAAAATCGTAAACTTTAGTTCGAGAAAATATTTACAGAGTTGAAAAAAACCGCAACAACATTTCCATAAGTTTGATATGGAAATGTTGTTGCGGTTTTTTTTCGGAGAAATTTGTTCGGCTTGAAAGATGAATTTACAGGATTATCTTTATCGGAATCTGAACCAAAGGATTATCCGAAAATATTTCCAGGATAAATCAACACAGTATTTTTTTGGAAGCAATTATTAAAAGTTTGTTATAGTGCTTTCTTTCTAGATCATATTTGTTGCAATAGCTACTACTGCTACTATATGATTAACATTGTGTCAAAAGATTGCTTTTCTCAATTCATTGATCGTTGATTGGCCATTTTTCTCATTTTACGTGTGAATGAACGGCTCTAATGAAAATAAGGTTGAAAACTTTGGGCTGCCTCCCCCATTAGCCTCACGACAGTTGCTAGCATAAATATTAGGCGTCTGGCCAGCTTTATTAGAAACTTCAAATGGTTCTCAGCAACCCAAAGCTAGATTCCTTGTGCTAAGTTCTTGTGGTATATATCACAAAGGACCTACTGAGGTCTTGGTGAGTCATCTGTGCAAGAGATTGATGACAATGGAACCTTGCTACCCAGCAGATTAGACTTCAGCCATAAATGTTTTTAGGCTTTGTTTGCAGTAGTAAATCATATCTTAACAACACAACACATTAACTAAGAGTTCACAGTAGCACTGCATGTCTTTAATATACCTAAAATTGTGTATCCCTGGGACCCTAAATACTGTATGGACCAAATAATTCATAGTCTGCAGTTTTTAGCTCATTTTTAACGAAGGTTTAGAGGTTTCAACATTTTATTGATGACAATCAAGACGCTCATATCTGAACTATCCATTTGATTTGTAAAAAAAAAATCAAAAATAGTAGATGTTAAGTTGCTACAATTTTTTTTCAACAGCTAAATTTATACAAATGAACCGACATTCATAAGTTGTTAAGGCTACTTCGAAAAGAAGACAAGTGTGTATAAGAAAGCTAATTCGTCAAATTTCTTAGTAAGTTATGGCCACTCTTGTATCATATTCATGAAAAATATTTTGAATTGTAAGCTATCTGAGTTGAAAACAGATTTTGCATGCGTGAATTCATTGTGCACATCACTTATTTCGGTGATAGTCATTGAGGTGAAAATTCGTTTAATAGCGCTTGCAGACACTGCCAGCATGTAACCTTATTTGCTTTATGAAATTAATGTCCTTTTCCAAGCACATTGAGCTCAATCAAATGTAAAAATTTGAAATGTTTCACACGAAAGTCGTTGTAATGGAAGAAATTTCATGTCTTAAACATGTAACCACTGCAATTGGTTCACATATATTGCCTTCGCCTTCTACGCGAGGCAACTTATGCATTCCAACGCCAAAAATGCCTCACACGAAAATTAAGTGCGCAGTCATTGCGAAAATATAATAGAGCGATATGACCAACAATAGTTTGATCCTTGGCCACCCATGAAGGCGAACTATCGAAACGCAGATCAGATCTCATCTCAATATTCCTTGAAGCTATATCCTGCCGTGCCTACGTCAGAGGAGGTCGGTCAGTCAATAAAAATCATTTTCAATTTCTTTGCCCCAAGTCAGTTGAGGGTTTCAACAAGACATTTTCCTTGAATTTCGACCAAAAGTTTCCTATTGGAAATTCGCCCAAGGACAATCTTGGCAGCCTGATGAAAGAGTCAGGATGTCCCTTGGCTGGTGTGTTGGCTGGGCTTCCGAAAGGGAATGTAATTTGTCGAAAGCGGTCAATCGGAAATGTTTGGTGGGGTGGCTGTGAGAGAGGGATTGCGCCTGAAACAGACTTTGTCGGCGGAAGAATTTTCTCGTGTAGGTCCTTATGCGAATTTGAAGTCTTTGACTTCTTTAATTGGATATTGATGTTTGTAATTGGTTTATTTCGTGGAAGTTGAGCACATGTTCGGGATTTACAGAAAAATTGGATGCTATTTGAATTGATATTTTTTTTGATGGCAGGCAGTTTTTTCAAGTATGAGACAGTAAGCTTGTGTAAGGATGATGTTGTTATACTTATATCTGGATATTCATAGCCTCTTTCAAATGACCAGCTCATTAGTAAAATTTGAAACAACTTTTTATTGTTTCAGCTTGTTATTTTTTGTAGATAATAATCGTACACCGATCCTAGAAAAAAGATGGCAAGCAGAACAAAAAGTGTTTCTCATTATGATTATTTTTTCGCATTGAAATATGGCATCAAATCTAAACATTACCTGGGAATTGCTTGAGCTATTTGATAGAGTTTCTATATTGCGCGAAGTTTTTATGTTGAACTTGGGACAAACAGCTTAGTGATGAATGAGAATCTGATAATCATTTAAGCATCGAGTTCTAGATAAATAAAGCACTTTCAAATGATTTCCAAGTCCCTCCGATGCTGGTTTATTCGATTTTTGTCTTCAATAGATGCATTTCCTTAAAACCCAACCACATAGTTTGACTATAAGGTAGATCTACTTAACTTTTTAAATATCCAAGCAATAGAATATAATGAATAAATGAATGATTAAATAGTATTCACTGGTTTATTATTGAAGAAATCTGCGTAATCTAATGCTTAAAAATTAATGAAATCAAGCTAGATTCAAAGTGAAAATCAGCTAGTTGCCTATTTACATAAGTTGCATTTTCCTTCAGAAGCTCGCAGTAAAATGTAATTCATTTCTTAGTGCAGTTGGAATGCTATGTATTACTTTATTGAAGTTGGATTTGAATATTTTTCGAATCTTTTCCATTCATAATAATAAAATTTATATCTACTTCGTCGTGAAGTCAACACCAATGAAAAACAATTTTCATTGCGCGGTTTGATATTTTCGTTTAAATAACATTATTTCCTAACTTAGAGAGCTGGCCGCGGCTTGATTTGTAGCATACTGATGAAAATGCATATGATGGAAATTAAATTTTTCTACTTCACTTTTGCAAAATATTAATATGTCAATTCCTTGATGTGAAATCGGTGGCTGAACTGCGTCGCGAGTGTACAGAGACACTTTGACTATCACAATGTAGATATTCCATTGTTACTGGTACAGATCTCATCAGTCTTGTGACGAGAAGACAAGCACAGACACTTTTCAGTAATTTGTATGTTATAAGAAAAATATATATTAAATATCATTACTAGCAATTAAAAATTATAAAATATTGAAAGGTGCAAGTGCAATATGTTTTTATTTAAATATGTATCCACGCATTATGCGATCGCATATTGAATATTTTTCAATTCATTGTAATGTTCGTTACATTCTTCAAGTCTATATGAATTATAAATATTTTAAATTTTTTGTCTAGAAATTTTAAATCTTCCAAAAATATAAATTTTGTTGTAGATGTTAAATTTAATTTGCAAAAAGTAATTAAAAACTTAATGCTGAGAGTTGTCTTCTGGATATCCGGTGGAACTTAAGCGCGCATAACATGCAACACTGCAAGCAATAGGCCGTGGAAGGATGGGCTCAGTTGATTCCATGGTGAGTTCCGCTGATGTCGGTAGACACGAAAGTGAACAAGTTCAAATAATTCAATTTGATTTTTGTGCTCCCGAGTAAATAAAGTAGGAGGTCTAGCTTTAAATAATGATGTGGTTTTGAGGATGGTGGTTCTAATTACTACAGCGTGCTCATTGGGCTTGCTGTCACGGTTTTTGCTGCAATGCTTCAATTCAAGTATCAGGCATATCAATATAGGAGGAAATCTCACTATCTTCAAATAACTTGTCTAGTTAGAAGAAAAAAATCTTTCAAACAGAAACATAAGATCTTTTGCGCAAAACATATCTGAAAAGAGCTCCAGAAAAAAAATCATATATAGACTATTTGATAAACAAGAAGCAGTCAGAGGTAATCTGGAAGCTCTTACTAACAATTTGAATTAATTTTATTACCGTTGCTGCGTCATTTGAGAACTGCAGAGTATTAAAAGGCTGATTTCCTTGCATAAATTATAGTGCAGATGGTCTTTTCAGCGTGTTTCTGCAGCAAATTTCAAGGCCGTTCTGAATTTGCTGTTGGAAATTGTATAAAAGGATCTGAATCGTAGTGTCGATCACCGCAAATTAGACTGTAGTTTCACTACACAGATAGTTTCGAAAGTTGTCACAAAAGATAAATAGAGCATTACACAATGTACAGTATGCCAATAAATTGAATCCTACCATTATTTCAATCAAATCAACAGCTTCAATTAATTTTTCTCACTGCAATCTGCGTAAGAAAACTGCAAAGATGAAACTGTGACTCGCGAAATTTTTAAAGCTACAATGACAATTATAAAATCCTCGGTTGAAAGATTAAACCTTTGAACAAAATTTAAGAGAGAACTAAGAGAGATCTTTGAATCATCTAGATTTTTCAAAAAAATAAGGACAATCTTGGTATGAGGAAATAATAAAATAAGATATTTATTTATTTTCTATACTTCGCTCACCGGCTGCAATAACGGCACAAGTCAGAAAAAGTCAAGTTTAAGTTAAGCCACTCATGTTACTTGTATTTCTGTATTCAACCATAATAAATATTGGCACAAAGTTATTTGCTCTGAGTTTTGCTGCATGGTACTTGTGTCGCTGTTGCATGTACCAATTCGGAAACCACACCCTTTTGATATAAAAAAATGGCAGAACGAACAACACTCAACTTCATTAAGAATGCCAGTGGAGACACGTTTAAATGGAATGATGTAGCTGTTTTCAGAATTGAAAAAGATATTTTGGATCATTTTTATTACATGGTATCTTATAGCGAGAACCAGAACAAAGCCGTCAATATAAGAGAAAAAGAACGTCGCGCAAAAAAAACTTTAGTGTTCTTTAACGAAGTAAAACTTCATAAAGTTTACTATGATTTTTTACCGATAACTAAAAAGAAGCATGCCGATTTGCTGTATTTATTCAGCACCAATGCCATCAAGAAAAGCTACAGCTACTTTTACAATAGTCTTAAGGTTTCTTCTTCTGAAAACGAACCTACCTAGCGGACTACTTCACAACCAACAGAATATTGATCGTGTTGGAAATGTTTTTTGAAATTATGCTTAAACTACCTTACTTTTGTGAGTACCTGTTATACTCACTAAAGGCAATATTCTTGGTATTTCTAAGTTAAAAAATTCATTTCTAAGTGTAACGTCAAAACGAGGTTGTTTGTTTTGTTAGTTTATTAAAAACCTTTCATAATATAAGGTGTTTGTACATCCAACTACCTTAAAACTAATATTGTACCATTGCGAGAATCTAGTTGTATCATTATTGCTGAGAGTGTATTCATTGAATATTACATATTTTTGCTAAATACAATAAGGGACCATGTTGAAATATCTGCCTTTTTTGAACATAAAAAAAAATTTTGTTGCTGTGACAATAACTTAAGACCATATGGATAAGTTGCAGCAAAAACTTTTAGAATATATAGATTGACAAATCCTAAACGATCAAAATAAAAATGGCTATTTCCAAATTTGTTCAATATCTCAGAATGCTTAAAAGTTGATTGTGCCGTTATTGCAGCCGGTGAGCGACTTGTTATGTGTTTGAAGCTTTTTCCAAGAGATCATGGAATTTTGAACACTTGATAAATACTTTTTTCTAGTATTTTTGGAATACCTTAATAAGCCCAACAAGGGCATAATATTGATGTTTTTCTTAGGAAAATTCGTTTTGAGGGGTCTAAAACTCTATGAACTATTAAGCAAATATGTGACTCAAAAATTAAGCAAATTTTCGGTAAGTTATCATGAAATTTCCGGAAGCACAATCAAAAATGACGTTAATCGAGAAATAAAAAAATGCTTTTGTCGCCAAACATCGTTGATTCTTTTAATATATTTCTTAAAATATATAAAACTTGTTTATTTTGATTTTGCTGTCAAAATGCAGTTGGAAATGAATAATGAAATAGAGTGTGATTTTGAGATTTATAGAGCATTCGATAGAGATATCTGTCTTTGTAGCTGTCAAATTTGGCTGTAATTTTGACATTATGTTTGATTTACATTGGACACCCAATCTACACCCAGAGAACGTCCCAAAATAGTGGAAATTTATTTCCGAAATTCGTGTTTTGCGTGCAAAACAGAGCACTTGGTCCAATTTATGGAGCTTATAATCGTACATCTGAGCAGCTCATACGCAATACGGTGTAACGATTTATGTCCACGTATATTCTATTGCACAATTTTCACCTAATACGAGCTCGTATAGTGCGCACCGAGAGAGCTATCACTACTGTAAAGGGAAGAGTGACTGAAGATCTAGGTTTATCGATTCAACGTCGTTCTCAACAACTTTGCCACTGTCCGTCCACTGCCCGTCCACTACATTGAAAATTTTGAGGCAAGATTTTGGACTAAAGACCGATTAGATCCAACGGGTGCTGTAATTGATGCTATTGGGGCATTGTTTGTGTCGTACGTTCAGTAAATCAGCTGAGAATGAGTTGGAAGTTGAATCACATTTTGACCGTCAAATTATTTTCTGCGATTAGGCTCATTTCTGGCTTAATGAATTCTTAAATAAGCAAAATTGGCATTTTCGGTGTGAGGATAATCCTCAAGAGCCTTTGGAGGCCCCAAAATATCCTAAAAAAGTCACTGTAAGGTGCATTTTGCATGTTGGCGTCTTAATTGGTCCTTTTTTTAAAAATCTGAAGACAGAGTCGTCGTTACTGTTAATGGCGATCGCCACTTGCAAATGATTCATATTTTTTTTGATTCCCAACAATAATGCCAATCGCCTGAGGGACAAATGGTTCCAACAGGATGGTGCAACATGCACTACAGCGCGTGACATCATTACTTTATTAGGTCGAACCTTTGATGAACGAATCATGTACTTCAAATCACTTGTCTATGCTGATAAACCAATAACTTTCAATTGTTGCTGGTAGATTAACATAGACCTGGAAGCCAACATTCGAAGCGTTTTTGGTAAAATAAGGTCGGCTATGCTGGAGTGAGTGAGTGATGCAAAGTTACACTTCCAGGACGTCCTTCCTAAGACGCAGTCGCGATAGTCATATGTCAGAAACTATTTTCAAACACTAAATGAAATGAAATTTGGAAGCTAACTTCACCAAAAAATTGGTCATTTAAATAATTGATCTGTGTATTATTGCTCTATACCTCTAAAAACACCACATACAAAGTGGTAGCGTTGGGGTATTGTTTTATATGTTCAGCAATCTATTTGCGAGGCTACGATCAAATTTGGTAAAGCTGATTGTAGTTCCTGTGGAAAGTGCCAGCAACAAATTCAGTGCATAGTTATTAAATAGACAATCATAATTAACTACAATAGTTATCATTTCTAGGGGCTTTTAATTGCCAGCTTGTTGTGCATAGATGTAACGCAACGTACTCTTGTTCAGCCATCAACAATGCTAGTTTATGGCATTTATTGCAATGTGAAAACGCTGCCTGGCCGCCGAGAGCCCGCAATAAGCGCCCAACGCAAATTAATCATTTCGTCTGGAAGTGTTTTAAGTAGAAAAATTACTGGGCACTCGTCGCCGTGCAAAAATGCCAATGAATCTACGGCAGAAAAAGCTTTCGAGCCGGCCTGGGAAAATCGTTTTAATTTTCGGTTTGCATTTCATTAATTCTAGAGAGCGAGCGTGCAGTCTGGTGGGCTAGCATTGTGGCAGAGTCTAGCAGGCTAGCAGCCTAGACCTGGTCTAGAAGCTGGAAGGCCCCGAGGTCCCCGGAGCGAGGCTAATGTGGCCACGAGCACTCGCATAAATAAATTATATGAAAGCATCATATGCAAACGGATGGTAAAGCCACTTAACCGATAGCCACTTGAGAGTGGAAAATAATATTTGCCCAAAGCGTAAAACAACTGAGTATTCCGAGTAAATAGACGTGGCAGAGGCGCAGCGCTGGAATACTACACTTTCAAGCGAATACCTGAATATTAAAAGCCATCAAACATCAATTATTGTATCGGCGTATGTCCGACAAAACATAATGGCTCTTCATCCGAGCGCTATTTCGGCAATTCATTGACAGTTACGTTACAAAATGTGCATGTGTGTACACACGGTTCTTAATTTGATTGACAACCTGGAGTCCGGATGACCGTAGGAAAATGTCTGACGAGGCGGCAAAGTGAAGAAAAAGGCTTGAGCACGTAAAGATCGCAGCAAATTATCACACCAAGGAGCCGAGGTCCGAGCCCGAAGCCTGGCTGTGGGACGTCTGCGTGGAGCAATCCCCCTATTGACGATCCTCAAGTGCACAATTATTTGCGTTTGATCTGAAGCGCAAACAAATTGATTCCAACTCGACGGCTACATTAAAAACGAATTTATTTGCTTTAATTCACTAAGCGCTTCGCTAAGCGCAAGTTTTTAATTGGAATCGTAAGACAATAGAAAGTGACAATCGACAATCACATGACGCGAAGATTCCGAGTCCTTGCCGGCTCGCGATCTGTTTGTTTGCCGAACACACTTGCCAATGAAATCTAGCCCCAATAGCACAAACGCAGAATCTTCAACTTGTTTGTAGACATTTTTCGGAGAGGTGTTTGGCAACCAATGTTTCCATTCTCGTGTTGCGCGAAAGTTTCGGAATAGATGCGCGTTTGGGCATAACGAGTCATTGATGTCTCGAAAATGAGGTGAACGCAGCTCATTTTTGGATGCTTTTCGCAATTATTTCAAATGAGAAGATATCAAATTGTGCTGCTGCATGAAAAAGACCTTGGAAAATACTCTTCTGCACTTGCTGAGTTCTATTTACTTCAGTGTTTACTAAACAACTCAATGTCGACGTTGAATTAAAGGCCTAAAGGGCACAAACCCAGCATCACGCATAATATTTTATGAACTCATGATTCAAGCATTTTCGCAAATCATACCTCCCATATTCATTTTGTCCTTTTATTTATTTATTTCACTTTACAGTTGAAACCAATTACGAAGTGAATAATAAAGAAACATATTACAAAGAAAGAAAACTACAAATTGAAAAGTTTGATATTCGCGAACCCAAGGTAAAGGGAGTGATCGCCAGGGATGGTCGGAAAAACCACTGGCTATTCGGGGATTATCTTTCCGGACAGTTCAGACAAATTTGCATCAACTCTTCGGAAACTTAATCATGGTATTAAAAGCAATTGATTTTTTTCTGACTAATCATATGCAAGAAATGGGTAGTCCTGGAAAAAGATCGTTCTCAGCTTACGAGAATAGCATAAAAACTATCGCAACAAATGTTACTCAGTCTATTATAAAAAAACCATCCAGAATGCACAACATTTTTAACTACCCTTCCATGGGAAGTTCTTGTAATCGCCTCGAAAATCGAAATTCAAATTTTCAACATTTCTTTACGTTTTGAGGTCTATAGAGTATATATAAAGTGTTTTTAGAAAGGGAAATGTATGTGTGTGTATACGTACGTACGTATGTACGTTCGTGGACAGTTTTTTCTATGAGCATAACTCACGTAAACAAAGTCATATCGACTTCGTTAAGGTGTCAATCAAAGCGTCTTTGCAATCTTAAGAGCTGATTAGTTTTTGAGAAACTTGCTGTTTGTTTGTTTGTTTGCTGTTTTGCCCGTTTGAAGGTCATTTCTGTCATGCGTCATATCTCGCGAACCAAACATACTATTTGCATTGTTTAGGTGTCAACCGACGCGTTTTAACATTTTTGTGAATCTATCAACTTTTGAAAAAAATCGTTGGCGCCGTTTTTTAATTTAAGAAAAAAAAAGTGCAAAAAATTAGGTTTTGCTTAGTAAACAATAAATTTTTAACCTGATTTACGGAAGACAGTATTGAATTTTTATAAAATTTATATACTCCAAGCAGTGTTTGTGAAAACAACATCAAAGCTTTTTCTCGTGACTACGGAAAAAATTAAATAAAAAATAAAAATAATTAACAGGCATCATGATCTTCAAGGTCTATAGACCTCAAAACGTAAAGAAATGTTGAAAATTTCAATTTCGATTTTCGAGGCGATTAAAAGAACTTCCCATTTACTGGGAAGTTAAAAATAAAAAATCATTCAAAGTTACCATTTAAAGAGGGTTCATACGAATGATATTACTCAATATCTTTCATTCTAAAAACGTTGTTGTAAATTCAATCAAAGTGTTATAATATTTGCATAATTTGAGCAGATTTTTCATAGTTTTAAGAGTGTTTTAATTTTAATAAAAAACTGCTTAAAACAAACAAAAACAACAAAATTTTAATCAAATTTGCATTTGTGGTAATCAACGCTTTGAATGGTAAAATGTTTTATTGTCAATACTTTGCAAGATCATATGCTTTAAAAAGCTTTCATCAAATAAAAAACTGTAGTTTTTAGAAGATTTATTTTTTAGTAATCGTAAGTTTTCAATTACTTCCATTTTACTTTTGACATGCAATTGAACCTAATTTTGATTGCATATTTCAAGACAAGCGCTCTTTTGTCCTTCAATCATCGATATGAAAATGACAAATAACGTAGAAAAGGCCCGCAACGATTGATTCGTGTGAATATTCGAATCAATCTATCCCCATCGACCAAAAACATTTCGTAGAAGATATGATTAATATTAACTCATTCCTGTTACTGCTATGAATACCTCTCACTATTATTATTTAAAGTAGTATTATTTTCAAAATTATTATTGTGTTTAATGTTTTCGATGTTTATGTAGATATTACTGAGAAGTTGACCGTGTGGACCTCAAGGGTCGCACCTCGCGGCCTGTTCTTTCAGTGTTCACTCGACTACTTATATTACTCATGGTGACTAACTCTTATTATTTATCAGATTTGTCGAAGAAAACGGCCAACCTGTTGAATGATCTTCCTTCTAACACTGCCTAGCGAACAATTTGGTGACCGGTCAACACTGGAACTCATATCGAAGTCACCAAAGTTCAGCGTTTGTTCTGTACTATTTCATCACGATGTGATTTAAAATACGTACATTTTGTGAATAGAATAAACATTCGTTTTGAAATCTTTTACTTTTGTAGTTCATGTCATGATCAAAAAGAGAACGCGGTTAGTAGTTAAGTATATTTTCATCTTGCAATTCAGAAGTAAATGCAGGTACCTCGCACGCAATTTTCGATAAATTCCGGTAATTGTTTATATGTACATTTATCAATCCACTTGAATGATCCTGGGAATGATGTGAACTGTGCATTTTGGGCTGGCATGCAGATTTCTTCTAGCAATGCGTGGCCAGCTCAACAGTAAGCTTAAGTTTAAGTTTCTGTGGTGACAGACCGAATTTTCTGGGCGCCATTTTGAAAATAATGAAAAGTAGGACCGCGCCATATCTCGCAAACCATGACTACCACAGAATAGTTATGTATGGCAAACTTGTGTAGATTGTGCCCACATTACTTCTACGCATTGTCAATAATAAAAGACTTACAAGCCAAAAACGATACCCAAAAAGAAGGATCATCTTTCGACTGCCACAACTTCTTTATTTTCACTTTTACCGTGAAATACGTTTGGAAAACTATTATAAAACAACTTTATCACAAATCCTGTTTTAATCACTGTACATAAGCGGGAGGTATTGAGCTCCGAAAGGGGAGAAGTCGCGTGAAAATGCATTTTCAAGCCAAATAATCATCTTTCGATGGCGAAGCCCCTGTGAAAAAACTCACGAAGGTACGAAGGCTGATTTTTGTTGCAATGAATGGTGGATGTCACTTTGAGCGTAGATTCAAGTTCTCGGAGTTGTTAAATTTTTGTATGACTTGTATTGCAAAAGTTTCTTGTAAATATAAAAAAGTAATCATTAAAAAATAATCCGTTGAGGTCCACACGGTCCACGTCCCAGTAATATGTACATAAATATTAAAAATATTAGACACAACAATAATAATGAAAATAATGTTACTTTAAACAATAAGGCACGAGAGAAATGACCTTGAAAAGGTCAAAAGAAAAAAACATCCGTCCGAAGTTTTTTAAAAACTAACCAGCTGTTAAGATTGCAAAAACGCTTCGACTGCCCCCTCATAGAAGTCAATCCGACTTTCTTTATGTGACTTATGCTCGTAGTGCATAGTGCAGTGTGTGCCAACACACACATACAGACTTCTTTCCAAGAACAGTTTAAAAATACTCTAACGACCTCAAAACATAAAAATGTGTTGAAAATTACGATTTTCGAGATGATAACAAGAACTTCCTATATACTGGGAAGTTAATAACAGAAAAACGAATAAGGAATACTGTCATGAATTCACAAAAATTTTATCAGGAAAATCTTATAAACGGTCTGCATAGTGAATTTATGCTTTTGAAATATTATTGAAAATTCTATAAAAATAAGAACCGAAAATCTTGAGAAAAGAGGTGTTTTTATCAGAGAAAACAAACTGGAGTAGGTATTTTCGTACATTGATATTACGTTACGTAAGTTCCCCTGCACAGCAGTGACATGTTTCCCTTATTTTCATACTGAGGCAAAAAGTGTTATTTTGAATCGTGCTTAAGCTTTCCTAGGAATAGTTAAATTGCAATTGAACTCACTTATCTGAGAAAAAGCATTTTGCAACTCTGATTTGGTTCCATAAAAACGACTGAAAGATTTATGATGGATTTTTAAATTGTTTCCAGCGTTTGCATTGAATTGAAATTCCTAATGAGTGACTTGCTAATTTTGTTTCAAAGTATGTAATCCTTCATCAATTAAATTCTTCTTACACCGATATGAACATCCTTTCACAACGCATCATTTACCATAAAATTTGATATATTTTGGCTTGAAATTTCTAACAAAGGGGTCAAACTAGTTCCATTCGAAATTTCCATCTCAAGAAAATTCCATTTGAAATGCTTTGCAATTATCCTATTTCAGGGCTAATCACATTGATCCCTTATTCTTGCCGCATATTCATGTATATGTATGTAGGATATTGCAACATTTAGTGCTGACTAGGATTACGATAGCAAAGAACAACAATTTCAATATACTGCAGGTGCTGATTTCAGAGCATTTTGATCGATTTATTGTTATCTGTCTGCGGACGTCACACACCCTTAAGCAGGGCACAAGAGAAAAGAGCAGGATTACAAGTATCTGCGTATGCGTATGTATATGTACGAGGAACCTTTCTACATTGGGAACGCCATGGCAACAATTAGCTCCTCCAATCCTGACTATATTTCAAGTGTGTGAAACAAATGCGATTCGAATTTCAAATTAGAAGGGCTTTGCCAAATGTGGTACGGTTTACACGGGAGCTATTTTCATTAGTGCAGGATATAAATGCTAGAGGATTGCTAGATTGTAGCTGTTCAATATGATCCACGCACGTGTAACTAATTGAATGTCATGGCATATATGCCTGATTAAAAATTTCAGAAACTGTTTTTTGAATTCAATTGTCATAAAAATAATTAGAATTCTGCCTAGGCTGATAAGCTTGTACATTCAGTACACGAGAGTAATTAAACTACTTTAACAATAGTTACTGAAAACTTACAGTATGCTGATAAATAATACATTTTTCGTGGAATACAAAATAGTTACGTCTGCATTTCATAAGTGAGACTTGCATGTATGGCTGTCAAGTGCTTTAGTAATAAATAATAGATAAAACAATCATTTCGATGTGAATATGTTATTTTCGGTACAAATAGTTAGCTTTTGTTTGGCTGTCATTATATGAAAATTAAGCGAGTCTTAATGATTGGGTCGAATTCATGACGAAATGAAAAATGATTGACTTTGAGGTGAATGTAAATTTAACGCATATTCTCGATTTTCAACAGAGATAGTTCTCCCTGGTAAATTCCAAAACAACAGCATAGCTCTGGGAAAATACTTTTAAAAACAATCTTTAATGTAAATTATTTTCGTAACAGTCAAAGTTACAAACTCTACACATTGTCTTTGATATTTGCATTATAGACCATAAATATCTCTGAGACACGCATTTAGCAGACATAGCCTTCATATTTTAAAACAAGTCACCAAAGAGTTTTTTCCAAGAATGTAAGACTGCTAAATCTATGAAAAAATTATAATTTTCATGTTAAGATGCAAAAATTGAAGAAAAAACTTCACATTAATTAAAAAATTGGCAAACAATGTTTTTAAGTTTAAAATAAATTTTCTCGACACTAGATGAGAACAGTTCCTAAATATTTCACGCAACAAATAATTTAAATGATCACACCCACGTGATATCGTTTTTCTCACATGTAAATACAAATAGAATAAAACTGCCCAAAGTCCATATAAATATGGAAATGTAGTTTACTGTGAAAAAGTCAATACTAATTATTCGTTCCCATAAATTTATTCCAAATTATTCGTAATTGTGTCGTCCAACTGAATTTTACAAATATATTTGCATACAACGCTAAGACTTAAAATTGTATTCTAGCTATTTTAGTTAACATATTTCATCTGAATTTTAAAGAAAAAATATGGTATTTAAATTAAGAGAAGGAAGGGTTAATTTTCAATATTTTAAACACATTTTTAAGATTTATTTTTGAAAATATGGTGAATAAACATTTATTTATAAGTTAAAGATATAATAATGCACCATTTCAAGAGACTTCTGTTACATTTTTGTGAAAAAATATTGTGAATTGAGCAACTGACAGCAACTCTTCGTATTCATCAAAAAAGTTGTTTTGTGCTGATCATTATAACTCATTACTGGATCATCTGTTGATTAAAAACCGAACAGATTTCGTTAGTTTATGAGTTTTTGAGGTAACGACATCAAGTTTTTTAAGCAAAAACGGCGAATATTTTGAATTTATGAAAATTTACTGATAAAAATCGGCGAATTTGTTGTTGTAAAGTAAATTATAACAATAAAAAATACGAAATCTCAATGTTGTTACCTCGTAATTTATGTATAAAGTGTACAAAATTTGCGAATGATCGGATAAGTAGTTTTTGAGTAACAGTGATCACCGACTTTGAAAAAACTAAATATGATAAAAACGCGTTTAAAAATCAATAATAGAAGCAAAATTGGTTGGAGAGCATATAT
The DNA here is from genome assembly GCA_963942545.1 of Oxycera nigricornis. Taxonomy (NCBI): domain Eukaryota; kingdom Metazoa; phylum Arthropoda; class Insecta; order Diptera; family Stratiomyidae; genus Oxycera; species Oxycera nigricornis. Next base: position 48,443,541 of record OZ012660.1, on the reverse strand, counting down.
TTTAAATGGCTGTATCTCTTTCAGTTTTGCTCCGAACAATCTCAAATTTAAACTGGATACATGCAAATTATAATTAAAATAAAAACCTTAGCGCCCTCTTCCCCTCCTTAATAGATTTATGAGTCTAGTTAAAGTGTTCTTTCATACTTTCAAATATTTCACACTTAACGATGTGTTTTGAACTTCTCGGTACATGGGAAGTTCTTGTAATCGCTTCGAAAATTCAAATTGAAATTTTTAACATACCTCTACGTTAGAGTATATTCAAAGTGTATTTGTATAGAAGTCTGTATGTGTTTGTGTGTATGTACCCTCGTTCACATTTTTTCCGCAAACATAGCTAGTGACAGTGTATTTGCCAACTAACGAGCTGATTAAATTTTGGCAAACTTCGGCCAGGTGGCTTCTTTGTTTTCATACATCCAACGTCATGTCCGTCATGCACCATATCTGCTAGCCAAATATTGGCTGTGCGTCCTTTCTGTCATGCGCTATAACTCGCGAATTAAATATAGAATTTGCATTGTAATGGCTTCAATCGACAAGTATTTATATTTTTGTGATTCTTTCAAATTTTTAGGAAAAATGCTGGAGTCGTTTTTTAATATAATAATAATAAAATTTATGTACTCTAAACAGTTTTCGTGAAAAATTTAGTAAACCTTTTTTTGATTACAAAAATATTAAATAAAAAATAAAAAATATCATTAACAGTCACTATGAAAACAGGGTTCATACGAATGATATTACCTGATTACTCTTATTCTAAAGAAATTTTTTTTTGAAGTCAATCAAAGCTTATTGACATTTGTATAATTTGAGCAGATTTTCAATAGTTTTCACAGTACCGTGTTTTTATTTTAATGCAAAACTGATTGAAGTTTTAAAAAAAAATTTAAGAAAAAATTCAATCAAATTCGCTTTGTGCTAATCACTGCATTGAATGGTAAAATATTTTGTAGTCAATATTTTGCAAGATTATATGCTTTAAAACGGCTTTCATCAAATAAAAAAAATAGTATTAACTAGTTCTGTTCTTTAGTATTCGTAAGATTTCAATTATTTCCTCCTTCATCTTTTGTGATAGTTTTATTTTTCACATGCAGTTAAACTGATTATTGACTGTATATTCAATGTTTTTTAAGACCAACTGCAAACTAAGAAATAATTATTAGTCTCACTGATGTCAAATCGCGAAAAACTACAAATTCAGTGATTATGCCGCAGTCACGGAAATTTTCAATGGAACTATTCAAAATGGCCATCACACGACAAAATCTCTTCAGTCAATTACTGTTATGAGTACCTCTCATTATTATAATTTAAAGTAGCATTATTTTCAATATTATTTTTGTGTTTAATATTTTCAATATTTATGTAAATATTACAGGGAAGATGACGTGTGGAGCTCAAGGGTCGCACCGCCCGGCTTGTTCCCCTATTTATCTTATTCAAGTGGTTTTTCTATCGGGTCAATCAAAGCGTATTAGTATTTGCATGATGTGAGCAGATTTTCAAGGATTTTTAGGTCGTTATTTTATCTTGATGAAAAATTGTTAAAAAAATATTAGATTCGTATTTGTGACAACCGACCGAAACAATAAACAGTGAATATGTATAATGAATAATGGTGCATCCATTAAATACTTAAGAATCATTAGTTAGATTTTTGAGTTCATTCATTGAAAGGGTTCGTAAGGTTTTAGTTTCTTCTCCTTTTATCTTACGGAAGATTTTATATGTTGTACATATAATTAAATAGCGATTGATTAATGCATATTCAATGTGATTTCAAAATCAACTGCAAAATAAGATAAGGTTATTGGCAGCGGTGGCTCGTGTAAATTTTTGCTGCGGTCTCTGCAGCTTAAGTAAGTATACAATAAAGTAAAATGAATCGAGGGATCACTTGAAAATGAGTTCAAATCTACGATCCTCATCGATTACTTTTTTATTGAAGTCTCAAATCTCAGCAAATAAATGTTTTTCAATCGAAATCATTGTTTATGCAATTAATCGTTCTTGAGACATAGTATTTTTGAGAAATGCCTTAACACGTTTCAAGGTTGAAAAACTCCTTTTTGCTTCAGCTTTGTGAGCTGAATAGTTGAGAATATTTTAACACACACAGTTTTTTTGTTTTAAATTAGTGTCAATTAGAAGCCGTGGTGGTCTATAGGAAAGATTGCAGATAAGACATGACTGAATCTTTGTATATATGTATTTCCCTAGTGCTTCGACTGAATCCGAACAATGCAATATCTTAAAGTTCAAAAAATTATTTACACAAAAATGAAAGCGGGGAAATAGCTTCCATACTTCATAATAATACCCAATGGAAAAGCCCCCAAATCCACTTAATCCCCCGAATCCATCGATTCCTAATACCATAATTTCTAAAATCCCCGAATTTCCGCCCCCTTTAATCCACCAATCTCCCAATTCCCCCGAATCCATATACTCCCTGAATCTCCCGAGTCACCATATGCCCCTGAAATCATCCAATCCCCCCAATCTATATAATCGCACGAAATCATATAATCCCCCAAAATTCCCCGATTCCCCGAATTTATTTAATTCGCCGAAACTCCGTAATCCCCCAAATTCCCCTCATACCAGAAATCCATCAAACCCCCGAAATCCCAAATTCCCCTAATACCCAAATCCCCCGAAATTCCAAATTCCCCTAATGCCCAAATCCCCTGAATCCCCTAATTCCCCCTAATACTCCAATCCCTTCATACCGCCGATCCTCCTATCAACCAGCAAGAGATATTTATGAGATGAAGGAAAATGCCCCAGATTTAAATATTCTATTCACAAACATACTCAAAACAGAGCTCATTTCTAAATAATGTTTATCGCGAGGGCACACCTCGTGGCGCGGAAAATAAATTAAAATTTTGCGTTTATAATTTAAAGTTATAAAAATTTTATTTTAAATAATTTTAAATTTTGTAACATAACGATTTGCTGAACTCTCTATATAACACTTAGTAACATACCCCCAATCAGCCAAACCCTTCTTGTGATCAAAATTGTAAACCAAAATTAATAAAATAGTTATTTTTTCTGATTCGTGATGCAATAAATAAAAGAATAATTGCTGGTAAAATTGTCAGTCCATGTTAAAGAAACCGATTAGTATAAAAATTAAAAACTTATATAAATATTACGTATTTGTAGGATAATACAGTAATTATAATGAAAATCAATATTGTATGATGGTGACAAAATGTGAGCTATTCTATTAAAGGTGAAGCTCTATCTTGAAGTCCTAAATTTGCTCATGTTAGCATGATTCTAGCATACAATATTTACGAGTTCTGCAGCTCTTCAGCACATATAAAGCAGCCGCCACTGGTTATTAGTTTCATTCATGTAAAATGGCGAAATAATACACATTCAATGTCTATGCAACACCCTTAGAAGTTTCTGACACAACTTTCCAAAATGGCCATCATGCGAAGGCGTAAAAATAAAAATTGCAGTTTACGGCTTGTTTGAATGATTTTTACCGTAAATATCTTTTTCAAAGTGGCTGTGGTCAATTTGAAGTCGTTTTGTTTTGAATATTATCTTAATAGTGGTGTATTTAAAATCAGTTTTTTTGAACAAAATCATTGTTTGTTAGGCTTTTCGTACAGGGAAAAGTGTTTTTGTGCCATGTGGGCTTAAAATATAACCAAATATTTCTTATTTATGTATAGCGGACACGAATTTCGACTACGGTTTACAGTCTTCTTCAATGTTTTGTTGTAACAAACTTCTGCCAAAATACTAAATTCAGTTGGATTCAAAATCTGCTAAGAATTACCTATACTAAAAATTTACCCATTTGACTGCCGAAGAGCGCTTCTTGAAACACGCAGTGTATTTTGAAAAGTCTAGAGTTAGATTTGCGTAAATTCGTTGTACCCTCAACCGATTTCACTTCAATTCGCTTCTCGTTACTCCGTAAACGGTGTAATCTGTAGTCGATTCCTCTATGCGCCCCTTTCGTAGTACTTGCTAAACTGAAATTTTCAGTACGAACGAAACATATGGATGAAAATGTTTTTTCCCAAAAAATCTCATTTTTCGAATAAACAAGCACTTTCCTTGAGACCCAATGAATCAATGGCGACAGTTTTTTTTGGCTGTAAAATATGTCTATTCATATCAATGCACCATACAGTTTTTGGTTATGTTAAATATTTATTGAGGAAAAAGTTTCAATGTTGAAAAACGTACATTTTTTTTCAATTTTTAAGTTTAAAATAAAATGACACTCCTTCGGATCCGAACGTAAGTGCCACTGGAGGTTTATTCAACTCCATGTGGAAAATTCGATGTTACTTAGAGGGTTTTGAACGTTTCACTCTGTGGTGGTATTTGGTAGTCCCCCGAGGAGAGGTTATGGGTTTCCAATGGAAATTAAATTATTAAACAAGCCGCGAGGTGCGACCCTTGAGGTCCACACGGTCAACTTCCCAGTAATATCTACATAAACATCAACAACATTAAACACAATAATAATTTTGAAAATAATACTACTTTAAGTAATAACAACGAGAGGTATTCATAGCAGTAACAAGAATGAGTTAATATGAATCAAATCGTCTACGGGAGGGTCCATTGATTACGTAAGGTTTTTGGTCGATGAGGACAGATTGAATATTCACACGGATCAATCGTTGGGGACCTTTTTGGTCTTGAAAAATTTTGCATATGCAGTCAAAAATAGGTTCAATTGCATGTAAAAAGTAAAATGTATTACACATGATGATGGTTATTGAAATCTTACGATTACTAAAAAATGAATCTACTAAAAACTACAATTTTTTATTCGATGAAAGCTTTTCAAAGCATATGATCTTGCAAAGTATTGACTACAAAACATTTTACCATTTAAAGCGTTGATTACCACAAATGCAAATTTGATTGAAATTTTGTTGGTTTTCAAAATTTTAAGCATTTTTTTTAATTAAAAGACTATAAAAACTATTAAAAATCTGCACAAATTATGCAAATATTTTAAAACTTTGATTAAATTTACAACAATTTTTTTAGAATGAAAGATATGAAGTGTTATCATTCGTATGAACCCTCTTTACATGGTAACTTTGAATGATTTTTTATTTTTAATTTAGTTTTTTTCATAATCATGGAAGAAAATTTTGCTGGTTTCTCTTCAAAAACTGATGAGAATGTATAAATTTTATAAACTGGTATCACTGTGCTGTGCAAATCAGGTTAAAAAATATTTGCTACGAAAAAAACCTTAATTTTTTCGCATTTTCTTCTATTAAATTGAAAAAATAGCTGAAAGGAATTTTTATAATGTTAAAAATTTCACAAAGATGTTAATACACGTCAAGTGACACCTTAATGATATAATGAATGATAAAAATGACCTTGAAAATCATGATGACTTTTAATGATTTTTAATTTTTAATTTAACTTTTCACTTTTCAAGAGAAAAAGTTTTGATGTTGTTGTTACAAGCATTGTTTGGAGTATATAAATTTTATAAACATTGATTACTATATTTCGCAAATCAAGTTAAAAATTTATTGTTTCTGGAAAAAATCTAATTTTTTGCACATATTTTTCTTAAATTTAAAAACGGCTTCAAAGATTTTTTAAAAATGCGACAGATTTACAAAAATGTTAAAACGCGTCGATTGTCACCTGAACATTGCAAATCGTATGTTTAGTTCGCGAGATATAACGCATGACAGAAATGACCTTGAAGATCATGTGGACTGTTAATGTTTTTTTTTATTTTATTTTTTGTAATCATGAGAAAAAATGAAATGAAATTTGATGTATTTTTACAAAAACTGTTTGGAGTATATAAATTATATAAACATTGATTACTTCGACTTGAAAATAAGGTTAAAAATTTATTCTTTTTGAAAAAAAAACACTAATTTTTTGCACTTTTTTTTCTTAAGCTAAAAAACAGCTCCAAGGATTTTTTTAAAAACTTGATAGAATTTCAAAAATGGTAATACGCGTCGACTGACATCTTGATCAAGGAAATGGTATGTTTGATTCGCGAGATATAACGCATGACAGAAATGACCTTCAAACGGGCAAAACAACAAACCCCCCGACCGAAGTTTCCCAAAAACTAATCAGCTCTTAAGATTGCAAAGACGCTTCGATTGACACCTCAACGAAGTCGATACGACTTTGTTTACGTGAGTTATGCTCGTAGAAAAAAGTGTCCACGAACGTACGTACGTACATACACACACACATACACATACATCTCCCTTTTTAAAAACACTTAATATATACTGTATAGACCTCAAAACGTAAAGAAATGTTGAAAATTGCAATTTCGATTCTCGAGGCGATTACAAGAACTTCCCATATACTGGGAAGTTAACAATTTTAAATGATTACCGAAAACAATTGCAAAAGTCGGCATTTTTTTGGACGTTTTAACGTGTAATTCTTTTAATTTTTAATATATTCTTTGAAACTTTGTGGAAGTACGTAATACATAATAAACTTTAAGATGTATCTAGTTCCAATTGTCAGATTCAAAAACAATATATTTATTTTGAAGAATGAAGCGGATTAAACTTGGTGACAAAATTGGACAGGCAATTTTTAAAACATAGTCATTTATTTAGTTATAAAAATAGTAGTTTAAATGCGTCAATTAATTAAAAATGTCAATAATAGTATATATTTCACTTGAAACAATATATTAAAACAGGTTTGAGTTATTCTTGTCCTCCATAATCTGTGCAAAAGTACGCACATCGCCCTCAAGCAGGCATGGCATTGCATGATCGTTTCCTGTCTTTGTAACGAGGACAACATTGAAAACTAGTCTGTTTTTGAAATCGTGGTCTCGCTTCTTGATTTTCAAGATTGGTAGGTGCATTTCTACTCAATATAGATCTGATACCCATTTTGACACCAGATCGAACAACCCGGTTTTGCGACCTGTCTTTTAGCAGCGGCTTCATTAAATGGAACGCCAAGTTTTTCAAACATTCTGATGCTCGAGTCTTGACATTTACTCTTGTGTTGACATGCATAATCTGTAAAAGAATACGTGCATTTATTGGTCAGTGTGCGAATTGCCCAGTTGATCGAAGGTGTTCGTGCCACCCATTGTTTTGTTTTAATATAAGATTATATATGGTTTACCATCTGTAATCTCTGTAGATCTCTAAAAGGTTGACGCAAGAAGAATCTGTCGCACCATCTAACTGCGTAGATTATACGCCATCATACTAATAAACAATAATTATAAAAATGTGGTCTAAGTGCGACCCTTGAGGCCCACATGACTAACTTCTCAGTGGAGTGAATAAAAAGGTACAATTTGTTTTTATTATTAAGTACTATTATTAATAATTACTATTATTAAACAAGCCGCGAAGTGCGACCCTTGAGGTCCACACGGTCAACTTCCCAGTAATATCTAGATAAACATTAAAAATATTAAACAAAATAATAATTTTAAAAATATTACTACTTTAAATAATAGTAATGAGAGGTATTCATAGCAGCAACAGGAATGAGTTGATATTAATCATATCATCTACGGAAGGGTTTTTTTGGACTTACATCATTTAAGCAGTTTTTTTATTAACACTAAAACACTGTAAAACTATTAAAAATCTGCTCAAATTATGCAAATATTATAAAACTTCGATTGAATTTGCAACAATTTCCTTAGAATAAAAGATATAAATTAATGTCATTCGTATGAACCCTCTATACATAATAACTTTGAATGATTTTTTATTTTTTATTTAGCTTTTTTTTATAATCATGGAATATGGTTTTGCTGGTTTCTCTTCAAAAACTGATAAGAATGTATAACTTTTATAAAAATTTATTACTGTGCTGTGCAAATCAAGTTGAAAAATTATTTTTTATGAAAAAACCTTAAAACCCTAAAAGCATAATTTTTTGCATTTCTTTTATTAAATTAAAAAGCTGCTGAAACAATTTTTATGTAATGTTAAAAAAATTGCAGCAATGTTAATAAACGTCTATTGACACCTTAATGGTGCAAATATTATATCTTGTTCGTGAGAAATAGTGAATGATAAAAATGACCTTGGAAATCATGATGACTTTCAATTATTGTTTATTTGTAATTTAATTTTTTACGTAATCATGAGAAAAAGTTTTGAAATTGTTTCTACAAATATTGTTTGGAGTATATAAATTTTATGAACACTGATTACTATATTTCGCAAATCAGGTTATAAATTTATTGTTTATGAAAAAAAATCTAATTTTTTGCACTTTATTCTCTTAAATTAAAAAAACGGCTCCAACAGTTTTTATAAAAATTTGATAGATTCACGCAAATGTTAATACGCGTCGATCGGCACCTTAACAATGCAAATCGTATGTTTGGTTCGTCAGATATAAAGCATGACAGAAATGGCCTTGAAGAACATGATGACTGTTAATGATTTTTTATTTTTTATTTGATTTTTTTTTGTAATCGTGAGTAAAAAGCTTTGATGTCATTTTCATTAAAACTGTTTGGAGTATATAAATTTTATAAACATTGGTTACTGCGACTTGGAAATAAGGTTAAAAATTTATTGTTTTTGAAAAAAACCGTTATTTTTTGCATTTTTTTTGAAAAATTAAAATACGGCTCCAAGAAATTTTTTAAAAACTTTATAGAATCACATAAATGTCAATAAGCGTCGATTTACACCTTGATCGAGGAAATCGTATGTTTCGTTCGCGAGATATAACGCATGACAGAAATGACCTTCAAACGGGCAAAACTACAAACCCCCCCGACCGAAGTTTCCCAAAAACTAATCAGCTCTTAAAATTGCAAAGACGCTTCGATTGACACCTTAACGAAGTCGATACGACTTTGTTTACGTGAGTTATCGTCGTAGAAAAAAGTGTCCACGAACGTACATACGTACGTACGTACGTACATACACACACACACACACACATACATCTCCCTTTCTAAAAACACTTTATATATACTCTATAGACCTTAAAACGTAAAGAAATGTTGAAAATTTCAATTTCGATTTTCGAGGCGATTACAAGAACTTCCCATATACTGGGAAGTTAATTATTATTCTAAATTATTGTAATTACTTTTATTTTATTTTTCTAGCGGTAGAGGAAGACGCCTCCACCACCTGGGCGTCCTCTTTCAAAGCCTCGACATCCTCGTCATCCTCCTTGTCCTCCTTCCCGTCCTCCTCCATTTCTCTATCTCAGCCCCGGAATCCCCAGCCATTATTGAGGTATTTAATTATTATTTACAATAATTATTTCTTATTAAGAATACTGAATTATCATAATTGACTTTATATTTACATATTTACTTGACTTTATATTTAAAATATCAAATTATATATAATAATTTGATTGTTATTAGCAATATTAAACTATTTATAACAATATGCATTTTTTATTAACTGCACTAGCGTCACTACTCCCACCCAAACCTGATAATATAAGTTTGGAATTTAAAAAAAAATCTTGTTATAATAATAATAATACTATGAAGGTATATGGGATCTGCACGAATTAATAGTGCGTTTTAAGAGTTAAAATTAAGCAATTTTTTGTCTTTTTTTCAGTTTTTCCATCCTCAATAAAACACGGCTAAACCGATTTTGCTGAAAACATTCAGTTCATTCAGTTTTAAGTTACGTAATTACGCGTCAAATGAAACCGGTCTCACGTCAATGCCATCTTTGGTAATCGAGACGAAATATAATTCCGAACACACATACGCACATACGTACATACACACACAACCATCTCTCTAAAAACGATGAATTTGGATTCTAGAGACCTTAAAACGTGGAGATATGTCAAAATATAGAATTCGCAAAATCGACCCCATTACAATAACTTCCCACTGGGAAGTTAATAAAATTGGTCCACGAAATAAATTAAAAAAGAAATGACAATGGCGAATTTCAGCACCGTTGTTGGATCAATTTTAACTAGAGAAAACACCGTAGAATTTATTGCGTCCCGGGAGCTCGGAAGCTTATTTATTATTACCGTAGTCTCTCGGGCATTCCGGAAGGGTTGGGAACCCTAGTTGTACACCCAAAGAAAAAACACACCTGATTTGGACGGCTGCTGACGAACGGCTGATAACGCTTAAACCAATACACGTATATCGACCGATAGTCGGATACTTTAATTCACGGCAGATGGCGTGAGACAATCGATTATGGTCAAAGATGATGCCTCTAGAGTCGGTCAAAAATAGTGAGAATCACCCCGCGTGTCATTCAAGGGTTAAAAGTTTAGTTTATGCTAAACAAGATCATTAAAATTTTGACAAAACTACTGATGGTTTGAAAGATGGTCAAAAATAGTCGTCGGTAATCCATAAAGTACGTTTGTCCTATTTTGGGTGGAATTTATAATATTTAACAAATTTTCCATTGATTTTAATCAAGACAGTCGAAATGTATAAAATTGGTTTGGTCATTTTACACAATCTGTTGGCGACTTTCTATTTTGGTACAAAAATTTACTCGATTTCCCAGATCTTTAAGGGATTAATTTAAAGAAAAAATTAACTAATGCAGCTCATTGAAATAAATTCAATTTAGTACTGGTCCAAAAGTTTACCCATAAATTTTTGCTTTCCTTGTCATGCATATTAGACCTACGTGTTCAAAGATGTAATGAGAAAAACTTATCTAGATATTCAGGCTACCACAATCTTGCTACAATATGCAAGTTAATGTCACCAAAAATATAGAGGTGCAAATACTTCAACCTAACTGTTGCTTAAGGAGTGTGCAACACAAGATCGTAATACAGAGAATAGTAGCTTTCGGAATAGGAAGCATACAATTTGTATGTTCGATAAGGCATTCATCCACCGTTCATAATTTCCACGATAAGTAAAAACAGAATTAAGTATTCAATTGGAACAATTTCAAGGTGAAAATTATCGTGTAACAAATAAGTTAAACTTCAGGGTTATCAAATATTTCGAAATTATCTTAAAACTGCAGAGTGTAAAAAATTGAATTTCATTAACATTAGTGACGCATATTCATCACACAACAAATAATTTGCTTTGAAAATGCTCAATTTTGTTTTGATATGGCTTTCGGCACTTGTGCAAATATATACTATTAATTGACTAGCACGCCATATAAATAAATTACGCTTCAAAATGATTTCCCGTTTTAATTTTTGATAAGAGAATTCGTAGCACCCATGTGATGGGACAATGCATGTTATCTGAGCATTGTTTTAAAAATAGAAAAGTAATTACACGTCATTGAAACGCATTCCTTCTGGGGTCATACTTACATAATTAGTCTTAAATGAATTGTCGGAAACATGAATAAAATCTTTCGTTGCCAAACCAGTTCGTGTCATAAAATTGAGCATGAAGATAAAAAATGATAAAAGCAAGGAAGAAATACGTGGATTAAAAGAAAGGAAGTTAATCCATAAAAAATGAGTCACTATTTGTCCTTGAAATTTCTCCAATTTCCACATTTTCACATTTTTAGGTCTTGGTATAACAATGTTATGGTTGCTATTCATAATACGAGCTAGTGAATTTTCTGCATTGTATGATGGTGATGCTAGGTATAACTAGACGACTAAATTACTTATGAATCTTACAGCCACGTTGGGCGTCACCCTGGTTTATTGTTTTTTGCTAAGTTGGCTATGAGACGCGAAGAGGACGCAGGATTGATTCTAGAAACAAGGGAGGATCCTACCATTAGCTATGATATTGCTCGATTACAACCGTTTTTCATTATCCAACCGTTCAACAACGAGTTTCTAGCATAATTTACATATATGAATGATCGAATGATTTGCTAATTTCTACAAATAAATTTATATGTAATTGAACATTGCTGATTTACCTCAAACTAATTAAATCCACAATTATTCAAAAAAAAAACAATACTCACCGGTGATCAAACACGCGACGACGACAATTATTCAAAAGGAAAAACAATACCCCGGCCGGGGATCGAACACACGACCCCTAGATCGCCAGCTAGTAGCGCTGCTACCTACACTGCACCGCTTCTGTCATTAATTGTCATTAATTGATAGCAATCACAGTTCATCAAAAGAATACGATAGAGTATACAATAAGACATTGAACTAATCAGTCAAAAAATCAATTTTTGGTGATAGAAGGCGTTACATTTTCTCTGTTTCTATGATAGTAATACCTCGAAATCACGCGTGAGGTGGGACCAGCATCAAACCGTGCAAGTTGAATTCATGTAAGCTGGGCGACAATTTTCAATACCAGTCAATCTTAAAGATATTTCTTTGCGTAGTTAAAACACTAGAATGGAAATATACAAAGATTTCTTTTCTGTTTGTTACAGCAGAAAAATAACCTTTCTACTACTTTTCTTCCATTTTATTTGTCCTAAGTCAACTACATACTCACCAGACGTCAGGGCGCCAGGATATCTATAAATGGCAAAACGAGCGATGTATATATATATGTATATAAATAGGCTGTGCTTCGCCCTAGAAAGAATTATAAACACTAAAATTGATTTGTAAAATTCCAAGGCCACCAATACGTGAAATTTTCATTTAAAACTGCTTTTAAAGTCACTCAATCTTTACAAAAGATCACTCAAGGTACGTATTACTGCACTGAAGTATGAAATTGTACTTATTGATTTCGAAAATATGACTTGACTTGTCAATGGAAGCCGTTTGACGTCTTTCCTCATTTGACATTTGCCACGGCGCGATGATAATACCGTTCACGTATAGGCATTTATTCATTCGTTTTGTTTCTGTTAGTCTTTTGTTCCAAGATCGTCCTAATTTGCCACAGATTCACGCTCAATTTGTTACGAAACTCATTTAAGAAAAAGACACACATTTGATTTCTTAAACAAAACAGCTTACCGGGTGTAGTTTTGAAGCACTCAATTGAACAGCACATATGTACGTATTTTCAAACTATGTAAATATCATCCTAAAATTAAACAAGCCGCGAAGTGCGACCCTTGAGGTCCACACGGTCAACTTCCCAGTAATAGCTAGATAAACATTAAAAATATTAAACACAATAATAATTTTTAAAATACTACTACTTTAAATAATAATAATGAGAGGTATTCAGAGCCGTAACAGGAATGAGTTAATATTAATCATATCATCTACGGGAGTATCCATTGATTACGTAGGGCGTTTGGTGGATGCGGGTAGATTGATTTGATCAATCAATCGGTGGGCACCTTTCCTACGTTATTTGTTATTTTCACATCGATGCTTTAAGGACAAAAGAGCGCAAGCAAAAATGAATGCAGTTTTTGTTATTACTCTCATTGAAGAGATTTTGTCGCGTGATGGCAATTTTGAATAGTTGCGTTCAAAATTGCCATGAGTTCAGCATAATCACTGAATTTATATTTTTTCACGATTTTAAATCAATGAGATCAATAATTATTTTATACATTCTATTGATAAATTTTGAATATGCAGTCAAAAATAGGTTCAATTGCATGTAAGAAGTAAAATGTTTTACAAATGATGATGGAGGAAATAATTGAAATCTTACGATTACTAAAGAATGAATCTACTAAAAACTATAATTTTTTATTTGATGAAAGCTTTTTAAAGCATATGATCTTGCAAAGTATTGACTATAAAGCATTTTACCATTCAAAGCGTTGATTACCACAAATGCAACTTTGATTGAAATTTCGTTGGTTTTCAAAATTTAAGCAGTTTTTTTAATTGAAAGACTGTAAAAAATATTAAAAATCTGCTCAAATTATGCAAATATTTTGAAATTTTGTTTGAATTTACAACAATTTATATGGAATAAAAGATATAAAATAATATCATTCGTATGAACCCTCTTTACATGGTAACTTTGAATGATTTTTTATTTATAATGTAGTTTTTTTCGTGATCATGGAAAATAGTTTTGCTGGTTTCTCATCAAAAACTAATAAGAATGTATAAATTTTATAAACATTTATTACTGAGTTGTGCAAATCAGGTTAAAAAAATATTTTTTATGAAAATAACCCTAATTTTTCGCATTTTCTTCTATTAAATTGAAAAAACTGTTAAAACGAATTTTTATAATGTCTAAAAAATCACAGTACACGTCAATTGACACCTTAATGGTGCAAATATTATATCTAGTTCGTGAGATATAGTGAATGACAGAAATGACCTTGAAGATCATGATGACTGGTAATGATATTTTATTTTTTATTTATTAACTTCCCAGTATATGGGAAGTTCTTGTAATCGCCTCGAAAATCGAAATTCAAATTTTCAACATTTCTTTACGTTTTGAGGTCTATAGAGTATATATAAAGTGTTTTCAGAAAGGGAGATGTATGTGTGTGTGTGTATGTACGTACGTACGTTCGTGGACACTTTTTTCTACGACGATAGCTCACGTAAACAAAGTCGTATCGACTTCGTTAAGGTGTCAATCGAAGCGTCTTTGCAATCTTAAGTGCTGATTAGTTTTTGGGAAACTTCGGTTGGGGGGGTTTGCTGTTTTGCCCGTTTGAAAGTCATTTCTGTCATGCGCTATATCTCGCGAACCAAATGTACGATTTTTTTGAACAAGGTGTCAATTGACGCATATTGACGTTTGCGTGATTCTATCAAATTTTTAAAAAATTCTTGGAGCGGTTTTTTAATTTTTTAAAAAAAAGTACAAAAAATTAGGTTTTTTTCCAAAAACACAAAATTTTCAACCTGATTTTCAAACCTAAGTAATCAATGTTTATAAAATTTACATACTCCAAATAGTTTTTGTAAAAAAACCAGCCAAAGTTTTTTTCATGATTACAAAAAAAAATTAAATAAAAATAAAAAATCATTAAACGTTCAAGGTCATTTACGTCATTCATTATATCTCGAGAACTGAATATAATCTTTCGATCATTAAGGTGTCAATCGACGGGTATTACCATTTTTATAATGTTCTTATATTTTAAAAAATCGTTAAAGCATTTTTTTTGATTTATTAAATTTGTTTTTGGAAAAGTAGTGTTTTTTTCATAAAAAAAATCATTTTTAACCTGATTTGCACATCGTAATAATAAATGTTTGTAGAATTTATAAAATTTTATCAATTTTTGTAGAGAAACCAGCAAAAACTTTTCTCGTGATTACAAAAAAATTAAATTAAAAATAAAAAATCATTCAAAGTCACCATGTAAAAAGGGTTCATTCGAATCATAATACCTTAATCAGTCAATCAAAGTTTATTAATATTTGCAAAATTTGAGAAGATTTTCAATAATCTTCATAGCACCATGTTTTAACTTTAATGAAAAAACTGCTATGTAACCTGTCCCCCCTCCGATTTATCCGCGTGAATAATCAATCAAACCAATGCACCAAAATCCATACGTAATCAATTTTACGAGAAGTACATTTTTATTATTTGGAGTAGTATTATTTCCATAACTATTATTGTGTTTAATATTTTTAATATATTTTCAGATATTACTGGGAAGTTGACCGTGTGGACCTCATGGGTCGCACCTAACGGCTTGTTGTGTTTTGTGATCATGAAAAAAGGGTTGACAATGTTTTTACAAGCACTGCTTGGAGTATATAAATTTTATAAAAATTGATTACTGAATCCCGTAAATCGGGTTAAAAATTTATTGTTTATGAAAAGAACCCAAATTTTTTGCACTTTTTCTTCAATTAAAAAATGGCTACAACGAGTTTTTTCAAAATTTGACAGATTCACAAAAATGTTAAAATGCTTCGATTGACATCTTAATTATGCAAAGCGTATGTTTGGTTCGCGAGATAAAACGCATGACAGAAATGACCTTCAAACGGACAAAACAGCAACCCCCCCCCCGACCGAAGTGGCCCAAAAACTAATCAGCTCTTAAAATTGCAAAGACGCTTCGATCGACACCTTAACGAAGTCGATACGACTTTGTTTACGTGAGTTATGCTCGTAGAAAAAGTGTCCACGAACGTACGTACGTAAATACACACACACACACATACATCTCCCTTTTTAAAAACACTTTAAATATACTCTAAAGACCTCAAAACGTAAAGAAATGTTGAAAATTTCAATTTCGATTTTCGAGGCGATTATTGAGATCAGGAGACTGTGGTGGCCAAATCATTACATTAGGTAGTCCTTACGCTGATAGCTTCTCCAAATAGTCCTTGCAAAGCGTGGAGGTATGTTTTGGGTCATTGTCGTGCTGAAATGTGAATTTATCTCGAAAAATGCGCGATAGTGCTCCTTCCTCATTTCACCTTGGATTCGGCAAATATTACCAACCTACCTCCACCAAAACAACCCCATACCATAACAGAGCCACCCCCATGTATGATGGTAAGCATTAAACATTGGTTTAATGCCCGTTCTTCTGCTGACTTCCGCACAAAGACTTTGCGCCTGCAGCCATAAACTTCGAATTTCGATTCGTCACTCATCAATACCTTCCAGTCTTCAGGTGTCCAATTTTTGTCTTGTTTCGCCCATTCCAATCTCTTCTTATTTCTGACAACCAATAATGGTTTTTTACCCGCAATACGGCCATGAAGGCACACTTAGGTGTTCAGATCGCCCTAATTTCACTTCAGCAGCTATTTCTGAAGCAGTAAAACGACTGTTACGTTTGCTGACAAGCACTATCTTCAGCTGCAGTCGCGTTCCTGGGTCTTTCACACCGTTTTTTATTTCTCTCACTTCCAGAGGTCCTAAATTTGTTCACGTTGTAGTCTACTATTCTCTTCAAGATTTTCAGTTTGACGATTGTTTTTGTCATATTTATGATGCCCAATTATCGTAGCATGTATTTCAGTCGAAAGTTCTTTTGTCTTTGGCATATTAAACAATCGCTCAATAGAAGTTTGAAAAAATACAAGTCCGCCGGCAGCATAAATTTTCAATTATATTTTCTTCACCGTTAAAAAATTAACTTAAAATTCGAGGCATTCCTAAATACGTCCTAGTACCTTGATCCGATAATAATAGAGAACCCTAAAAAATTCGGTTACCTGAAGGGGTAAATCACCTACGAAGTCAGCTAATGTCATTTTCATTGCAAATCCATTTATCGTTTTTCGAAAACATTTGGTAGATTTTATAATTACACCTACAATTTTTTTATGCAAACAAGATGATGCGTTAACGAAAGATATAATTAAATTGTTTTACATAACAAAAACGTTTATTTATATGTAAAATCTCAAAATATCTGTGTGAGCAAATACATATGAGCGGTAGTGTATTTTCGAACGAAAAGCGCTTCAGCATTTTCTATTGGTTTGGTATTTGTTGTTTCGCATATTAAGTTAGTTAAGTTGGTTCAAGAAAAGTAGGCTCGGTAAGCTCACTAAAGGACAAAACGAGAAATACTATCAGGTCATTAAAAATATCAACCGAATATACAATGAGACTAAGGATATGAATATGTTGATATGGTCTCACTTAGCCGTGATAGAAAATCTCCGAAAAGGATTCCCTTTAACTAATGACTGATTGACTTTAAATCATGCTCTAGTATAGGAGGATGGTTGGTTGGTTGTAGTGGCAGCCCCTTTTTATCCAAAGGTGGCTCACTTAGGCCACGAGAGGCCCATTGTGATACCACAGAATATAAGGGCGGCACTAGAACCTGCGGGATAACGAGAACCATCCAGATTCTCGAATAAAGCCGGCTATGCAGCCAATGTCCAAATCAACTACTTCCGTGAGGTTGTCTAGGAAGGGCGTCCCCAAGGTTTGCATGCACTTCCTGGACAGCGCCGGACATTCGCACAGAAAGTGTGCACTGAAGTATGAAATTGTACTTATTGATTTCGAAAATATGACTTGACTTGTCAATGGAAGCCGTTTGACGTCTTTCCTCATTTGACATTTGCCACGGCGCGATGATAATACCGTTCACGTATAGGCATTTATTCATTCGTTTTGTTTCTGTTAGTCTTTTGTTCCAAGATCGTCCTAATTTGCCACAGATTCACGCTCAATTTGTTACGAAACTCATTTAAGAAAAAGACACACATTTGATTTCTTAAACAAAACAGCTTACCGGGTGTAGTTTTGAAGCACTCAATTGAACAGCACATATGTACGTATTTTCAAACTATGTAAATATCATCCTAAAATTAAACAAGCCGCGAAGTGCGACCCTTGAGGTCCACACGGTCAACTTCCCAGTAATAGCTAGATAAACATTAAAAATATTAAACACAATAATAATTTTTAAAATACTACTACTTTAAATAATAATAATGAGAGGTATTCAGAGCCGTAACAGGAATGAGTTAATATTAATCATATCATCTACGGGAGTATCCATTGATTACGTAGGGCGTTTGGTGGATGCGGGTAGATTGATTTGATCAATCAATCGGTGGGCACCTTTCCTACGTTATTTGTTATTTTCACATCGATGCTTTAAGGACAAAAGAGCGCAAGCAAAAATGAATGCAGTTTTTGTTATTACTCTCATTGAAGAGATTTTGTCGCGTGATGGCAATTTTGAATAGTTGCGTTCAAAATTGCCATGAGTTCAGCATAATCACTGAATTTATATTTTTTCACGATTTTAAATCAATGAGATCAATAATTATTTTATACATTCTATTGATAAATTTTGAATATGCAGTCAAAAATAGGTTCAATTGCATGTAAGAAGTAAAATGTTTTACAAATGATGATGGAGGAAATAATTGAAATCTTACGATTACTAAAGAATGAATCTACTAAAAACTATAATTTTTTATTTGATGAAAGCTTTTTAAAGCATATGATCTTGCAAAGTATTGACTATAAAGCATTTTACCATTCAAAGCGTTGATTACCACAAATGCAACTTTGATTGAAATTTCGTTGGTTTTCAAAATTTAAGCAGTTTTTTTAATTGAAAGACTGTAAAAAATATTAAAAATCTGCTCAAATTATGCAAATATTTTGAAATTTTGTTTGAATTTACAACAATTTATATGGAATAAAAGATATAAAATAATATCATTCGTATGAACCCTCTTTACATGGTAACTTTGAATGATTTTTTATTTATAATGTAGTTTTTTTCGTGATCATGGAAAATAGTTTTGCTGGTTTCTCATCAAAAACTAATAAGAATGTATAAATTTTATAAACATTTATTACTGAGTTGTGCAAATCAGGTTAAAAAAATATTTTTTATGAAAATAACCCTAATTTTTCGCATTTTCTTCTATTAAATTGAAAAAACTGTTAAAACGAATTTTTATAATGTCTAAAAAATCACAGTACACGTCAATTGACACCTTAATGGTGCAAATATTATATCTAGTTCGTGAGATATAGTGAATGACAGAAATGACCTTGAAGATCATGATGACTGGTAATGATATTTTATTTTTTATTTATTAACTTCCCAGTATATGGGAAGTTCTTGTAATCGCCTCGAAAATCGAAATTCAAATTTTCAACATTTCTTTACGTTTTGAGGTCTATAGAGTATATATAAAGTGTTTTCAGAAAGGGAGATGTATGTGTGTGTGTGTATGTACGTACGTACGTTCGTGGACACTTTTTTCTACGACGATAGCTCACGTAAACAAAGTCGTATCGACTTCGTTAAGGTGTCAATCGAAGCGTCTTTGCAATCTTAAGTGCTGATTAGTTTTTGGGAAACTTCGGTTGGGGGGGTTTGCTGTTTTGCCCGTTTGAAAGTCATTTCTGTCATGCGCTATATCTCGCGAACCAAATGTACGATTTTTTTGAACAAGGTGTCAATTGACGCATATTGACGTTTGCGTGATTCTATCAAATTTTTAAAAAATTCTTGGAGCGGTTTTTTAATTTTTTAAAAAAAAGTACAAAAAATTAGGTTTTTTTCCAAAAACACAAAATTTTCAACCTGATTTTCAAACCTAAGTAATCAATGTTTATAAAATTTACATACTCCAAATAGTTTTTGTAAAAAAACCAGCCAAAGTTTTTTTCATGATTACAAAAAAAAATTAAATAAAAATAAAAAATCATTAAACGTTCAAGGTCATTTACGTCATTCATTATATCTCGAGAACTGAATATAATCTTTCGATCATTAAGGTGTCAATCGACGGGTATTACCATTTTTATAATGTTCTTATATTTTAAAAAATCGTTAAAGCATTTTTTTTGATTTATTAAATTTGTTTTTGGAAAAGTAGTGTTTTTTTCATAAAAAAAATCATTTTTAACCTGATTTGCACATCGTAATAATAAATGTTTGTAGAATTTATAAAATTTTATCAATTTTTGTAGAGAAACCAGCAAAAACTTTTCTCGTGATTACAAAAAAATTAAATTAAAAATAAAAAATCATTCAAAGTCACCATGTAAAAAGGGTTCATTCGAATCATAATACCTTAATCAGTCAATCAAAGTTTATTAATATTTGCAAAATTTGAGAAGATTTTCAATAATCTTCATAGCACCATGTTTTAACTTTAATGAAAAAACTGCTATGTAACCTGTCCCCCCTCCGATTTATCCGCGTGAATAATCAATCAAACCAATGCACCAAAATCCATACGTAATCAATTTTACGAGAAGTACATTTTTATTATTTGGAGTAGTATTATTTCCATAACTATTATTGTGTTTAATATTTTTAATATATTTTCAGATATTACTGGGAAGTTGACCGTGTGGACCTCATGGGTCGCACCTAACGGCTTGTTGTGTTTTGTGATCATGAAAAAAGGGTTGACAATGTTTTTACAAGCACTGCTTGGAGTATATAAATTTTATAAAAATTGATTACTGAATCCCGTAAATCGGGTTAAAAATTTATTGTTTATGAAAAGAACCCAAATTTTTTGCACTTTTTCTTCAATTAAAAAATGGCTACAACGAGTTTTTTCAAAATTTGACAGATTCACAAAAATGTTAAAATGCTTCGATTGACATCTTAATTATGCAAAGCGTATGTTTGGTTCGCGAGATAAAACGCATGACAGAAATGACCTTCAAACGGACAAAACAGCAACCCCCCCCCCGACCGAAGTGGCCCAAAAACTAATCAGCTCTTAAAATTGCAAAGACGCTTCGATCGACACCTTAACGAAGTCGATACGACTTTGTTTACGTGAGTTATGCTCGTAGAAAAAGTGTCCACGAACGTACGTACGTAAATACACACACACACACATACATCTCCCTTTTTAAAAACACTTTAAATATACTCTAAAGACCTCAAAACGTAAAGAAATGTTGAAAATTTCAATTTCGATTTTCGAGGCGATTATTGAGATCAGGAGACTGTGGTGGCCAAATCATTACATTAGGTAGTCCTTACGCTGATAGCTTCTCCAAATAGTCCTTGCAAAGCGTGGAGGTATGTTTTGGGTCATTGTCGTGCTGAAATGTGAATTTATCTCGAAAAATGCGCGATAGTGCTCCTTCCTCATTTCACCTTGGATTCGGCAAATATTACCAACCTACCTCCACCAAAACAACCCCATACCATAACAGAGCCACCCCCATGTATGATGGTAAGCATTAAACATTGGTTTAATGCCCGTTCTTCTGCTGACTTCCGCACAAAGACTTTGCGCCTGCAGCCATAAACTTCGAATTTCGATTCGTCACTCATCAATACCTTCCAGTCTTCAGGTGTCCAATTTTTGTCTTGTTTCGCCCATTCCAATCTCTTCTTATTTCTGACAACCAATAATGGTTTTTTACCCGCAATACGGCCATGAAGGCACACTTAGGTGTTCAGATCGCCCTAATTTCACTTCAGCAGCTATTTCTGAAGCAGTAAAACGACTGTTACGTTTGCTGACAAGCACTATCTTCAGCTGCAGTCGCGTTCCTGGGTCTTTCACACCGTTTTTTATTTCTCTCACTTCCAGAGGTCCTAAATTTGTTCACGTTGTAGTCTACTATTCTCTTCAAGATTTTCAGTTTGACGATTGTTTTTGTCATATTTATGATGCCCAATTATCGTAGCATGTATTTCAGTCGAAAGTTCTTTTGTCTTTGGCATATTAAACAATCGCTCAATAGAAGTTTGAAAAAATACAAGTCCGCCGGCAGCATAAATTTTCAATTATATTTTCTTCACCGTTAAAAAATTAACTTAAAATTCGAGGCATTCCTAAATACGTCCTAGTACCTTGATCCGATAATAATAGAGAACCCTAAAAAATTCGGTTACCTGAAGGGGTAAATCACCTACGAAGTCAGCTAATGTCATTTTCATTGCAAATCCATTTATCGTTTTTCGAAAACATTTGGTAGATTTTATAATTACACCTACAATTTTTTTATGCAAACAAGATGATGCGTTAACGAAAGATATAATTAAATTGTTTTACATAACAAAAACGTTTATTTATATGTAAAATCTCAAAATATCTGTGTGAGCAAATACATATGAGCGGTAGTGTATTTTCGAACGAAAAGCGCTTCAGCATTTTCTATTGGTTTGGTATTTGTTGTTTCGCATATTAAGTTAGTTAAGTTGGTTCAAGAAAAGTAGGCTCGGTAAGCTCACTAAAGGACAAAACGAGAAATACTATCAGGTCATTAAAAATATCAACCGAATATACAATGAGACTAAGGATATGAATATGTTGATATGGTCTCACTTAGCCGTGATAGAAAATCTCCGAAAAGGATTCCCTTTAACTAATGACTGATTGACTTTAAATCATGCTCTAGTATAGGAGGATGGTTGGTTGGTTGTAGTGGCAGCCCCTTTTTATCCAAAGGTGGCTCACTTAGGCCACGAGAGGCCCATTGTGATACCACAGAATATAAGGGCGGCACTAGAACCTGCGGGATAACGAGAACCATCCAGATTCTCGAATAAAGCCGGCTATGCAGCCAATGTCCAAATCAACTACTTCCGTGAGGTTGTCTAGGAAGGGCGTCCCCAAGGTTTGCATGCACTTCCTGGACAGCGCCGGACATTCGCACAGAAAGTGTTTGGTTGTTTCTTCCTCTACCTCTGATCTGCAACTTCGGCAGAAATCATTGAAAGGGACATCCAATCTTTCTGCGTGTCTGCCGATCAGACAGTGTCCCGTCAGTACGGAAACGACGGAACTCAGGGTTTCACGGCTATATTGAGAAGCCGCTTGGTGTGTTTGGAGGACAGTGCTTGCCAAGTTTGCCTGGTTGTGCTACAGCTTTCTTCGAGCAGCCAGGCCCTATTCGCAGCCTCCACGTAGTGCTGCTTAAATCCTAGCTTTACGGAAGCTAGAGGTTGGCCGACTTCGGGGTTAAGTGTATATTCCTGAAGCTCGGAGCCAGCTCTCGCTAGGGCATCTGCTTCGCAGTTTCCAGGTATATCACTATGCCCCGGTACCCAACAAAGAATCACTTCACAGTGAAGCGACATCACGTTCAGTTGT